>QRDG01000025.1:762278-894396 GCA_012064385.1 Puccinellia tenuiflora
CTTCGCTATGCGCGTGTGTGCAGTGAAGCATGTTACCTTGGATCATCGTCGTCCCTCCCCTATTCTTCTTGGGTTGTGCAAGTTTTGTAATGATAACCTGTACAATAGCTAACCATCAACTTATGTGTTGTGCGGCATGTTTTAAATTGTATATCTAGGATTTTGTGGAACAACAATACCATGGTTATTGATTATTTTGCTCACTTGATCAACTTAGTTACCTCTTGTTTCTCATGTTTGAGCTCACTTCTGTTCTGAATCTATTGAGCCGAGGGTCTGAGAGCCAAGTCATTGTAATGGAATCCTTTTTCTTATAATCTATAGATATTTTTCAGTTCTCGCTTCGCTTGCTTGATTTGCTTTGGTATGCAAGACATTGTTGTTATCCTGTATTTACCCCATGAGGAAATGACAGTCTTTTGATTGCCCCATATCACAGTTTATAGATATCCTCTTGTATATGATTCTAGCCTTGTTTCATATTATAGTTTTATTACATTGCTTTACTATGATCGATGACCTAAGTCTGAGGCACAAAATCTAAGTCATTTTTATTTTGTTTTGTCTGTTTCTTCGAAAGCCGATGATTAAAAATGTTGTGGCACTATGTGGTAACCCTGAAGGTCTGCGGAGCCTTGTGATATGCACAAGTAAACATCTTGTGCATCCTACTTGGCTCCGCCGATCCTTCAGGGCTACTAATAATTGTGTGTCTGACCTAAGTATGAGGCGCAAAATCTAAGTCATTTTTATTTTGTTTTGTCTGTTTATTCGAAAGCCGATGATTAAATGTTGTGGCACTAGGTTGTAGGCCTGCAGGTCTTGTGAGCCTTGTGATATGCACAAGTACCAAGTCTTGTGCATCATACTTGGCTCACAAGATCCTGCAGGTCTACTTGTGTGTCCGACCTAAGTATGAGGCGCAAAATCTAAGTCATTTTTATTTTGTTTTCTCTGTTTCTTCAAAATCCGATGATTAAAAATGTTGTGGCACTATGTGGTAACCCTGAAGGTCTGTGGAGCCTTGTGATATGCACAAGTACAAGTCCTGTGCATCCTACTTGGCTCCACCGATCCTTCAGGGCTACTAATAATTGTGTGTCCGACCTAAGTATGAGGCGCAAAATCTAAGTCATTTTTATTTTGTTTTGTCTGTTTATTTGAAAGCCGATGATTAAAATGTTGTGGCACTAGGTTGTAGGCTGTAGGTCTTGTGAGCCTTGTGATATGCACAAGTACCAAGTCTTGTGCATCATACTTGGCTCACAAGATCCTGCAGGTCTACTTGTGTGTCCGACCTAAGTATAAGGCGCAAAATCTAAGTCATTTTTATTTTGTTTTGTCTATTATTCGAAAGCCGATGATTAAAATGTTGTGGCACTAGGTTGTAGGCCTGCAGGTCTTGTGAGCCTTGTGATATGCACAAGTACCAAGTCTTGTGCATCATACTTGGCTCACAAGATACTGCAGGTCTACTTGTGTGTCCGACCTGAGGCGCAAAATCTAAGTCATTTTTATTTTGTTTTGTCTGTTTCTTCGAAGTCGATGATTAAAATGTTGTGGCACTGTATGATTCAAGGAGGAGCTAGTGAACCTTGTGATATGCACAAATAAACATTTTGTGCATCCTACTTGGTTCACTTGCTCCGTCTCTGAAATGTGTGTCCAATTTAAATATGTATGAGGCACAATCCGAAATCATTTTGTTTTTTCTCTCTCTTTCCGAATGCCGATGATTAAAATGTTGTGACACACTATGTGATTCAGGGAGGTGCTAGCGGACCTTGTGATATGCACAAATAAACAACTTGTGCATACTCTTATTTGGTCCGCTTCCCCGTTCCTGATCAATGTGTGTCCAATCTATGTATGAGGCATAAACTCGAAACATTTTGTTTCTTCTCTATGAATTGACAAAGCCGATGATTTAAACAATGCCACGGTAAAGGCAAGGAGAGTGTGTACAATGCCTTGTAGTATATACAATTGGAGTGTTTGTATTAATACATGTTCTTGTACACACTCTTTTTGCCTTGTTTTGCACATCAATAATATATGAGGCTTTTCATCGTTAACTTCTCGCATTTCGTAAATTTTAATATTAATTTTGTAACGAAATTTTGACTTAGGCGTTTTTGACCCAGGCATGTTCTACTACGACGGCGCTCCACTCGATAATGCGGAGGTGGAACGGCGCATAAAGGCACAAGGCGACATCCGGCCCTTCACGACGAAAGACGGAGACACATGTGTGATGTATATAATTTGTGTTTGTAATGTGATGATCTAACTTACTACTCGATTCCGATGGAGACATATGTGTGATGTATATAATTTTGTCTACTTATATCTATTTTTAGTTATAATGCATGTGATCTATGTATTTTATTTTGCAAAATGTATTATAGAATATATGTCTATAAATACCTGTATTAGCATCTGTATAAATACACAGTATATAAAAATACAGAAAATACCTTAGCCGTGGCGCACCTTACCCGTGGCGCACGATGGGGCTGTGCGCCACGGGTATATTTCATTAGCCATGGCGCACACCCAAGCCTGCGCCACGGCTAACTACTTACCCGTGGCGTGGCAATTCGTGGCGCAGGCGCCACGGCTAAGCTTTTCCCTAGTGGTGAGGTGGGTGTGAAGGATTTTCGAGGAAGAGTAATCCTTCTTATTATGACAGACAACACATGGACAACACATAAAACCATTCTGATCGTTTGCCTCGGCCACACCGATAAAACTACGCAGGCCCGTAATGAACTCGCCAGTCCGTCGGTCACCGTACATCCATTGCCGGTACATCGAGCACCTCATATATTGCGAGATATATACTGTCGACTCATCTGCATTATATAAGTATATCAAAAATCATTACACACAACATCATGAATAGAGAAGTGACCAAATTAATTAATACAAGTTCATCACATTAAAACCAAAGTAGAGTAGTGACCAAATGTAATACATAGTTCTCATAATTAAAACATACATTGAAACTAACATACACACTATTTAATGCATTTAAATGCAACAACAAATGCGATCAAAATCGCAACTAAGGTAACCATTGATCCAACAGCATAATGATACCAAGCCTCTTTATTAATGGCATAATTTCTAATCTTTCTAATCTTCAAGTGCATTGCATCCATCTTGATCTTGTGATCATCGATGACATCGGCAAGATACAACTCCAATTTCATCTTCTCTTCTTCAAATTTTTTCAATTTTTCTTTCAAATCATCGTTTTCTTTTTCAACTAAATTTAACTTCTCGACAAGAGGGTCGGTTGGAATTTCCGGTTCATATATGTCCTAGATAAAAATATCTATGTCAAGTGTTGGTCGGCATAATTGTTATAAACACGAAATTAAATAAATAGTTATAAAAGATAATATACCACATCCGAATCATAGACCGGACGAGGGTCGACGGGGACGGATATCAAAACCATGGCACTATACATATAACAAACAATCATACAAGTAAGAAAAATTATACAAGTAACTATGTAAATCATATAAATAAGAAATTTGTTATTTTTTAATAAGAACGAGAGGCTCACCAAGGTGGTGCCGGCGACGGGGCGGCGCGGGCGATCGACGGCGGTGAGGACAAGGACAGGGACGGGACGGCACTAAAACCAACAAGTCATACTTTAATTTGAGCTCAAATTGCATATAAAACAAATAAACTACCAATGTGCATTACACAACTAACATAGAATTTGAGCAAAACTAACTTAGGCATTTCATCAAACACCTAGCGAGCAATACCAATGAAATGAGGAGCAAAACTAGCAATGGGATGAACTCGAGATCCGGGAGGATGAAGTTTCCAACCTATTACAACCTTTGGATAGATGGGGCGCCCTTAATGTTGACAAATCGTGAAAAAAAATTTGGATGAATTCGAGCTCGGGAAGGAGATAGAGGAGAAAAATAGTGATGAACTCGAGCTCGTCGGGCAGGAAGAAGGTGATATAGTGACAGTGGGCCTTTAGTCCCGGATTGTACTACAAACCGGGACTAAAGGGTTCATCTTTAGTCCCGGTTTGTAATACGAACCGGGACTAAAGGGTTCTCACCTCGGGGGCTACCGGACACAGACCTTTAGTCCCGGTTCGTGGCTGGAACCGGGACTAAAGGGTACCTTCGAACCGGGACGAAAGCTGCGGCGGCGTCCTGGCAGTTTGAACCGGGACTAAAGGTCACATCTGTCCCAGATCAAATTGTGACCGGGACAAAAGCCTCTTTTCTACTAGTGTCCTCTTCCGTAGGATTCAGTTAGACATGCCATCTCAATAATATAGATTTCCTATTCCTACATTTTTCCTATCCAGAGCCCTGCAAGATTCTGGGTCCATGAGTGTTTGATTGCATAGGAAAAACAAAAGAATTGAAAAACAGATTGGTGTGGAGGGATTTTTTTCTCCAAAATAGAGTCCAAAGAATTACTTTGTAGGAATTCCAAAGGACTGTAATCCATTGAATCAAACGATCTTCGTAGGGAAAAATTCCTCAGGCTCCAAGTCCTTCAAAATCTTACATGATACCTTTGAATCAAAGAATCACTTAAGCATGTTGCACTTGTACGCCACACACAAGGTAGTTGAGGGGCTGGAAGAGACTTTTTCCGTCAAAGCGTTCTTGTCAAGAATTCAAGTTTTATTCTCAAACCAAGCACATTTGATGTGATGCGTGTGTTTTATTTTTTAGATGGCACTTTTAGGGATTATTTGGATATTTTCCCCCATGCCATGTACTATGATTTGGCATTCCTTGGGGAAGTCCACTTTGGATCATAAAAGCATATGCCGCACTACCTAAGAACGCATTTCAGAATATCAAAAGTTTCTAAAAATAATAATTGGGCTTACATCTCTCAAAATGTTTATCCGTCGATGATTCGTATTCATTGTTCGCTTAATCATGAGGAGATATTTGAAACTAGATCTAATGTTGGCATCACTTGTAATCACCTGCTTGTTGTCACTTATTTGCCAAATTATAATTACTTCAGTTACCATAATAACTTTATTGCCGGGTTTTTTAACGTAATTCTACACTAATGCAATACTTGCATGATACTACTTTTGTGCAATATTACCATCTCTTGGTTGTTGTGTAATACTTGAATACATACTATTTATCTTCCCATAGTGTTGCAGTGACCAAAATCATGTAAAAAAATGCCTAGTAACTAAGCACTATTCATCGTAGTACTTGTTTGTTGTTGCTATTGTAGTTTAACAACCGGGGCGGCCATTTCTTTTTATCAGAACATAGCAATACTAGCTTTGAAATCTGCGTCGAGTCGAACTTTGCCAGAAGAGGGATCAATCAGATTTTTAAGAGCCCTTAAAAAAAATCAGATTTTTAAGAGATAATTTATATTAAAATTTGTATTTAGAAATTACTTCGTTCATTCCATAAAATCACAAGCACTACGTACGTACTAGTTAGATTCACCAAGAAGCGACTAAGGATGCTACCAATTGGCAAAGCAATAGACACGAAATTGTACCACCATGGTTCATTCCATGTCTGCAGTTAACCCGTGTCGCGATCCAGCGCATACCGTACCTCGAAGTAGAATTACGTAAGTGCATGGAATGGAAGGATATTTTCCACCACTCGATCGCCGTTCAAGAAGGATGTACGGGAGTAGATCACACGTCTGGTTCAGAACGTGTCTATAGCATGGAACCTTTGCCCAAAGCAAACCAAACAATTGGTTGTCGTGAGTGCTTGCACGTGGCCGGTGCACCTGACGACTGCGTGCTTGCACATAGCTGTGGACCCAACATAGCAGGTCTGTCGTCACTCTCCCCGTCTGCATCCATCTCATTCTTTTCTTTCTTCAACTGGAGGGCACAGTGGGGATGGATTTCTTCTGAACCCCGGCCTGGTGTCTGCATCCATCCATCCCACACCGTCTCACCTCAGATTCTACTGGGATGCGCATGGCGCCATGGCCGCGGCCACGCCCCAGCCCCAGGCATGGGCATCATCATGCATGGCATGGATATCTGTTGATGAATGGCATGGCCCCCTCTAGCAGGTGTGACCTTTTGCGCTGCTTGTGCTTGTGTGCTTTTTTGTGTGGAAACCAGAACAGCTGCTATGCTTCTCCTTGCCGCCCCCCATCAGCATCGATCGATGCCATCTACATGTGTAGCTAGGATTATGTAACTCTATTGCCACTCATGTTGTCTAACATGGACAATCCATCGACGTAGTACACGTACTGTGTTCTGCAACGTTCGAGTGTTCTACCACTAGTAAACAGGCTCACTCTTTGCTCTTGAATATATTGCCATGAGTGAATAGTTCAGATCCGAAACAGAGACAGTTAGAGTATTATTAGACCTTGTTCTTGTTGCTATCTATCGACCGTACCGAGCGAGTGTCTGAGTTGTTCCATGTACTACTGTTTTGTGCGTTTCCTGCAAGACAATCACCAAAAACCATTTTGCAGGGCATCATGATGGGGACCCGATTCTAGCTCCGGGGGGTTTTGTTTTCTCGCTCAGAATCAAGGTCTCGCTGTCACCGCATCGCGCACGCTTGTGACTTCCCTTAAGGTTTGGCCGGTGATTGATGTGACGAACTAGCCCGCCGCCCGTACGGCCGGAACGGACGATCAATGATTGCTCACTTGCGAGGGCAACCCTGGCTGTTCCATTGAAATAATTGATCATGACATAGATATTAATATTACTAGAGCACTTGAACAAGTTTGATTTTATTTAGTGATGAGAAGCAATGATCCGATGGAATTACCCGTTAACAATCCTTCTGAATTTCTTGACCGGGGTGATAATGGTGATGAACCTGATGTAGATAAAGATGTGAAGGCAAGGACCATATCACTATATTAAAAAATGAAAAATAATCTGGAAATAAGAATAAGGAGCACAGGTCACCAATAATTTGTTGTCGAAACCAGTTGTGTCGGTTAAAAGAGGTGGAAGAAAAAAAATGAAAATTTAACAATGAAATGATGCATATGGAATGGAAGGGGTACCGGAGGTGAGTGTCCACGAGACACTTTATTAGAGTATTTGTTGTTGGCAGGTGTGTCGATTTTTCTTAGGTTTATAAGAAAAAACAGAAATGCCTCCAGCGTCGCTCCCGTGAGTATAGAGGCCCCCACCCCTCCCTCCCTCTCCTCATCATCGGCAGGGCGTGCGGGCGGCCGAAACCCGGTTTTACATCAGCGCCAGTGGGGCCTTCTCTCCCTCCATGCGGTGGTGGCTCGAGCGGGCTAGGGCGGCACGTTGGCTTAGGGCGCCGCGGTGTCATGGGTACCGGAATACTTCTCACTGGCCCGCGTGGGGTCGCATAAGTCGCATGGTAGTGCATGCGTTCCGGGTGGCCTATCAGGGTGGAAGAGTATCTCGAGCCAAAGAATGTCTTGCAGGCTCACAATGCAGGGGTAAGGGCAACTCCAATGGGCCAACCCAAAACAGACACGAAATGTGTGTCGTGGCACCCAACGCGGCGACCCATTTGATCTGCCTGGTCCGCGTAGTTTATCAATTATCATCATTTTAGCATTTTCTGCCATTATACATATCTAATTAATTGGAACATAGAAAATATTTCACACGATCAAATCAATTTGTTTACACAATAAATTTAAACATTTGTTAAAGACAAGCAATAAATTGGAAGAAAATGAGAAGATGGAACTACTGATTTTGTTGTGGGTTGTCACGGCAAGTACTTCCTCCGGGAAGCTAAGTTGTGGGGCCATGGCGACTAGGAACACAAGAGCTGGTAAATCTCGACGAGGGACAAGGAGTTTACCCAGGTTCGGCCCCTCTCGATGGAGGTA
This sequence comes from Puccinellia tenuiflora, assembly GCA_012064385.1. NCBI lineage: Eukaryota > Viridiplantae > Streptophyta > Magnoliopsida > Poales > Poaceae > Puccinellia > Puccinellia tenuiflora. The sequence continues at coordinate 770,133 of QRDG01000025.1, forward strand.
AAGACCTACTTCCTGCTTGTTCTTTATTGTTAGGTGTTGATATCGATTACAAGGTTCCGATCTCGCTAACTCGAGACTCGGCGACTACGGGACATGTGGACTTGTGAGACTTGTCTGAGCTTATCGATCTAAGGTCCAGGAACCCCCTTATAAAAGCGGCCGGGCCCCTGGACTTACAGACTATGCGAGTTACACCTGAACACGGAGTCCCACTCTAGGTCCTTGCCTTCCAAGCTGGTACTCCGGGTTGTATTAAGACTCCGGTCTTTGTCGTGTTCCTTTCCTTCTGCTAACTCGTGGCGGGCTCACGGGCTTGTACCTTGCCCAGCCCATGTTGCTTGAAGTGTAACCCGACGGCCTTCCTGGTCTTGGCGGGTCCACTTTCTGGCTCTATGGGCCTACCCGGAAAGTATCCCCCCATCAGATTCCTACGTGAGTCCACACATGCTCAACCAAATCAAGTTGAACTTGATTTGTATGATCACGCTTCATGATGCACATGGAGAAAATCTTGGAACGTTGTCGCTCCACCTCGGACTCAATCAACTCTCGATGAAACTCCCACCTTTGGTCATAGATATTGTCATCACACTCATCATATACAATCATGTTATGCTTAATCACACAAACAGTCATCTCCCACATTGTCTCAACGCTCCATGTTCTAACAGAGTACAGAACAATAGCCCAACGAGTTTGGAGACACCAAAAAGCCATCTCCACATCCTTCCTAACACTCTCATTGATCTCATATTTGAAGCACGTTGATATCATTGTGAGAGTCTGCCATGCCGAATAAAGAGTGCCAAATCCACAGATATGTGATGCCACAGCTTCGAGTATGATGTGCACTCTCTAACATGTTCTCTATATTTCCCTTACCAAGCAAATGGGTAGTTCAATACATACAATCTATGCTCGCAAGCATCTCAGAAAACCCTCTTGAAGCATTGATTCTAACAATCGGGCTCTATCCACGGAATTTGGTTCCCTCAAATAATCTTTGGCGAATACCTGAACCATCGCTTTGCAGAACTTGTACATTGCTTGAAGGCACATGTACTCATCAACAAGATCATCATCAACTTTATATAATTACATGCAAACCATTTCTGATAAGACGAAAAGCCAATCTTACCAATAGCATCATTCTTCATTGGTACAAGTAATCATCATAAGCCCTCACTCCCTCCCGAATACGGTTGAACAAATGTGCCTATTTCCCCATTGTGTACACACCGCCCATCCCATTCAAGCACCCCGGCAAAAGTTTTGCTTTTTCATGAGAAAAAGCTTTAGGTTTAGAAAACAAACTGCATATGTCCCCGTCGCTCGTCGGGACCCCCCTGTTTGTTGGTTGATTTGTCGAGCAGCTTCGCTAGGTCGATACAAAAGGCCGAGATGCGATGTCGTCATGCTTTATGTCGCTGCACGTTCTTCGCTAGCTTGTGATATCATATGATCGTTAGCTATCAGAGAGGACTTGATGTGAAAGTGTGATGTGAGTTTCTGTTTGCGGGAAAAAATATCACACAACCAATGCGACGCTTTTCTGGACGGGCGTGATGCAACGATCTCAACGCACCTCCAGATTATTTCTGGAGAAGCAGAAGCTACGCTAAGAACAGGGCGCATGTGAGACGAAGCTTATCTACTTGTGGCGTGTAGCGACTGCCGACTGACAGCAGTGACCGACTTACCCATGTGTATCCACATGCCTGTTGCAGCGAAGAATACGGGACGACTGATGCAGGTGAGAAACGGACGGACGGACAAAACCCTCGGGCCAGGAACCAGAACATGGGCCGTGTTTGTCCACCATGCCAAGTTTTAAGACTCTTCCAATCTCTCATATTCTCATTTCTAGGCGATCTGGAGTCAAAGCTAAAAAAAAATGACTCGATCTCGATCTGGAGTAAGCTAAGAAAAACTAGTGGATCTCGAGCCGCTCATTGAGTCTCAAACTTTTCTTGCAGCCCTACCCCTAATACAAGAGTGAAATAGAAGTTAGCAGAACAAATCTTCTTTTGCAATTTTCATGTCTTCTCAAATGCTTATATATATTTTGCTTCTGATTACATGCAATGCAACGCATGTAACAGCTAACTGCATGTAGCTTTTCATAGATTCATGATGCAAGAACATTTTACTAGATTAAGTGCAACCCCCTCGCCGATTAGATTCCTCAGTTCACTCACTGTAACAAGATTTAACAACAAACTAGCCCGTAATACACCTTCAGCAACTGCAGAAATTGTCTGAGACTCATTAAGGGAATAAATAGTTCATAATCATTTAGGGTTGGCTTCTCAAAATTACATAAATCGTCAGAAACATGTTCCACAACACACAGCATCGTTCGGCTAATTATTACAAACAACATACAACAAACAAACACACCCAACATAATAATTGAACTAAAATTTATAAGTATCAAACAGACCATTTTGTGCCCCCTATAGGCAACACAACAACCATCGGAAGAGCTGAAATAACTGAGGATATTCCAGAGTTAACAGATAATCAAGTTTCCGTTCCTGTATTCACCCGCTCAGTTTTGCTGCTAGTTTCTTCCTAGTATGCCTCACCTTCCTCGGGGACTTCAGGTTCTGCCTCGTCAGGTTGCCCCTGATAATTGGTTGCCATTTTACTGTGTGAATCATCATGGTAATGATCATGTCGCTTTGAGCGCTCGGTTTCAGGCCCATGTCCATCTTGGCCATAACCATACTGCCCATGGCTTCTGTGATATTCATGCTGGTTATAGCTGGGTTCACCATTACCATAATCAGCGTCACTTTCCTGCAAGTGACCACGGTCATGTTCATGGCGTGCACGCTTGTAATCTCGGTCCCTGGCAGGGTCCTGCTCGTGACTTGTACGCTCGTAATCTCTGTCACGGTCCCTGCCCCTGCCGTGAGATCGCTCACGTTTCCTATCTCTATCCTGGTCTCGGTCCCTGCCATGATCCTTGTGCCTATCCCTATCACGGCGGTCACGCCCACGGTCTCTCTCCTGGTCTCGCTCTCTGTCCCTGTCCCGAGTTCTCTCACGATCTCTATGGTGGGGCCTCTCTTCCCTTGGATCACGACTCCTGTCATGGGATCGTTCACGGGGTCTCTCATCACGGTCTCTTTCCCGTACCCTCTCACGAGATTTCTCACGATCACTGAAACAAAAGCAATATTGTCATCGAAGCATAATATAAGCATCACGGTAAGATGATCAATGTAAGTATATCAAAGGCTTACCGATCTGCAGGACGATCATCCCTCCTGGGCTCTTCTGATCTGGGTCGCCCAGCAGCATTCTGTTGCTCTCTGATAAGTTATAGCCAAATCATATTAGCACAGGACAAAACTAGATAGCACTAACATCAGAAATACCCTAAAGCCCACACTTTTAGTGCGTACCATTCATATGCATTACAACCAAAGTTACTATCGTTTATATTAATAATGCATTATATAGTAACATAGCAAGCAGCATGAAACCTGAACAAGATAATGTCAGACTCACTCTAGACCAATAAGACATAAAAGGTATACGAGATATAATACAACAAAAGGAGCTCTAACGAACAAGAAAATTCAGCAATATGTAAGGCATTTGTGATCAATACTAGAGCAGCCATACCAGTTCGCATATCATTCTAAGAAGAAATGAGTCTTCAAGAGACCAAGAGAAGAAAATTAATGTACCTAGAAGAATGCTTCTGGGCAGCATCTTCACCACCAATCCTGCTTGATCCAAGTCCACCACCCAATCTCCTAGGACGCCAATTTGGAACAGTTCTACCACGCTCTACGTCAACAAGCACCCTCTTGTTGTCCACTTTTCTCCCATCAGCTTGCTTGTAAGCACCTGTGACAACAAAGGGGCATATGTCACACATCAACAAAGCCAAACAAGCCTACAATAAACAATTTGCTGAACACAAACTTACTTTTCATATCCCGAGTGTGCGCAAACTCTACGAAAGCATATCCCCTAGGTTTATTTGTTACCTTGTCAGTCACAAGTCGTACCTGCATAGCTCAAAAACAGTAATTAGCAACTCTTAAGAAATAAAGCTACATTCAACTTATGAAATACTACTGGGTATCACTACAGACATTAGTTTGTTGGCTAAAAACATATTTTAGGGTGCACGACAGGAAGGCACTAGCCTAACTAGCCGCGCTAACCTTGCATATGTAGAGCTTCCACATGAGGATTGAAATCCAGCACACATGAACACATGAAGTCTGGCCGATTCGCGCACGTTGGAAAATTCATTGACCACCCCCTTACCAGGGAACTTACTTAAAAGAAGGAAATAGTAGGGTGCATAAGAGACTACATTCAATACCAAGTTGCCTTCTTCATTGTTGCTTATAATTTTGTTCAACCTTTGTGATCAAGAAAAAATAAAAGAGCCAGAGCAATTACATGAATCAAGGTGATAATTGTGCGAGATGGGTAAGTATTCCTTACAGATAGGAATGAAGATTCTTCAACTCTTACGAGTTGAGAGATGCCTTCATCATAAATATTTTCTGTTGTTTCCTCCATGAGAAGCACAACTTGGCAGAAACACTAGAACATTAACAGCTCATGGAAAGTAACTATACATACTACACTCACCAGCGGACCTACCCAATTAAGTCTCAGAGTGCAGAAATCGCCTGCAGATAAGCTGCCTTAGACATAAAGTGATCTATACTTACTTCTGCCAGTGTAAGAACTCTTGAAGCTTTATCCAGGTCAGTTTATCAATTTGGGAGTTTTGTGGGATAGAAAAAACCAACCATGGAAGCAAAACTACCTTGGTGCCATTCGGCAGAAGCAAATCATTTGTTCTGTTACCAAGATTTTTCTCAAGATAAATAGACTGAATCAAGCATCAATATTACCTGTGCATGCACATTTGTTTACCAGAATAATCTTCCCAGTCTTCATATGTCCAACCAATAGTCACAGATTAAAATGGCTTTCCAAGGATTCAGTGTGAAATACTAAATGATAACCGCCACGCCTGAACCATGTTTACTTATCTACCAAGTCATGTATCGATTTACTACATTGACATCTACTTCGGACATAGTTCAAAGAAGGCTTGCAGAGACAAATGGTGTCAGGACCTCCCGAACTGAAAGATGACTATACAAGGTATGTGGAGAGAACACGAATACACCGAGATAGTATATTGTCAGCTCTAAAACGCAAAGTGATACTAAGTTCTAAAAAAACAAGAAGCAGAAACAGAATTGAACACAGAAAGACAGTTTTGCAATGTCCTTTGGAAAAGGAACTTTTGCTGCAGCTTCCCAAAAACATTGAACAGAACAAAGCTAACAAACATCTTCAACTTTTCGAATAAAAAATTGTGTCAGAGGTCCCTAATTTGGTGCAAGCAACAAGAGAAAACCTAGATTGACTCGTTTCCAAGTACCGCTCTATGACAGAAACTGCGACGAAGCTATATAATGCAGTGAAGCAATTTTCCCAAGACTTCAAACATGACGACTTACCAACTACCATTATTGAAAATCTTACCAAAGAGGATTAACTTCACCTGTACTGGGATTTGCCACGTATACTTACCCTTTTAATAGGACCATAAGCTTCAAAGTCCCTTTTGACCTTCTGCTCAGATGTCTCATAGCTCTGCAACAGTTTCGCAAATTCAGCAAGCATTAAGTTACAACATATCCACTATGGTGTTTCCACAGAAAACTACGTCTGAATGACGTGGTAAAAATACTCACAAGTCTTGCAACAAAGAGTGTTTTGTATGGATCTCCAGTGACATTGGGGTCATTTTGTGGGTCATCTAAATAAAAGAATTTCAAAATTAGCAGCAATACTATACATATAGTAGAAAAAAGGGCAGTATGACTTCAGAAATAGCTTACACTTCTGAAGCTCTTCAGCAACCTTAGCTGCACCTTGCTCAAGCTTAAGTTGGCGGATTCTATCCTTCTTTTCAGCCTGTATTATCAAAAATTAGAGATAGAGTAGCAACAAAGATAAGTGTAAAATTGATAATATACGAGTACTACCAAGTGACGAAATTTGAGCAAATTAGTTATTAAAAAACTGTAAATTGATCTCATACAAATATTTGCTTGACAAAAGGGTAACACCCCAGTGTGAATATTCGAATCTAAATCTCGCTTAATTAAACATCTCAGAAATAAATTCAGATACAATTAAGGCATAAAGTATCGTTGGATCAATCTCAAATGTCTGTGCTGTTGATATACATTATTACCAAAATTCACATGTTAACATTGATACCATAACAGTTTCATGCCAGCACCCGTACTGTTCGCTATGCAGGTTAACAATATTATTATTCTCTTACCAAACTACCTCAATGGAACTAAAATGCCCAAGTACAACCCCTGTAAACCTAATCAGAAATTCACAATTAGTGAAACGCTACTGGCATAATCGCATATGATGAGGTACTATATGATTATGATCACACAGCTTGGGACAAGTCTACCGCTGCAGGTTGGGAGCACCTGATAATTCAGCACAAATTGCAGGAGCAATGAACAAAACATACCCTAGTCTCGCCCTTGGGGACAGGGGGAGCATACTCAGGGTCACCAGGCTCCGCAAACCCTGATACAAACTGCGCCATCCCTGCAAACCGATCAAACAGGAAGCCTATCAGCAACGCCGCTCGTGGCTCGCATCAATCACAGACAGAATTGCAAGATGGGAGTTATTTTACCAGAATAAGCTGGCAACTTCCGCTTCTCGAGCGGCGGCTTGTGCTCGAGCGGGGGCCGCGGCTCAAACAGCTTCAGCAGGTTTGTCGTGAGCCCCGTCGGATGGCTCTGCCCGATCTGCGACCAGACCGCAACACAAAATCAAATCTCAGATAGAAAACGGAATCGAACGGTGAAGGCGACGAGCTAGGGTTAGGGTTTAGGAGCGCCGGCGAAGGCTTACGAGCTTGAGCTGGAGGAGGTTGGCACGGCTCTGCGCCTTCACGCGGGACTGCACGCCCGCGTCCTGGTTCCGCATCATAGCGTTGCCGTAGTCGCCCATGGCGGCGGCCGGCGGCGGCTTCGAGTGATTTGCGAGGTCGAGGGAGACTGGAGAGGCGATGGGAAAGAAAATATGGCTTAGTTTTATATGATTGATGGAGCCCGTGACCGTGAAGCATAGGGGTCGACGTTTGGGTCACTGATTAGGTGGACCCATCCGTAGTTGAAGCGACCCACATGTCAGTTGGTGCCTCCCATCCCCCACGGTAGAAGTTTCAGCACGTAAACTCTTGCACACTCGGTTTTGAAGCTCTGCACAAACTCAGAATCGTCAAATATTTTTTCATGTGCCACCCGTTTGTCATTGGATCTTTTTTCCTAACTCACACCCAGCAAACCACGCACGAACTCAAAACTATTTCAATAAGATCCATTTTCAACAAAGTAGTTTCAACAATATCCATGGTTTCAAATAAAGAAATTATACACAAAAAGATTCGCTGGAAACAACTTAAATTGTGCTTTATTCCTTACTGGCCTGGTTTGCTCTACAAAGGCCATTATGCACAATCGTTTTAACTTGCTGCATCTTAGGCCCGGTTCTTTTGCCAGTTTAAAAAATAAGCTGCCCCCTCCCCAGCTTATTTTATAAGTCATTCGACTTATTACTCGAAGCTTCTAGTTTAGTTAGAGCATGACTAGTTTAGAAGCTCCGAGTAATAAGCCGGATGGCTTATAGAATAAGCTGGGGAGGGGGCAGCTTATTTTTAAGCTGGCAAAAGAACTGGGCCTTAGTAAGGAACAATCACAGTTGTTAGTGTGTATTAATTTTCGTGCAAAATAACTGCCCGGAATTCTGAGGATCACTCTTCAAGATATAAGTATTTGCATGGAAAATATGCCCTCCATCCCTTTAATGACCGACAACTCGAAATAATTTGCAAGGATCCATATAGAGAAACAAAAAATAATGTGATGTGCTTGGTGAAGGGGTTCGGTAGCAGAAAACAAAAAAAATCTATCTAACGCAACACCAACTGCCAGGATCTATCTATTAGTAATGCGGTAACGGGACGGTTTCGGCGACATACCTCTTGTAGACTAAAAGAGTTTAACGTTCAGTAGGAACGTGGACGATGTAGTCGAACTCGAAGCCGACCTTGAGGTCGCGAAGATCCGGCGCGACGACTGGTGCCGCAAGCAGCAGCACCCTCGAGTACTCGCACACGTACGGTGCTTGACGACGACTCCCGGTCCCTCCGATCCAGCCGAGGTCACGGAAGTAGATCTTCTGGCGGAATTCCCGCAGCACGACGGCGTGCAACGGGGAAGATGTCTCGCCCGTAGGCAGCCCTTACTTGTGTTCGCGGGCTACGAGAGAGGTGGAGAGGAGCGTGGAGGGGCAAACCTCGACAGTCGAGATTTATTGGAATTTTTTATTAATTAAATCCCTCCACGTGGCACCTCTATATAAAGGGGAAAGGGGGAACCCTTCTCCTTAACTCCCCCATGTGGGACTAAAGAAAAGGGGAGAGGGGGAGGTGGTGCGGCCGGCCACCATGGTGGCCATGGGCCCCATGTGGCGCCTCAGCCCACCCGCCCCTCCTTGCCTCCTTTGGGGCGGCCGGCCCCCTCTTGGGCCCTTCCTTCCGGAAGTGGCTCATTAAGGTGGGCTGCCCCTAAATTCAAAAATAAACATTTTTATTTCAATAAATATTAAATCAATAAATAAATATAGAGAGAATAGCCAAACTACCACTAGTGAAAACCGAACATGCCAAAATACCACCGATGAAAACCAACTTGCCAAAATAACATTCAATTCGGTTTTTACTAGCCAAAATACCACTAGTGGCTAACTGAGGCAAACAACATCCAAGAAAGACATGTATGCCCTTACCTCTTCACATGCTAAACTCATAATTCTTTAACAAAACAACATTTCAGCACACTTGGGCAACATTTCAGCACACTTGGACAGCAAAACAGCGCAGTTTCACAGCAGTTCAGCACACATTGACAGCAAAACAACATGCTTTCACAGCAATTTATCACACTATGACAGCAAAAGAGCACATTTTCACAGATGTCAGCACCACTTTGGCAGCAAATATATACATCATTTCAGCACAATTGGGCAACATTTCAGCACCAACAATGATCTAGGTCCAAAAGAAGATGACATCAACACATAATGGTTCAGACCACTATCCTTCAAACAAAAGATTGTGGTTCTCATGGTTGACACATCATGGCAAAAGAGCATGATTCTCATAAGAAATACACTAAACTCGCCAAAGAGGGCTGGGAGCAACAGTTTTGCTCCTTGTAGATGCACTAGGAGGTGAAGAAGCAATTGCAAGAGCTGCAGCCCTCTGCCTTGTCAGTGGACTTGTAGGAGTACCAAGTTGAGTACCATGCTTAGTTGGTGTCTTAGGAGAAGAAGTTGCTTCACCCTTTGATTTTTTCCTACAATTCAATATACATCGTTAACAATTAATGTGCAAGTCATTTGGAAGCAAGTGGAAGAAATTCGAATTCGTGAAAACAATACCATGGAGGAGGCGTAGCATCTCGGTCGACGTCACTTTCAGTTTCTGGCTCCTTGCATGTATTTTTAAGATGGCCTAGTGCTCCACACCTTTTGCATTTATGTTTCCTCCGGTTCCACCCTCAGTGTAATTTTTTATCCTCCTAGTTCTTGGACGTCCAGCACTCCTGGTAAGTTTGGGAGGAATCATATCAAACCTAGGATTTACCTTGGGCCATTGCGACCTGTCCCTAATTGGCATGAGAACTCCCTTGTATGCCGCTTTGAATCTCGCCACCGAGAAACACTCGTCAACATATTCTTCTAGCTTTGCTTGTTTGGAGAATATGAACCGAAGAGCATGTGTGCAAGGCTTACCACAAATCTGCCATCTCCTACAAGAGCACTCTTTTTTCTCCAAGTCAACGGTGTGCCTCCATCCGTTTCCTGAAATTTCTGCCAGATTTGGCGATGCTCTTGCTTCCAAGTAATGCAGCCCCTTGCTTTTCAGATTCAATTCCTTTATCACACTAGGTAGTATGCAACCTAGAAGTGCTTCACCAATGGCTCTCCTTTTCTCCAACATTATCATGATCATTTCCCTAAGCTTATCCATAAGTTCAACAAGTGCAAGCTGCTTTACCTCCCTGATCCAATTATTGAAAACCTCCGCTAAATTGTTGCTCACATACTCCACCTTTGTCATTGCTGAAAATTTGCTTCTTGTCCACACACGGTTGTGATGCATGTGCAAATATGTTATTGCCTCATCGCTTTGTGCTTGTATTTCTGCCATTAGTGCATCATGCTTCTCTTCTTCATATGTCCAAGCTGCAGGCCACATATTATCTAGTATATCGCCTTTGAATTTTTTCTTGAAGTTAAGCATTAGATGCATCATGCATTCTCTATGTTCACAATTTGGATAGACCTTAGAAATAGCATTCTCCAGCCCCTTGCATGCATCTGTATGTATGGCTAGTCCTTGTGGCTCTCCGATGGCCAATTTCACTTGTTCCATAAACCACACCCAATTCTCTGTATTTTCCTTCTCGAAAATACCGAATGCTACCGGAAACATCCAACTATGTCCATCTACGCCAATTGCGGCTGCCAATTGTCCAGTGTATTTCCCACTCAGAAAAGTTGCATCAACCCCCAAATATGGTCTACACCCTGCCAAAAACCCATCAATGCATGGCTTGAGGGCAATGAACAGCCTATTGAAAACATGCACGATATTACCCTTCTTGTTTTTAGTTGTTTTTATGTCTATCTCAAATATACTTCCAGGATTGGCTGCCAACAATTCAGCTCTAAAACTCCACATCAACTGAAAGTTTTCCTTGTATGTACCTTCCAATTGATCCTTTGCACCAGCTCTCCCTTTCCAAACATCGATGTACTGAAGCTTGATATCATACTCCCTTTGCAAACGTTCTCTAAGCTGTTTTGCACTCAACGTGCCATCCTCTTGAAGTGCAGCCTTCCCTTTATCAGTAAGCCAATCTATGTTTTCCATACCTTCGCTACAATTAGCACTCCCACAAGTATGGCCAAAGGGAAGCTTCTTTACGTACAATGACACTAAGCAACATCAATCCCAAATAAACAACAATAAAATGAAAGAAATCTGCGACAAGCAAACAAAAGTACTAATTATACCATGAAAGTGTTAGTGTTCTTTAACTTGGAGGCATGTATCCTCCATGGACAATCCTCGTTAGTGCATTTAGCCCTGAATCTTTGAGGTTCACTGTACTCCATGTCAAAGGACAAATCTTCTCTAATTGATAGTTGCCTCAAACAGACTTTAAATGCTTTGGAGTTCGGAAATGTGGCTCCAACTTCAATTCGACGATTGTTTTTATCATGTATATAAGTTGGAGCCACATTGTTAGCAAGTACAGACTCGTCATCTCCCAGCACATGTTGTGGATCATAATAATTGTCAACATCAAGTGTTGCCAATGGAACTCTTCTAGCAACCATCTCTGGCTCAACATTATTTTGAGGGTCAGCATTTTCCTTTGACACATCATTCTCCTTCTGCAAATATATGCTCTCCCCATCACATCCGACAGGCTCATCATCCTCATACTCCCCTGCATAGGCTTGCTTCGGCCAAAGAAAGAATGCCGCATGAACTGGCTGATCATCCTTCTTCTCAGCCATGACAGGAGCAGGTTCATTTTGTTGTGAATACATGTATTTATACATTATTTAATATTATCGAATTATTTAATATTATTATTTATTATAATATATAAATATTACTTGTTATTTAATATTATTTATTATAATATAAAAATATTTAATTCACCAATTAATATTTATACATTATCGAATTTATTTTAAACCAATATATGAATACATGTAATTCACCAATTAATATATTCACATATCATTTATTTTCCCAGAACTTTTCCGGTTCTCTCTCCTCCTATCTTCGGTAACTCCGATACAACTAAAACGATCTCTCGCATTGTCAAACCCTTAAGTGTGTTACCCTACGGTTCGGGAACACTCCAGACATGATCGAGACTCCTCTCCGATCAATGATCATCAGCGGGACCTAGATGCCCATAATGACCCCTGTGCATTCCACGAATAACTGTCATTGAACCATAAACATAGAGTCTCATTCCCTTTGTTACTGCAATACTGACTTGCCCGAGATTCGATCATTTAGCATCGCCATGCCTAGTTCAATCTCGTTACCGTCAAGTGCTATTTAACTCGTTCCCGTGATATTTCATCCTCATGACCTAGTCATACGCTGCGCAGTGATACGTGTCAAACGTATCTATAATTTTTGAGTGATCCATGCTAATTTTGTGATGTTGTCACATGTTTCTGTTATCATATCACATCATTTTTATGCATTTTGTTGGACTAACCTATTGACAAGATGCCCAGTGCCAGTTCCCTGTTTTTGTTGTTTTTGTGTTTCAGAAATTTACTTCTGGAAATATTCTCGGAATTGGACCAAATTTACGGAGATTATTTTTACGCCAAGACGAAGACGGAGACCGAAGGGCGACCTGGGGGGCCACCCAGGGGCCACAGGCGGGTGCCTGCCGCGGCCCCCTGGACCCGCGGGTGGGGCCCGCCCCTGCCCCCTGGGCACCGCCTCGGCCCCCTCTGACGCCTATAAAATCCTAAAAACCCTAAAAACGACGGGGCAGCCATTAATTTCTAGAAAAGTTATCCCGAGGTGTCGTCACCTCAAACCCTAATTCGGGGGTGATTCTGAAGCAAATCCCGGCACTCTGCCGGAGGGGAGATCGATCCCGGAGGGCTCTTCATCGCCATGCCTTCCTCCGGGATGATTTGTGAGTAGTCCCACCTTGGACCTTGGGTCCATGGCAATAGCTAGATGGTAGTCTCTCTCTCTTGTGCTTCATGTCTTATGATCTTGTGAGTTGCCTAACATGATCAAGATCGATTATTGTAATGCTATGTGATGTGTTTGCTGGGATCCGATGGATTATAAAGTTATGATCAGATTGTGCATGATTCTTATATGTTGATTTATGTTCTTGCATTCTCTCCGATGTGCGTAGTTATTTTGGCCAAGTGATTGTGTGTATCTCCAAGAGAGAGAGTATTTATGCTAGATAGTGGGTTCATGCCCCCTTTTGTTCCTGGGCACGAGTGACAGAAATGTCTAAGGGCGAGGGTGTGCTGTTGCTACTAAGGGTAAAACAACAGTGTTAAAGTCTATTTTGATATTTAATATTGCTTACTTCATGCGCTTTACTTAATGGAAATGTATGTTGCTTGCAACTTAATACCGATGGGTGACAGGCTGGATAGCAATCCCAGGGTGGAGTTTTTAGACAAAGATGCAGTTAGACTCAATGGTCTTTGTTCATTTTCGTGATGCCTAGTTAAATATTATCATGTTCTCTTTGTCATAGCTAGATTAAGTTTGTGTTATAATCTTGTCAATTGCCCAGCTGTAATTTGTTTACCCATCATATGAATATTCTATTTACTTGAGAGACTCCACTAGTGAACCCATGGCCCCCGGTCCATCTTTTTACATTTATCGCAACCTTTATTCATCACTTTTCACCATCATTACTCCTCTGGTCCATTTTCATAATTCATCTATTTCACTATACAATTAACCGCTTTGTTTTCTGCGAGACCGGAAAGATTGACAACCTTTCCGCCGTTGGGGGCAAAGTATTTTGGTTGAGTGTGTGCAGGTCCACGTCTGTTGAAGATTAAGCGCCAGAGATCTTCAACATTCACTTTGTTGTTGATTTCAAGGTCCTACTGGTTCGATAAACCTCGGTTCGTTATCGAGGGAAAACTGCTGCTTGCTACATCTCCGCCTTCTCTTGGGGCACCACCCAACTCTTCATCAGTAGCAATCAAGCTCTTTTCTGGCGCCGTTGCCGGGGATCTTGGAGCTACAGCAAGGGGAGTCTCACACTCTCAATTACTTTACTTTGTTTTTGTCTTGCTTGTTTTATTTCTCGTTAGCTTATTTTTCTTGTTGCAAAATTTTAAAACTCCAAAAAAATAGTGTAATCTTTATTTCAGTTTTGTTTATCTTTTATCTAGTAGCCATGTTATCTCCTAAGTTTGGCATGAAAGATGTTAAGGTAGGAAGTGGGGATGTGGTTGGAAAGGATAATATTGAAGAATTCTTCACTTTCGTTAGCAAACTCTATACTCATGATAAAAGGTCAATAGTAGAACTAACTAATAGTTATGATTCCGCTATATCATGTTTGGTAGCTCGTTTTGAGAAGAGGTTTGTTAATTAAAATCCCATATTACAGTAAATGTTTCTAAAGCTTGATAGCATGGAGAGAGGAAAGGAAAAAGATTTTGTGTTAGAAACTCTTCTCCATGAATTTGATGATATAGTTAAGGAAGCTAGGAAAATATTTGCTCGTTATGGTTCTCTTGGTTCATGTCCTAATATTCACTATTCTTTGGATGTTACGGATGAAAATCTAAGGAAGTACACTCGCAAAACTGAGATTGAGGAAAAAGTTGATGTTGCTATACCATTTAAACTCCTAGGGATATCTGACGCTTTGGAAGACAATTTTGGTTGGATTGCTCCTCAAAATCTATTTGATGAGAGTAGTCAACCAAAGAGAAGGGAGAAGGGTGATTCTCAACCCTATATTGGTAATATCCAATGCATTTATGATAAATTTGCTAGTGTTCATTTGAAGAATGATGATGCCCTCGATTTTGAAAAACTTGATATTTGGCATTGCGCCTAGCTAAAAGGCGTTAAAGAAAAGCGCTTGTTGGGAGGCAACCCATCTTTTACTTTCAGTTTTCTTTTTACTTTTCTTGAGTCTTGAAGTTGTTGCCTCTGTAGAAACTTCATTGTATCTTTTTCTTTTGGTTTTTTGTGCCAAGTTTAGCCTCTAATGCATTGAAAGTGCGAGGTGTTGTTTTGCTGTCCAGAAACATATTTCTGTCCTTCACTGTTCGAAAATCCAAAAAATATCTGAATTTTATTTTTTCTGAAAGTTTTAGACAGCAACCCTGATACTTTTATCTATCTTTCGTTAGTTTTGAGTCTTTTGATTTGAGCTACAGAAGTGCCTCGAAAATTTCAATCTTTACAGACTGTTCAGATTTTGACAGATTCTGCTTTTATTTTGCATTCGTCTCTTTACTATCGTTAAATGTGATACTCTAGAGGTGGAGTGCCACATTGAGACTTAGTGAACAGTAGCTAATGCCTAATAAAGTTGTTTGAAATTTGTCTTGAGTTGAACACATGTGCATTTTAATTTATGAGCACTAACCCTCTAATCAGTTTATGAGAAGTTTTGTGTGAAGAGAGTTTTTAAGTTCCAAAGGAGAGGATAATGAAAAAATTGAAGATGGATCAGAGCTCAAGCTTGGGGATGCCCCCATGGCACCCCCTCTGAATATCAAGAACTATCAAGCATCAAAGCTTGGGGATGCCCAAGGCATCCCTCTTCTTCATCGACTATCATGAGGTCATCTTCGTTGAACTAAGTTTTTATCACTTTACATATTATGTGCTATACTTGGAGCGTCTTCTTACTTTCAGTTTTGTTTGTTATTTTGCTCATCATATGCTTGTTTGATCCTTGCTTTATTTGTATGGGAGAGAGACACTCTCCACCTTTTCATTTGAATACTCCTGTGCTTCGCTTATATTTTGTTGAGTATTCTTAGCTACTGTTGGTTTGCTAGTAAGCTCTCGCTTTTAGCTTTTATCTTATTTAGAGCTGCTAGTGGTTGATGTTAAACTCTCTTGTTCTTCACTTATATTTGTTAGAGAGTTGTTTTGGTTGCTTGGTTAATGTGTTAGATCGGTAAAATGCTATGCATGTGGTAGTGGTATGAAGTAGAAAAAACCTGCATAGTCTTGTAGATCACTATGTGGATAATTTGATACTCTTCAATTGTTTGAGACATTAAAATAACTAATGGTTAAAATGTGTTGGTTAATGGTGTTAGAGTTGATTAGTGGATGTGTGTTAGTAAAGCGTGGAGCCATACTTTTCTGAACTAAACAACCCAAGTCAACAGTGCTAATGTGTCATGAATTCTGCTCAGTTGAAAAAAAGTTCCTAGTGGGTAGTTACTGCAGCGGTCAGGGAAGCCAACGGGGCACTTGTGTCGCCGCTACGATCCCTCTCAGGGTGTCTCTAACCATTTGTGGAACACTGAAACTGGTACTTGTTTGCAATATACGAAATGCATTGTGAGTTTTGGTTTTTTGGCACTTCCACTTCCATATTTTGCTAGCCTCTTCGGTGCTGCGCAATGCCCTCTCTTACATTGAGATTGGTGCATACTTTGCGAGTATATCCAACTCCGTGGGAGAACTTCATCCTGTTCTCCTACACATAAGCCAACTATCTCCCTCAAAATAGCCACCATACCTACCTATCACGGCATTTCCATAGCCGTTCTGAGATACATTGCCATGCAACATCCACCATTACATTACATGACTTGATATCGTTCTTCATTACCATATAGTTTGCTTGATCATTGAGCTAGTGTGCTGCGTGGCTTGCCACATGTTCTACATTTTTTCCACACTACGCTCGATCATGCATATCTCCTTTTATACATCATGTATATTCTTATGAGTTATGAGTACCAAAAAGTGTGATGATCCAATTGTAATATAGAGTGTTGCTCCTACAGTGAGGTATAAAATAAAAAAAGAAGAATAAAAGAGCCCAAAGGAGGCCAAATGAGAGAGCATTTAAAAGAGCCAAGGAGGCCACCCAAAATCCAAAAAATAGAAAAAGAGAGAGGGAGCAACACTACTATCCTTTTTACCACACTTGTGCTAGTAGCACCTACACTTCATTGTAGAGAGTCCTCATGTTGTTTTAGTAGTATAACTAAGTGGGGAACTAACGTTATAGAACTTGGCTTGTATATTCCAAGGATGAGCCTCCTCAAGTGAGCTCTAGGTCTTCATGAGCAAGCAAGTTGGATGCACCCCCACTAGTTCCATTGGAGAGCTTTCATACACTTATAGCTCTATGTGCATCCGTTGCATGGCAATCACTACTCCTCATACAGTGTCAACTACGGGACTTCCTTATGTCTTGTGGTTACCTTCTCCACTGTTTGAGCCTTTCTTTTTAACCTTTGCCATAACATCTTGGTGCCAAAGCCACTTCTTACTTGCACTAGTTGAGTAGACTTCGAAACAGTTGATTTGTGAAGTAGATGGATTAGGACACTTGACTTGAGCTTGGCTATTTTCATGAATGACTATACTTACATAGAGACATATAGATGATTTGAAGAATGATTGATACTTTACATTAGAGACATTAATTTGCAATTCTTCTTTCTAAACCTTATGTATGGTTCCATGTCTCCAACGCACTTATTCATGAAAAGTTTTTAGCATTTGTTAGCTAGCGTTTGTTAATCATTGTTTGCTTAATGTCAACTATAGACAATTGTTTTGGATCACCTTATTCACATCATGTGCTTTGCATTACTATCTTGATCAAGATTATGTTGGTTGTATGTCTCATCAAAAATTATTTTGTTATCACTTACCTACTCGAGGTCGAGTAGGAGTTAAGCTTGGCGAAGCTGATACGTGTCAAACGTATCTATAATTTTTGAGTGATACATGCTAATTTTTTGATGTTGTCACATGTTTCTATTATCATATCACATCATTTTTATGCATTTTGTTGGACTAACCTATTGACAAGATGCCCAGTGCCAGTTCCCAGTTTTTGCTGTTTTGTGTTTCAGAAATTTACTTCTGGAAATATTCTCGGAATTGGACCAAAATTTATGGAGATTATTTTTACGCCAAGACGAAGACGGAGACCGAAGGCCGACCTGGGGGCCACCCAGGGGCCAAAGGTGGGTGTCTGCCGGCCCCCTGGACCCGTGGGTGGGGCCCGCCCCTGCCCCTGGGCACCGCCTCAGCCCCCTCCGACGCCAATAAAATCCTAAAAACCGTCAGAACGACGGGGCGAACATTATTTTGTAGAAAAGTCATCCCGAGGCGCCGTCACCTCAAACCCTAATTCGGGGGTGATTCTGAAGCAAATCCCGACATTCTGTCAGAGGGGAGATCGATCCCGGAGGGCTCTTCATCGCCGTGCCTTGCTCCGGGATGATTTGTGAGTAGTCCCACCTTGGACCTTGGGTCCATGGCAGTAGCTACATGGTAGTCTCTCTCTCTCTTGTGCTTCATGTCTTATGATCTTGTGAGCTGCCTAACATGATCAAGATCGATTATTGTAATGATATGTGATGTGTTTGCTGGGATCCGATGGATTATAAAGTTATGATTAGATTGTGCATGATTATTATATGTTGATTTATGTTCTTGCATGCTCTCCGATGTGCGTAGGTACTTTGGCCAAGTGATTGTGTGTATCTCCAAAAAGAGTATTTATGCTAGATAGTGGCTTCATGCCCCCTTTTGTTCCTGGGCACGAGTGACAGAAACGTCTAAGGGCGAGGATGTGTTGTTGCTACTAAGGGTAAAACAACGGTGTTAAAGTCTATTTTGATGTTTAATATTGCTTACTGATAGCGCGAGAGGTGTTAATCAATCACGCTTCGTTGGCCACCCCAAGAGGAAGGTTTGAGGAGCACAACAGCAAGTTTTCCCTCAGTTAGAAACCAAGGTTATCGAACCAGTAGGAGTGAGGAATGCTTCAGAAAATTGTCCACAACTGCAATGGCGCCAGAAAAAGAGCTGTTGCAGGGGAGACAGTGGAACCTGCAGAACACAATCAAACTACTTTGCCCCAACGAAGCAGTGAGGTTGTCAATCTCACCGGCCTTGCTAAATACAAAGGATTAAATGTATGTGTGGAAGGAAGCTTGTTTGCAGTAAATGAAAGCAGTAGAGCAGTTGATTTAATTGCAGATGTAAAAGAATAGACCGGGGTCCACAGTTCACTAGTGGTGTCTTCTCCATAAATAAAATACTACACATGCTGGGTAACAAATTACAGCTGGGCAATTGACAGAATAGAGAATGCATGACAATGCATGAACATTGCATAATACAGAGGATGATGATGTCTATATGAGATGCTTTGGGCATTACGACAAAATACATAGATAGCTGTTCCAAGCATACACCTATGCCTAAATAGTCCACCTTTGAGATAACATACCGTAAAATCTCTCCAGTATTAAGTTGCAAGCAACAGACAATTGCATGAAGAACTGTGCATAAAGTTTACTCCCTAGTAGCAACGGCACTCCCCCGTCCTTATATGTTTCTGTCACTCAAGCCAAGGCACACAAGGACCGAACCCACTATCTAGCATAAATACTCCCTCTTGGAGATACAAGCAACTACTTGATCAAGGCAATTACAAGTACCGGAAAGCATGCAAGATCACAAATAACATAGACATGATAATATCAATAATCAAAATCACAAGGTACTTCTCTATTCATCGGATCCCAGCAAACAGAACATGTAGCATTACAATAAGATGATCTTGATCATGATAGGCAACTCACAAGATCTAAACATGATAGCACAATTGGAGAAGACTACCATCTAGCTACTGCATGGACCCGTAGTCCAAGGATGAACTACTCACTCATCTGTCCGGAGGCAGGCATGGTGGTGTAGAGCCCTCCGGCGATGATTCCCCTCTCCGGCAGGGTGCCGGGGAGAGCTTCAGAACCCTCCCGAACTAGGGTTGACGACGGCGGCGGCGACGGATGTTTTTCTGGAATTTTGATCGGGTACTTAGGGTTTTCTCGTCGGGGGGATTATATAGGCGAAAGGGCGGCGTCGGTGGAGGCCCGAGGGGGCCACACCACCTGGTGGCGCGGCAGACAGGTGGGCCGCGCCACCCTAGGGTGTGGTCGCCCTCTGGTGCGTCTTCGGCTCCCCTTTGGACTCCATGTGCGTGACGAAATTATAAGATCCTAGGTTTTTGTCCCGTCCGATTCCGAGAATATTTCCTTAAGTACTTTTCTGAAACGGAAAAACAGCAGAAAACAGGAACTGGCACTGGGGCATCTTGTTAATATGTTAGTTCCAAAAATGCATAAAAATGCTATAAGATGTAAACAAAACATGTAGCAAATGGTATGAAAACAAGCATGGATCATAAGAAATTATCGATACGTCGGAGACATATCAGCATCCCCAAGCTTAGTTCTACTCGTCCTCGAGTAGGTAGAACGATAACAAATAATTTCTTAGGAGACATGCAAACTCACAATCTAGATCAACATAGTAATGCAAAACACATGATGTGAATAAGGTGATCCAAAACAATTGTCTATAGTTGACATTAAGCAAACAATGATTAAAAAATTCTAGCTAAAAGAAGCTAGAACTTTTCATGAATCAGCGTGTTGGAGACTAGGAACCATACATAAGGTTTAGAAAGAAGAATAGTAAATTGTGTCTCCAATGTAAAATGTCAATCAATCTTCAAAGCATCAAATTCAGTTAATAATAGAAATAGCCAAGTTCAAGTCAAGTGTCCTTAATCCATCCACTTAACTTATCAACTGTTATGTAGTCCACTCAACTAATACAAGCAAGAAGAAGGCTTGGCACCATGAGGTTATGGCAAAGAGAATAATAATGGGGGTTTGGAAGGCCAAAAAGAAAGGCTCAAACAGTGGAAGAGGTAACCACAAGACAAGAGGAAGTCCCGTAGTATACACTGAATGAGGAGTAGTGATTGCCATGCAACGGATGCACATAGAGCTATATGAATGGAAGCTCTCCAATGGAACTAGTGGGGGTGCATCCAACTTGCTTGCTCATGAAGACCTAGAGCTCACTTGAGGAGGCTCATCGTTGGAATATACAAGCCAAGTTCTATAACGTTTAGTCCCCACATAGTTATACTAATGAAGCATGAAAACTCACTACAATGATGTAGGTGCTACTAGCACAAGTGTGGAATAAAAGGATAGTAGTGTTGCCCCCTCTCTCATTTTATATTCTTTTTTTTTTGCTTTTTGCTTTTTGAGGCCTTTGTGGCTCTTTTATATTTTTCTCTCATTGGTCTCTTTTGGACTCTTTTGATTGGCCACTTTGGACTCTTTTCAATATGCTCACACGTAGAGGCAACACTCTATTTTACAAGATGATCATCACACTTTTTGGTGTACTCAAAACTCAAAGACTAATACATGGTGTATGGTGGATATGCAAGACCGAGCGTAGTGTGGAAAAGATGTAACACATGTGGAAAACCACGCATCACACTAACTCAAATGGTCAAGCAATACTATATGGTAATGAAGTAAAAATGACATAAAGTCATGTAATGTAAATGATGGATGTTGCATGGCAATGTATCTCGGAACAGCTATGGAAATGCTGTGATAGGTAGATATGGTGGCTGTTTTGAGGAAGATAGTTGGTTTATGTGTAGGAGAACAAGATGAAGATCTCCCACGGGGTTGGATGTACTTGCGAAGTATGCACCAATCTCAATGTGAAAAAGGGCAATGCAAAGTACCGAAGAGGCTAGCAAAATATGGAGGTGGAAGTGCCAAAAACCAAAAACTCACATAGCATGTCGTATATTGCAAACAACTAACAGTATCAAAGTTTCACAAATGGTTAGAGACACCCCGAGAGGGATCGTGGCGGCGACACAAGTGCCCCGTTGGCTTCCCCGACCGTTGCAGTAACTATACCATTAGAAACTTCTTTTCAACTAAGAGGAAATCACGACACTAAAGCACTATTGACTTAAGTTGTTTTTAGTTCAGAAAAGTACGGCTCCACGCTCTACTAACACATCTTCACTAATCAGCTCTTAACAACATTAACCAACATATTTTAACCATTAGTTATTTTAATACCTCAAAACAATTGAAGAGAAGCAAGTTATCTACACAATGGTCTACAAGACTATGCAGCTTTTCTCTATTTCATACCACTATCACAAGCATAGCATTTTCCAATCTAACACATCAGCCAAGCAACTAAAACAACTCTCTAACAAATAAGAGTGAAACACAAGAGAGCTTAACACAAAGAACTAGCAGCTCTAAACAAGATAACATGCTAAAAGCGAGAGCTTACTAGAAAACAAACAGTAGCTAAGAATACTCAACGAATATAAGCGAAGCACAAGAGTATTCATATGAAAAAGCGGAGCGTGTCTCTCTCCCACACAAGAATGCTAGGATCCAACTTATTAAGCAAACTAAAACACACACTCAAAATAAAAACAGACGCTCCATGCAAAATAAATAAGATGTAGCGGAATAAAAATATAGTATCACTAGAGATGACCTGATAGTTTTGTCGATAAAGAAGGGGATGCCTTGGGTCATAAGAAATTAGAGATACGTCGGAGACGTATCACTTACTTCATGCGCTTCACTTAATGCAAATGTATGTTGCTTGCAACTTAATACCGATGGGTGACAGGCTAGATAGCGATCCCACGATGGACTTTTTAGACAAAGATGCAGTTGGACTCAATGATCTTTGTTCATTGTCGTGATGCCTACTTAAATATTATCATGTTCTCTTTGTCATAGCTAGATTAAGTTTGTGTTATAATCTTGTCAATTGCCCAGCTGTAATTTGTTTACCCATTATATGAATGTTCTATTTACTTGAGAGACTCCACTAGTGAACCCATGGCCCCCGGTCCATCTTTTTACATTAATTGCATCCTTTATTCATCACTTTTCACCATCATTACTCCTCTGGTCCGTTTTTATAATTCATCTATTTCACCATACAATTAACCGCTTTGTTTTCTGCGAGACCGGAAAGATTGACAACCTTTCCGCCGTTGGGGGCAAAGTATTTTGGTTGAGTGTGTGCAGGTCCAGGTTCGTCAACGGAACGCGTGACACGTTGACGTTCACCTCGTTGTTGATTTCAAGGTCCTACTGGTTCGATAAACCTCGGTTCGATATCGAGGGAAAACTGCTGCTTGCTACATCTTCGCCTTCACTTGGGGCACCACCCAACTCTTCATCAGTAGCAATCAACGAGCTGCGGTGGCGCGGGCGGAACGAGCTCGAGGACGCAGGTCGGTCGGAAGAGGCTTCTGCCGGTGGCTCGGGCGAGCTGCGAGCTGCAGCGGCGTGGGCACTGGCGAGCAGCGGTGGCGCGGGCGAGCTTAGGCTGTTGAGCAGTGCGCAGCAGCGACGCGAGTGCGAGCTATCGACGGTGACGGGAACGAGCTCTCGGTGGTGTGTCCGTTTGGGTATAGGTCGCATGTTGGGTTTACCTGTGAAAGAACAACGATGTCCCGGATGTCGCCTAGAGGGGGGAGGGTTGAATAGGCGATTAACACTTTTCTATTTAGGGGCTTGATAATTGCGGAATAAAACTATGTGTTTAAAATAACAAGCCAAAAACCTAATATGCTAGGTTCACCTATGTGCACCAACAACTTATGCTAAGCAAGGCAACCAACAAGGTGATAGCAAGATATGAACTTCAAGCACGAAGCCTATCACAAGGTAAAGTGCATAAGTAAAAGCTCGGGTATAGAAATAACCGAGGCACGCGGAGACGAGGATGTATTCCCTAGTTCCTCCTTGTTAAGGGAGTACGTCTCGTTGGAGGGGTGTGAGCTCGCCACAAGAGGCCTACTCAAGATGCCACAAAGGCCTCACCCTATTCTCCGATGAACCTCACCCAAGGGATTGGTTCACCTTCCACTATCGGAATCCTTCGAGGCAGATTCCGGAGCCCTTTTACACCGTTCTTGGGGCACACACCCACAACTCAATTGGGGGCTCCCAAACTCGTGCCGAAGCTTCACAACTCGAAGTCTTCGCGGCACCTCCAACCCGTCTAGGGTACACTATGCACCCAATAGGCACAAAGCTCTTGGGAACACAATGCACCCAAGAGTAACAAGCTTCTCAACCTTCAACTTCACGTATCACCGTGGAGAGAGCAACCCGATGCAACTAATGCAAGAGGCAAGAACACACAAAGTGGTCAAGTCCTTCTCTCTAAAATCCAACCAAAGCAACTAATGCTATGGAGGGATTTAGGAGGAAGAACAAAGGGATGAACACAAAGCAACCCCAAAATCTAGATACACTAGGTTCCCTCACTTAGAGGAGAATTTGATTGGTGGAATGGTAGATCTAGATCTCCTCTCTTGAATCCCTAAGTTTGGGCAAGAATCATTGGAGGGATTGAGAGGAATCAAGCTCACAAGGATGTGCAACAATGGAGGAGAGAGAGCTTGAAGAGATTCAAAATATTGGAATAGGTATAGGAGCAAAGGGGAAGAAGGGGCACTTAAAAGGGTGCCCTGGGAATCTGGCCGTTGGGCACAGAATCCCGCAGGGCCGGTAGTACCGGCCCAAGGGGCGGTACTACTGCCCCACGTAAAACTGCCCCCAATGGCTCTCTCCAGAAACGAAAACCCGCAGGACCGGTAGTACCGGCCCAAAGGGTGGTACTTCCGGCCCACACACAAACAGCAGAGAAGAACACCCGAAGGCCGGTAGTACCGGGAAGAGGACCGGTAGTACCGATTGATCCGGTACTACCGGAACCACTTCCGGGCGAACTTCCGGTTAAAAAACGAGAGGCCGGTACCAAAAGAAATAGGTGGAAGAAGCCCTGGAAGTGGGCCCGGCACTGGCCTCCGGTACTTCCGGCAAGAGGCCCGGTACTTCCGGTAATCACGGTAGTACCGGAACAAGTTCCGGTGCCACTTCCGCTCGGTAATAGAACCGAATTTTCATAAGCGGAAGTGGCCTCCGGAAGTTGGTCCGGAACAAACCAGCGGTAGTTCCGCAAGATTGATCGGTAGTACCGGCAGAGAAAACAGCAGAACACCCCAAAACTGAAACCACGATAACTTTCACCCCAAAACCATTTGTTAATTACCACGGTGATTGTCATTAATTACCAAAACCATGCATGGGGGCAACCATGCACTTTCAATCTCCCCCATTTTGCTAATTGATGGCAATCCCTTATTAAGAGGGTTTATATACTGAATAAAGCATCCTTGCAAGACAAACAAGCAAGGATGCAAAGCGCATTAAGGGAAAATGCAACAAAAGCATAAAGCCCAAATTCCCTTAAACCCTCTAAACTTCTCCCCCATTGGCATCGATTGCCGAAATGGGAAGAAAAATTTAGAGAGCCAATATAATATGAGTTCCTCTAAAAAAGGTGATGACAATCCCTTTTAACACATTTAGAGGAAATCAAACTATATTGAGGATCAAAAGATTGCAAAAAGATGGAATCATTTTAAACATCTCCAGAAAGGAGAAAAGTAATCGAGAAGATCCAAAGCGAGAGTTCTAAATAAAAATGGAGAAGCTTCCCAATGTTCATGTACTATAGAGAAGTGCACAAATATGGCATCCTCGCTCCCCCAAAATCATCTAGAACACGCAACAAGTGCAAAAGTGTATAAAGCAATAGCAAATCATAGCACTTGCACCAAAGATGTGGTTGAGCCATGAGGAGATACCAATTTTCAAAGATTCAACATAAGATAGGCCCAACCGAGATAAAAGGAAGAATTTTATAAGGGTATGTTCACAAGCTTAGGGATACCAATTGGAAACTAAAACCAATTGATAATGCCAAAAGCTAGTGAGATCATTTAGCCAATAAAATTCAAGATTATCACCATGGTAAGCATGAAGTCAAAGATCTTCAACAAATACATGAGTCCAAAGATACCAATAAAAATAAGACAAGCACTCATGAGACAAATTTGGAGCCACCAAAGAATTATAGATGAAAACAAAGTAGCTCAAAAGAATTAGGATACCAACTAAAAGGTGACCTCTCTCATATGTATAGGTTTCTAAGTAGACAAATCGTTGACGATATACATCCACAAAGAAACTTGCACATATGAAATGGTCGAAGAGGAGGAGACCACGGTATCCAAAAGGGAAGTCTTGAATATACAAAAGAGATTATTGCTTAAAAGCATATCACATAGCTCAAATTTATCTCATAGTATATAAATGAACTTCAAATATATCAAATGCATCACACATATCACTAAGGGAACTAGAGATAGTGAAGATGCTTCGAGATAGGCAACAAGTATCACAAACAAATAATACCAATTGAAGAAAAGGTTTTTGCAATTTCATCACAAATATCACAAAGATATACCACGTGAAGGAAATAAGCCAAAACCACAACAATTGCACATAAAAGCTAACATGCCAAGAAGCAACCTACACAAGGTTGAGACTAGAAAGGTATGCATGAGGTAGATACTTGTTACCGAGATGCATTGACGATGAAGATGATGAGAGTTGGTTTGTCATCAAAGTTTGACTCCGACAATCACACGGTGAGAACACCTTCCTTATGAATGAGGCAAGCATCCAATGCATCTCCATTGTACCTAAAACAAAATTAGAGTACAAAATGGTTCCCAAACTCATTGGGTCCCATAGTAGTTAGATAAACTACAATATATAGGAAACACTCCACATAAATATGTGCATATAGATATGAAATTGAATTTCATGCACATCTTAGCCGATTTAGGATTCGGTGGAGTATCCCCTATATATTGGATCAAGAAAGACTAGCATGCCATATAAAATATATATTAGTAAATATGCATACATAGACTTACAAGACCCAAATGAGATACACTTTGGACAAAAACACCAAGTAAACCAAGAAGAGAGCACACCAAAGTGTGACACAAAAAGGTTGTCCAAATCATATCAAATCCAAATCAACACATGATTAAAAGAAAATCAAATCAACAAATGATTGATTCCAAAACACATCAACACATGAAGTGTGATATCAATAGGAATCAAATCAAACAACACATGATTGAAAAGAAACCAATTGAAAATAAGACACCACTAGGAGAAAAGATATCAAGAAGAGGATAATACTTGACCGGAATCAAGTAAAGTAAGATAAAGCAAGAAGGTATCAAAAACTCCCACAATAAATATCAATTGGAACAAATATCTATGGAGGAGATATTAAATTCCAATTAATACCAATTGAAGGTACCAAAACATTAGATAAAGAAAAACAAAAGCCAATTGAAATGATCAAATATTGATAGATAGAGTAGTGTTCTAAATAAAAAGGAATGCTCCCCCAAGATTAATGCATTGTCTTAGATATTTGCATTTGAATAACGCCATATTTGAAAAAGGTTTGTTGGTAGTTTCAACTATTCGAACCAACCGGCAAAGCCATGGTTAAAATAAGATGAAACAAATGGTTTCTCAACTAATATATGGAAATGGATATTAGAGAAAAACCACACCAAGCAAACTCACCCAAACAAGAGCCAAAGGATAACCAAAGGGAAAAAACTTGTTCGAGCAAACATGCCACATAGGAAAGATAAATTAATATATCAAATCTAAGTGGAAAACCTCAAATGTTCACATTTTGTGGGATTGTAATATGCACATAGCTTATTACTCCCCCATAATGTGATAATTCATTTATTTTTAAACAAGAGGCAAATAAAACCAACTAGAGAAATTAATGGACATTGTAGAATTTGAATTTCTCATGAGTAGGACATACCACATAGTAGCTAGATAATATTGAAATATCACGACTAGGTGGTGTGCCTCATGTACACACATTTTTAGGTTTGTGAGGTGCACAAAGCACATCACTCCCCCAAAATGGGATAATCCATTAATATCTCAAAGAGCCAATTGAAATCAACACAAGATCCAATAAAGCTCAACACAAAGTTACAAGTACATGATACACAACTATCACACACAACCTTGAGTAGCAAGACAAGTAGGAAATTAGCATATCACATACAAACACATGCTAGGAACAATACTAACACATGCAAGGGAGCAAGCAACTTTCAATGTATATATGAATTAAATACAAGTTACCACAAGGAGGAAGCATTGGATATGAGATAGATATGAGATGATCCAATTGACTTGGCTTGATGAAATAAAACCATGAAGATCCCTTAATTCTTCAAGAGTAGCCGAGTCTCCAATGTCCTCCACAATCACCTATTGATCAAGTTGAAGCTTGTTGGTCCCCAACCAAGTTGGGTCCTAAGAGGTTAGTCACAATAGGTTTGGGAACCCAAATGGTGCTTTTCTTGACACCACTTTGAGCTCCCACATACTTGGCAAACACATTGCCAACTCTATCCTTCCCAAGAGAATAAACATCATCAATTATGATAGGGTTGGATGAGGTACCGTTAGTGCATGAAGAAGCAAAATGACCTTTGCCACGGCAAAGGTAGCAACACCGACTCTTCTCTTTCTTCTTCCTAGGCTCCTTAACTTGAGGGGCATTGGCTTGAGTCTTCTTAGGAGGTGGCCATTGTTCAACTCGTGGTTGAGCACGAGACTGAACAAGAGGCCTATTCCCTTGTTGCTTCTCACTAAGAGTCGTCTTCTTCATTGGGCAATCCCGAATATGGTGCCCTTCAACCTTGCACTTGAAGCAAATGATGTTGGCCGGATTCTTGACTTGTACTTGGCCTTCTTCTTCTCAACCTTGGACTTGTTCTTGATGTTGGAGTTGAATCCAAGTCCACTTTTATCATTTGGGGATTGTTGCACACTCAACATGTTGTCAAGTGCCCTCTTCCCCTCATGACGCTTTTCCAAGCCTTTCTTCAAAGAAGTGACTTGGGCCTTGAGCTCTCCTCTTTTCTCTATATGGTTAGTGACAACACAAGTACTAGAGGAGGTAGATGCATCATTATTAGAGCAACAAGGCAAAGCAAGTAATTCATCACAAGATGTGCCAATATTACGAGTGGATGAACTACTAGGACTAGCACATGGCAATATAGCATTTTTAGTTAAAGTTGTGCTATTATCCACATCAGGCTCACAAGATGTTACCTTGGTAGTGAGGGCCTCATGAGCTAACTTTAGACTAGCATATGATGCTAGAATATCATTATTAGAGCTAGATAGCTTTTCATGACTTTCTTCCGACTTCCTATACTTGCTTGTTAGCAACTCAAGTTGAGCCCTTAGCTCAACATTCTCCTTCAAAGTAGATGCTTCACAAGAAGTAGAGTTAGTAGCACAAGCATCATTAACATTAGGAATAGAAGAAGAAAGCTTAGCAAGCTCTTTATTTAATCTAGCATTTTCCTTTTTCGTGACTTTATATTCAGCATGAGCACGGTCACGTTCTTTAATGATTTTAGCAATTATATCATTGTGAGACTCCTCAATAGATTCTAGTTTCTCCTCAAGAGAAGCCCGAGTCTCTTGCTCTTCCTCAAGAGCATCTTCTAACGATGCTTTCTCAATAGCATCATCTCTTCAATCTTACCCTTTTCTTCAAGGCTTGCTTCCAAAACCTCAATAGTTTCCCCACGCTCAACAAGGGTGCTCATGATTTTATAGAGGTTATCACAAGCATTTTTTTTGAAAGAGCCTTAAGAATCATTAGACCTTTATCATGAAGGAGGGCATCATCATTTTTCTTATCATCTTCTTCATCATTATTATCATTATTATTATCATCACTACTAGAAGATTTAGCCATAAGGCACTACATGGTTGATGAAGAAGGACAATTAATTTTTGAACTACTCAAGTTCAAATCTTATTGCATAGCTAATTGGGTTTCCTCTACTTTATTATTCATGCAAGAGTTAGAGGGAACACAAGCATTTTTATCATGGCAACAAGGTAAAGCAAGCATATCATCATTAGATTCATACAAGCAATTTTTAGATGATATGCACGGACTATCAACACTAGCATGTATGACATTTGGAGTGCTAGAAGAGTTTAAGTCAAAAGATGAGGCATTGCAACAAGATAGAGATAAAAGATCATCAAAAATGAGCTCACTATCAAAATTGCAAAACCTATCACTACTCACCATTACATTGGTTTGTGGCTTACCACATTTTGGTGAAGTAGACGAAGACGAGAACTCATCACGTTCGGAGGTGGAGGGAGAGCAATCATCCTCAATAAAGTTGGACACTCCATATTTATCTTGAAACTTGGTCCAAAGCTCATGAGCGTCCCGGAGAGGCATGATTGACTCAAAAACTACAACACTCACAAATTTGCAAAACTCATTAGAAGCTAGAGCGTCTAGTTATAAGTTTTTCTCATCCTCTAAAGTCGTACTTTCGTAATCCTTTGGAGGAGAAAAACCTATATCTAAGATACGCTTAATATTGGGGTCCAAGACTCGTAAGTGACTAAGCATATGAGTTTTCCAAACATTAAAATTTGTGCCATTGAATATAAACATGTGATCGTGCACTAATCCTCTAAACGACATATTTACTCTCTAGGCGGTAAAGCCAAACAAGAGAGACGAGGCTCTGATACCAATTGAAAGAACAAACGATGTCCCGGATGTCGCCTAGAGGGGGGGTGAATAGACGATTAACACTTTTTCTATTTAGGGGCTTGATAATTGCGGAATAAAACTATGTGTTTAAAATAACAAGCCAAAAACCTAATATGCTAGGTTCACCTATGTGTACCAACAACTTATGCTAAGCAAGGCAAGCAACAAGGTGATAGCAAGATATGAACTTCAAGCACGAAGCCTATCACAAGGTAAAGTGCAGAAGTAAAAGCTTGGGTATAGAAATAACCGAGGCACACAGAGACGAGGATGTATTCCCGAGTTCCTCGTTGCTAAGGGAGTACGCCTCGTTGGAGGGGTGTGAGATCGCCACAAGAGGCCTACTCAAGATGCCACAAAGGCCTCACCCTATTCTCCGATGAACCTCACCCAAGGGATTGGTTCACCTTCCACTATCGGAATCCTTCGAGGTGGATTCCGGAGCCCTTTTACACCATTCTTGGGGCACACAACCACAACTCAATTGGGGGCTCCCAAACTCGTGCCGAAGCTTCACAACTTGAAGTCTTCGTGGCACCTCCAAACCGTCTAGGGTACACTATGCACCCAAGAGGCACAAAGCTCTTGGGAACACAATGCACCCAAGAGTAACAAGCTTCTCAACCTTCAACTTCACGTATCACCGTGGAGAGAGCAACCCGATGCAACTAATGCAAGAGGCAAGAACACACAAAGTGATCAAGTCCTTCTCTTTAAAATCCAACCAAAGCAACTAATGCTATGGAGGGATTTAGGAGGAAGAACAAAGGGATGAACACAAAGCAACCCCAAAATCTAGATCCACTAGGTTCCCCTCACTTAGAGGAGAATTTGATTGGTGGAATGGTAGATCTAGATATCCTCTCTTGAATCCCTAAGTTTGGGCAAGAATCATTGGAGGGATTGAGAGGAATCAAGCTCACAAGGATGTGCAACAATGGAGGAGAGAGAGCTTGAAGAGATTCAAAAGATTGGAAGAAGTATATGAGCAAAGGGGAAGAAGGGGCACTTAGAAGGGTGCCCTGGGAATCTGGCCGTTGGGCACAGAATCCCGCAGGGCCGGTAGTACCGGCCCAAGGGGCGGTACTACTGCCCCACGTAAAACTGCCCCCAATGGCTCTCTCCAGAAATGAAAACCCGCAGGACCGGTAGTACCGGCCCAAAGGGCGGTACTTCCGGCCCACACACAAACAGCAGAGAAGAACACCCGAAGGCCGGTAGTACCGGGAAGAGGACCGGTAGTACCGATTGATCCGGTACTACCGGAACCACTTCCAGGCGAACTTCCGGTTAAAAAAATGAGAGGCCAGTACCGAAAGAAATAGGCGGAAGAAGCCCCGGAAGTGGGTCCGGCACTGGCCACCGGTACTTCCGGCAAGAGGCCCGGTACTTCCGGTAATCACGGTAGTACCGGAACAAGTTCCGGTGCCACTTCCGCTCGGTAACAGAACCGAATTTTCATAAGCGGAAGTGGCCTCCGGAAGTTGGTCCGGAACAAACCAGCGGTAGTTCCGCAAGATTGACCGGTAGTACCGGCAGAGAAAACAACAGAACACCCAAAAACTGAAACTGCGATAACTTTCACCCACGAACTCCGTTTTCGATAATCTTGGACTCGTTGGAATCGTCACAACGAGCACAACAAGATTATGCAGAGAAACATCATAGTCCAAGAAAATACTATAAAAACAAATGGGGAAAGTTTACACCTCCGTTTTGAAAACCGGAAAAGCCGTATCTTTTGCAATTGAGGTCCGAATGAAGTAAAACCAATTTTGTTGGAAAGAGGATGACAAAAGCTACCTTTGTAAAAGAAAAAACAAGTAAAGGAGATTTTGCAAATAATTGGAAGAAAGAATCCTTCTGCACGGATGAACCGGCAAAATCTCCAATACCGAAAACGCAATAGAAGACGCATATGAAAACCGTTTTCGGTGAGCTTGGCTTTGTCATGACAAGCACGACAAGCACCAAGACCACACCACGATAAGAGACAAATAAGAGCCAATAAAGATGATTGCATGGATGCAAAGGTTTGTGCTCTCTATGACGATATGATCACGATACTCGGTCGAGAGCCCCTCTTGATAGTACGGTTATCTATCCTATAATCCGGTCTCTCACTAAACATCATGAGACCGGTAAAATAGAAACCCTATCAAGATCATACCTTTGCCTTGCGCTTAAACCACTTGAGGTCGATGAAGACGATCTTCAACTCCTCAAGACGCACCACCTTTCTTCATTGCGCTTCGCTTGGTGAAGATTCACATGACGCTCCCCCAAACACCAAGATGGGGAAAGCACTCTTCGGCATATCTTCACTTGGACTTGAGTGTTGATCAACACACACTTAGCCTTGATCAACACAATTTTTCTTCCCTTATCCTTGACTCCAACAAATGGGAGATCAAACAACTCAAATGGACACACCTATAAACATAGCTCAATGCAAACATTAGTCCATAGAGATTGTCATTAATTACCAAAACCATGCATGGGTGCAACCATGCACTTTCAACCTGTCAAAAAACGCCGGACAGTGCCGGATAGTTGTCCGTTTCCCAACCAAAACGGAGCAAAAAGGACCAAAAACAGGTCCGTTTGGGTCGGCGCGTTGGAGATGGCCTAACTCTATGTCACTACCGGCTTCACCACGTCGCACTGTCGACGGGGTCCCTGATCGTGTTGTCTGGAAGTGGACGAGCTTGGCCGCCTACTCGAACAGTTCCGCGTACCTAGCCTTCTGAGTTGTTCCCATGTGAGAAAAACATCAGAAAGATCTGGCCCTGGCAAAGTGCAAGATTCACATCTGGTTGGCAGCGACGACTTTGAACGGCAGATCGGCGGGTACGACATGGCTTGACCTCACACGCCGCTTGCTCCCTCTACGATCGAGACACCGAGGCGGTTGACCACATCGCCCTTAGCTACGTCTTTTCAGGAGGTATTTCATTCGCTACTCCGACGATGTTGCCTTGATCTGCTCACTGATGTCTACTACGCGCTTCTATTCATATAGACAGTGTTGGGCCTCCAAGTGCAGAGGTTTGTAGGATAGCAGCAATTTTCCCTTAAGTGAGTAACCCAAGGTTTATCAAACTCGGTGAGGTAGAGGTCAAAGATATCGCTCTCAAGCAACCTTGCAATTAATATACAAAAAGTCTCTTATGTCCCCAACACACCCAATAGACTTGTCAGATGTATAGGTGCACTAGTTCGGCAAAGAGATGGTAAAATGCAAGTGATATGGATGGTAACAAGTGCTATTTGTAATCTGTAATAAAAATGGCAGCAATCAAATATGTAACAAAAGTGACTAGAAACAGTGTTCCGATGATTGGAAACAAGGCCTAGGCATCATACTTTCGCTAGTGGTATCTCTCAACATGTTAGCATAACTGAACGCAAGCAAGTGCGGAACTATCCTTCTCCTTGATAAAACAAGGGTACTATGCGTAGGGCTACAAAAGCACACCTCAAAGTCTGAGTAAACAAACACCACAACTACACAAAGAATAAACCATGGTAAATATCACTCTAGATAATCTATCATCCAAAGAGTCACACACGCCACCCACACTGTCACCAAGGCTTTGTGTTGTCAACAATAACTCCGGAAATTATACTAGATAAACCAATTGAGTAGCATAACATTACATAAGAATTCAGCAGTACTAACAATGCTCACGATCATATAAAGATCACACCATGGGAGAGAGAGATAACCACATAGCTACAGTAGAGCCCTCAGCCCCGACGAAGGACTACTCCCAACGCATCATGTGAGGCAGCAACGGCGATGAAGATGGCTCCGGGGGCAATTCCCAATCCCGGCAGGGTGCCGGAATAGGAACTTTTGTCCCCCGAATTAGGGTTTTTGGTGGTGGCGGAGCTCGGGAACTTTTCTTGAGAAATCCTTCGGGGTTTCGTCGTTTTTAGGTCGGGAGAGACTTTATAGCTGAAGAGGCGACGCGATGCGGTGGAGGAAGCTCCCAGGTGGGACCCAGGCGCGGTTGATACGTGTCAAACGTATCTATAATTTTTTATTGTTCCATGCTACTTATATGCCATTGTGACATGTTTTTATTACTTTATTACATCATTTTTAGGCTTTTTGTCGGACTAACCTATTGACAAGATGTCCAGTGTCAGTTCCCTGTTTTTGTTGTTTTCTATTTTAGAAAAGTTACTTCTGTAAATATTCTCAGAATTGGACAATAATTTACGACGAGTTTTTATGCGACAAAAGGAAGCCGAAGACCAAAGGGCGACCTGGGGGGCCACCCAGGGGCCAGGGGTGGCAGCTGGCCGCGACCCCACCTGCACCCGCGGGTGGGATCCGCCCCTGCCCTTCGGGCGCCGCCTCGGCCCCCTCTGATACCTATAAAAACCCTTTAACCCTAAAATCATCAAGGCGACGCTTATTTTCCAGAAACACGACCCGACACCGCCGCCTCCTCAAAACCCAATTCAGGGAGATTCTGAAGCTGCTCTCGGCACGCTACCGTAGGGGAGATCGATCCCGGAGGGCTCTATATCCCCATGCCTTCCACCGGGATGAAGTGTGAGTAGTTCCACCTTGGACTACAGGTCCATGGCAGTATCTAGATGGTTGTCTCTCTCCCTTGTGCTTCATGTTTATGATCTTGTGAGCTGCCCTACATGATCAAGATCGACTGTTTATAACGCTATATGATGTGTTTGTTGGGATCCGATGGATTATGAAGTTATGATCAGATTGTGCATGGTTCTTAGTTATTAATTTATGTTCTTGCATGCTCTCCGATGTGTGTAGTTGCTTTGGCCAACTGATTGCTTATGTCTCCAAGAGAGAGTATTTATGCTAAATAGTTGGTTCATGCCCCCTCTTGTGCCTGGGTACGAGTGACAGAAACGTCTAAGGACGAGGGTGTGCTGTTGCGACTAAGGGTAAAACAGCGGTGTTTATGTCTACGTGATTATAAATGTTGCTTACTTCATACGCTTTACTTAATGCAATTGTCTGTTGCTTGCGACTTAATACCGATGGGTGACAGGTTGGATAGCAATCCCTAGGTGGACTTTTTAGACAAAGATGCAGTCGGATGGCGGTCTTTGTTCCTTGTTGTGATGCCTACATGAATATTACCGTGTACACTTTGATATAGCTAGACTAAGTTTGTGTCATAATTTTGTCAATTGCCCAGCTGTAATTTGTTTACCCTTCATATGAGTGTTTTATTTATTGGATAGACACCACTAGTGAATCCATGGCCCCTGGTCCATCTTTTTACATTGTTTACAACCTCGTTTACTTGCTTTCCATAATCACTTGCTCGCTGGTCCGTTTTCATAAATCATTTCACTACACTACACGTTTAACCGCTTTGTTTTCACAAGACCGGGAAGATTGACAACCTTCCTGCTATTGGGGGCAAAGTAATTGTTTGAGTGTGTGCAGGTCCATGTTCGTTGACGATTCCGTGCCAGAGATCGTTGACGGACATCTCGTTGTTGATTTCAAAGTCCTACTGGTTCGATTAAACCTTGGTTCTTCACTGAGGGAAAAGCTGCCGCTTGCTACATCCACGCCTTCACTTGGGGCACCACCCAACTATATAATTACCAACAAGCAGCAGTCCAGGCTAGACCGCGGCCAGGGGTCACCTGGAGGCTGTGGGCCCCTCCCGGACTTGTCCTTCTGACTCCCGGGGTCTTCTGGCGAAATAGAACTTCTGTAATTTTTTTGGGAATTTTCCGAGCACTTTGGATTTTGGACCTTTTTCTGCAATGCACATACATAATAAACAGAAACTGGCACTGGGCACTGGGTTAATAGATTAGTCCAATAAAATATGCCAAAATGATATAAAAACATAATAAACACATGTGGCATTTGATATAAAAGAAGCATGGAACATAAAAAATTATAGATACGTTTGAGACGTATCACTCACCCTAGGCGAGGAAGAATCCTTGATCAACTGGTGGCCGGACGAACGACGACGCGCCCCTCTGAAGTTTCAGAAAGGCTTCGACTACTTGGTTCTACTCGTCGTCTGGTCGCTTTGGAAAGAAGGAACGCTAGGGTTTTTGAGCGATCAACGGAGATGGTTAGTATTGTATGTCATAGAATCGCATAAGATATTGAGCTATGGAAGATCTCTGGTGTTGTAGCGTAGTGACATATCAAAAACTTGCCAGTATCGACCGATTCGTGGGGCAAGTTGTGAGAAGAAAAGCCAAAAAGGACAATATATAGTACTCTATTCGTCCTGGAAATAAGTGTCACTAAAACGGATATATCTAACACTCTAGATACATTCATTTTAGCGATACTTATTTTCGGATGGAGGGAATAATCATTATTATGTCATCCATTACATCCAATAAAATGTTTAATACTTAATCCGTAAAAAATTAAGGGTGTTTTATAGCAAATTATCTTAAATACTTTTCAGTATAATATGATTTATAAATACTACTATTTAACATACTTTGAGGTGTTTGACTCAAAAATATATTGTAGTTTTGACACCCATGGTATGCTCAAAACTTTTTTTTCAATATTGAAAAGAGTGGTCTAACCTTATTTTTTCTAAAACTCCGAAAGGAGAAAATTTGAAGCATTGCTTGCGCGGGCACTGAAATACTATGGTAATATATAGTTTGGTTGTGGAAAATAAATTAGAGATCCTACACAATGTTGTTTTAATGCCAAGTACAGAGCATGCATACTTCGTTAAATTTTGACTCGCTAGAAATTTTGAGCACGGAAGGAGTAAAGAATACTGTCATTGGTTCTATTTATAATCTAAAAGATTTAATAAATGTGCTACCCTAATCATATACTAGAAACTACAAACCAACATTGAGATATTTGTTAGATCGCTCTATCTTTAGAATAAATAAGTATAAAATATACAGATAATGCATTATATTTTAAAATAGTACTAGAAAAGACTTATTACAAAATACACTTTACTATCTTTCAACAATATTCTGTAGAAACAACTCGTACACCAACTAATATTTATAACAATAGCCCGTTACGTGGTTAAACTATGTCGATAAATCAAAATTATACTTGTAATATTGCAAAATATTAAAAATATGAACTATTTAAGTATAAAGTTTTCGTAAAAAATGTATATATTTTCATTCATTGCAAGTCCAAAATTACATTAGACCGACACTGCTAAGTTCATATATACAAAACAAAATAAATATTAATAACTGCAGTATAAATCAAGGAATGGTTTTTTAATCAACCGGGTTAAATAGGCTGGTTTCTTATTGGGGTTTTATTGCTTATGTTGCTATGAGTCTAAACTATTAAATGTTTGGTTTGGATTGGATTTACAGGTTGGGTTTGGGCATAAAACAGTTTGGTTCCAAACACATGCGTAACTACGGTGCATAAACGGTTTTAGGATTGGTTCCTGGCGTAGAAGCTTGTACAATGTAAATTTGAATGATATCTGACCGTTTCGAATGTTGAGGCTGCATCTGACATTGTTGTTTGAGATATCCCGAGAGGCGATAATAAATGTTATTGCTTATTTTCTTGTTTGGAATTAATTTTTATATTTATGTGCTATAACTACTAAATTTCATTAATGTGAGATTCAGAAGAAAACTTTATTATCCCATTTACACATCCTTATCTCGCGGACAACCTCGGAAGCACCCTGGGCTTTGCACGGCCTGCAACCGAACTGGTTTTTTTTCCGACAAACGGTCACACTCTGGCCAGCCAACGTGCAACTGCAAGTATGCGTGGCCACTTTCCGCGCCTGACAAAATGTCTCGCTAGAGGAGTCCATCTAGCATCTAGTTCCATCCTCTCACGCGATCGCAAGCTAAAGTTCCATGTAGCCTTGAGCTGGATTGTCACAATTTACTTCTAAATATTTTGTCCATTTTACAATCGACACCCTACTGAACAATGTACGATATATGTTCAGAGTCGGGTTGTGTGCATAATAAAAACATAAAAATAATGACACTATCGACCAATTAGTGGCATACAAAAAAAATGCTTAGTGCGTACAAAATAAAATAAAATTTTAACTGCAATAGTTAAAATGAAGTTACCAAACTTCATTATGACAGTAGATGTTTTAGCAGACCATGATGAATGACTCTATACCTCTTTTTCATCAATCCAACTCATCTATGGGGCAAATTCTAGTCAGAACATTGTACCAAGTTGCTTTAGGTGACAATGATGAGGTAATTGATAAGAAGGTGGGGGTGGCAACAACTATAGACAGTTTGAAGCTAAAGGTCATGCATGTGTTTAGATACAATCTTGCAATACATGTGGTTAAGGAATGTAAAGAATATTTTGTTTTGCATTAATTCTGGAAAGAAAGATGCTCACATATCTGAAGGGTGTGGCATGGTCACCGGGCCACATCATGTGGTTAAGCTAGTTGGGTGTGCAAATGATGGGTTGGGGATTTTGGTAGCTCAGTCAGAGAGGAAGGAGAAGCTGGTAAATTCAATGTTGGTTTGGGTGTTGGTCTTGGAGGGTAGTCTGTACGTTGATCAGTTAGAGAAACCTCTTGGAGAACAGTTTCCATGGGTGCTGCCTAGGAAGTCAAAGTGTATGGGACTGAGTTTTTTCTTGTCAAACTCCAAGTTATGCACAAATTGCAGGACTGAGTAAGTATCCTATGTTTGGGCTTCAGAGGAACTAGAATCATTGTCAAAGTTACCAAATGATCTCCAGCTTCAATGGCCAAGTACAAGTTGTTTTCTGGTTACATAGAGATGGTTGTGCAGAGGTTGCTTCCATGATTGGAACACTTAAGGATGTTGATATGTCAAGATACATAATCAATGATGTGATCAAAATGAAAGTATTCTAAAGGACCCAACACAAATTTATGAAATCTATGAGATCACTGATGATCCCTGTAGTTATCACATCTTCTTTGAGGTCGAGGAAGTTGTAGAGGAAGGTGGCCGAAACGGTTGATGGGGAGCTGGTGAAAAATGATTACACTCCAAAAGGCAGGGGCTGGAGCAGCATGTGAGGATAGAAATGCCAATATGATAAAAAAGGTGGAAATGGGGTTGGTGATCAGAGTAATACAGTCAATTTTGAAAACAATGATGACGAGATGATGCCATCAAGTCAACCTGAAGAAGATAAAAGGCTCAAGATGAATTGAAGAAAATTATGCTAGAGAAACTTGATAAGAATAAGAGGCAAACTGCACAAATGAGATTGGACTAAGAAATGATATGTTGATGTCTGAGGTGCAGAAGAACAATGTGTGCTATGATGATAAAGGTGAAAAAGAAAGTGAAGAGGGAGATGACCGCAGTGATGAGCATAGTGTGTCACCTACTTTAGAGTAGGAGGGTTATGAAGCTGACTCTTTTGCCTGAAAAGTAGGTCTAGCGACACATGTCATTGCTAATATAAATGCTGAAGTTGATGAGGAAATGGAGAGGGAATATAGACAATAGACAGAGGAGAAAGGAATAGGAAATTAAGAATAGAGACTTAATGGTGGATGGGAAGAGGAGGAGAACTGGGAGAGTGAAGTTAGAGCATAATAAAATGGACAAAGTTATGGATATGGCCAAAACGAGGAATCTAGAAGGACTTCATGGTAATTTTTCACAAATCAACCCTTCTGCATTTAATTATGGTAGGGTGACTTTACATGAGCTAGCTGGTAAATTTGGTATTAAACTAGGAAATAATGCCATATAGGTTGATTTTATTTTTCAAATTATTGAGAATTTGGAAAAAGGTATGAGCTAATTTGTTTCAAGCTAATCAAAGTAAAGACAATCATGATTTAGTTAGTGATAAAAAGTGGCGAGATGGATGATGAAAATAATCAAAGTATTTTTTTCCGATGCAGATGAACAAGATAGAGCTTTGAACATTAATGTTAGACTGTTAGGGTGTGTTTGGTAGACCGGTTCCCCTCAGATATTCTCAACGCAACCCGCATGTGGCTGTTTGGTAGATCGGTTCAGCCTCCTCAGCTGTCGGGGATGTAACCCCGGGTACCCAGAGTTGGAGATTTATTGGAGTTCACAGGGAAGAAATAGCAAAGAAATACACAAAAGATAATGGAAAGGCAGAAAATAGCAGCCTGGGCCGACATCCACAGCACCAGGCCGGCATATTAGGTGCTGGGCCGGATGATCCCTGTGTCGGATCACCCAGGATCCGAGTTGGGCCCCCGGTCGGGCCGAGTTTCCCTAACCGGACTGCTAAATCCGGAACACCAGTGACTCGGCTGGGCTGAGCTCCCGCCACCCGGCTGGGCCGAGCTCCCGCCTCCCGGCTGGGCCGAGTCTGCTTCACCCGGGTGTGCCGGGATTCCACTGATCCAGCTGGGCCCTATTCCGTTCTACCAGCGTCACCTCTCCCGGACGGGCCGTCGTACCGCGCCCCGGCTTCCGCTGGGCCGACCTCGCCCGGTCGCCCGACTCCCAGACAACCCGGGTGGGCCGACATCAGGTACCCCGGCAGGCCACCTCGCTACACCCGGATGGGCCGGATTCCCGGGCGGACTCGAATCCGAGTCACCAAGCCAGGCCGACATTCTCCTCTGGGCCGGGTCTCAGGTATCGGGCTGGCTACTTCAGACTCGACAGAAGCGCCCCGGCAGCTTCTTTCCAGGCCGGGTAAGGCAGACCAGCGTACCAGCCGGCATACGAGTTGATCACCAGGCCAGCGTCCCAACGTCCCAGCATGTGCTTCCTGGCCGGCATAGCTCCAGCTGCTCCGGGTCCCCCAGATCACTCCAAACCGAATCATCAACTATACGAGCCAGCATGGCGATATGTGCCGCATGGCCGGCATAAGCAGCAGGCCGGTTTCCAGCATGCACGTCAACAAATATCAGTGCCAGCTATCAGAGGATAAGAGTAAAGGACAAGGACAGCCAACATGGCTACAGGGACGCGGACATGACAAGAGTACAAGTGATGACGCGTGCACAGTGCTGATTAGACTCCAGTAGGCATGTCACCTACAGTGCTGCGCCCGTGCAGTGCATAGTGCCCTGTGGGCCAACTCTTGTCCCCTGGGCTCCCCTTTATAAGGAGCACCAGGGGTGGCTCACGCAGGAGGCCCGACCCGATCGGGGGCTCACTTTTCCTTAGCTCCCTGTGAGCATTCTTCCTCCTCTGGATACACAGCTCTAGGAGCAATATTGTAGCTCACATATACTCCAGGATATATAGATCAGACAAGCAGGAGTAGGGGTTTTACCTCCTCACGAGGGCCCCGAACCTGGGTAAAGCCGTGTGTGTTCGTCTTCTAGTGTGTGCTTTTCAGTGCATAATCCCTCCCCGAATCCTCTAGCGTCCATCGGCCCCCAAACATAAGCCTATCCCTAGGCATCTGTTGTTCACCACGACGACAGTTGGCGCCCACCGTGGGGCTGATAGTGGCGCTTGCTGGGCTAATTTCGGACGGGACCTTCTTCATCGACTCCGGCGAGCACCTCGCGTGGCGTCGCGGGGTTTCCGCTCGCCGGGCCGCTTCATCAAGTCCTTCGTCACCGGCGCCAGCGTCGTCAACAAATCACAGGGCCGACACGGTCGGCTAGCCGGGCCTCTGGCTTGCCCGGCGGCTCTACGTCAACACTGCCGCCGCGCTCGTAGGCCTCCCAGGTGTCCTCAATCCGGACGGCATCTTTGTCATCAACGCGGGGACTCGACATCGTCATTGTCCCCCGCGCTCTAGCTTGCCTCTGTGAGCAGAGGGTAGCGCTGCCTCCACCAACGGACATCATCGGCAGATCCTGGATGAGAAAAGTGACTCGGGGCTCAACTTCGGCATCGTCCCTGTGTGTTAACTCATTTTCGAGTTAACTATAGTTCAAATCCGAGTTAAAACTTGGAAATCCGAGTTAAGTTTGGAAAATCCGAGTTAGGCTTGATAATCCGAGTCAAGGTTGGAAAATCCGAGTTAAGGCTTGGAAATCCGAGTTAAGTTTGGAAAATCCGAGTTAAGTTTGGAAAATCCGAGATAAGCTTGGAAATCCGAGTTAAGTTTGGAAAATCCGAGTTAAGACTTGGAAATCCGAGTCAAGTTTGGAAAATCCGAGTTAAGGCTTGGAAATCCGAGTCAAGTTTGGAAAATCCGAGTTAAGGCTTGGAAATCCGAGTTAAGTTTGGAAAATCTGAGTTAAGTTTGGAAAATCCGAGTTAAGGCTTGCAAATCCGAGTTAAGCTTGTGGAATCCGACATATGATGGTCAAATTCGACATACATGTGGTCCGGGCCGAGATGTTGGTGGCTCAGGCCGACATATTGATATTCATACTGGCATCAACGTCTTCCTCGACTTCTCCAACAACATTGCCTCGTAAGTATCATTTATATGTCTGCATCACTCTTTTTAATAGTCTCAAACAGTGCTCGGGGACTCTCCCCTCTTTTCTGCTTTGCTTAGCTGTTTTCCCCGGGAACGAAATGTCGTAACCCGGGGACTGGCCGTACAGTCTGTTTTGCAGTTTCTCCTAGATAAGAAAAGCAACTCGGGGGGCTCGTTTGAAAACCGAGGATGTATTTTAAATATATATAATTTCACTGCTAGACTTAAATATATCTGTGGAATAGAGTTACTGCTCCCGTTAAATATTCATTATATATGTGCTTGAACTAACATTGAAAGGTGATATCGGTTTTACCGAGAGAGTATTCATCACCAAGATTGTGGGTTTATCGGTTGTCTCTGATTACCCAAAATATCATAGCGTTATTGGTATTCTCCAGATCGCCGTTTATTTCGTTTTGCGGTTATATCTCAACATCACCTCATATCTCAAATCACCGTCCACATCGGTTCGCCTAAACATCTGGGCATCCTGCAATATCTTGAATCGCCGTTTATTTCGGCTTGCCAAAATATCACGGCATTTATCTCACATCATCAGGCATCTCACGAATCGTTATCTTTATCGGCCTTGCCGATTATCATGAGTCTTCAGTTATTCGAGCTTGCAGAGTACCATGGCATCATTATCTCGGTGCTCAGAATCGAAAAATATCTAAATCTCACTGAGTGTGCGCGTTGAGAAATATCTCAACTCGTCATCTGACAAGTGCCCATGAAGGCAGAAAGTCAAATTCTGCCAAGGACGGCTATGTCTCGGTCTAGCTCGTGCTGCCGACATACAATTTCGGTAATGCCCAAGAAGGCTAGAAACCGGTATATAATAATGCCCAAGCAGGCTATATGTCGGTCCAGCTCATGCTGCCGACATATCTATGCGGTAAAAGCCCAAAGTGGCAGAAACCGACATATAAAATATGCCCATGCAGGCACT
Organism: Puccinellia tenuiflora; assembly: GCA_012064385.1. Lineage (NCBI taxonomy): Eukaryota > Viridiplantae > Streptophyta > Magnoliopsida > Poales > Poaceae > Puccinellia > Puccinellia tenuiflora. The sequence continues at coordinate 813,756 of QRDG01000025.1, forward strand.
ATGTCAATTGAGCAAAAAGCTGTTGACATCTGACACATGAAGCATGCTCGTGCAGGCAGAGTGCCAAATTGCCCAATGTCGGCAGAAACATCTATGTGTGGCCATGCCCATGCATGCAATGCATTTCCAGTGCAAACTGTCCATCTCGTTGTTGATTCGGGTGAGCTCGATCAACCGGATGACGCGTTTGGTCTAGAGGGCATGGCTAGACGACGGACTTATGGTGGCAGACATACGACTTTGGCAAATGCCCAGCTTGGCTAAAAACCAACATGTGGTGATGCCCATGCAGGCTGCACTGGCGACATGGGATTTTAATATTTCTCATGATGGCTATATATTCGATTCAGCCTGTGTTGGCTGTCTTTTGAGTACCAACTCTGCGGTACCAATTTTTGGTAAGACTATGCACGACTCTACGAGTCCTACCTAGCCTCGGGGACTAATGTCGGGGATGTAACCCCGGGTACCCAGAGTTGGAGATTTATTGGAGTTCACAGGGAAGAAATAGCAAAGAAATACACAAAAGATAATGGAAAGGCAGAAAATAGCAGCCTGGGCCGACATCCACAGCACCAGGCCGGCATATTAGGTGCTGGGTCGGATGATCCCTGTGTCGGATCACCCAGGATCCGAGTTGGGCCCCCGGTCGGGCCGAGTTTCCCTAACCGGACTGCTAAAGCCAGAACACCAGTGACTCGACTAGGCTGAGCTCCCGCCACCTGGCTGGGCCGAGCTCCCGCCTCCCGGCTGGGCCGAGTCTGCTTCACCCGGGTGTGCCGGGATTCCACTGATCCAGCTGGGCCCTATTCCGTTCTACCAGCGTCACCTCTCCCGGACGGGCCGTCGTACCGCGCCCCGGCTTCCGCTGGGCCGACCTCGCCCGGTCGCCCGACTCCCAGACAACCCGGGTGGGCCGACATCAGGTACCCCGGCAGGCCACCTCGCTACACCCGGATGGGCCGGATTCCCGGGCGGACTCGAATCCGAGTCACCAAGCCAGGCCGACATTCTCCTCTGGGTCGGGTCTCAGGTATCGGGCTGGCTACTTCAGACTCGACAGAAGCGCCCCGGCAGCTTCTTTCCAGGCCGGGTAAGGCAGACCAGCGTACCAGCCGGCATACGAGTTGATCACCAGGCCAGCGTCCCAACGTCCCAGCATGTGCTTCCTGGCCGGCATAGCTCCAGCTGCTCCGGGTCCCCCAGATCACTCCAAACCGAAATCATCAACTATACGAGCCAGCATGGCGATATGTGCCGCATGGCCGGCATAAGCAGCAGGCCGGTTTCCAGCATGCACGTCAACAAATATCAGTGCCAGCTATCAGAGGATAAGAGTAAAGGACAAGGACAGCCAACATGGCTACAGGGACGCGGACATGACAAGAGTACAAGTGATGACGCGTGCACAGTGCTGATTAGACTCCAGTAGGCATGTCACCTACAGTGCTGCGCCCGTGCAGTGCATAGTGCCCTGTGGGCCAACTCTTGTCCCCTGGGCTCCCCTTTATAAGGAGCACCAGGGGTGGCTCACGCAGGAGGCCCGACCCGATCGGGGGCTCACTTTTCCTTAGCTCCCTGTGAGCATTCTTCCTCCTCTGGATACACAGCTCTAGGAGCAATATTGTAGCTCACATATACTCCAGGATATATAGATCAGACAAGCAGGAGTAGGGGTTTTACCTCCTCACGAGGGCCCCAAACCTGGGTAAAGCCATGTGTGTTCGTCTTCTAGTGTGTGGTTTTCAGTGCATAATTCCTCCCCGAATCCTCTAGCGTCCATCGGCCCCCAAACTTAAGCCTATCCCTAGGCATCTGTTGTTCACCACGATGACATCAGCCATGCCCACCTCGACCCAAAAACGTCTCTGCCGAGGAGAGAAGCTGAAACGAGGTTCACTCCTCAGTCTGGGCGAGTTCATACAGAAAAAATCCCACGGATGGGACCCACCTGTAAGTCGCCTCGCGAACCCCCACGAAAACCTCTCTCATTTGCCCCCGACCAGGCTCCCAGCGCTGCGTCCTTGCGCCTCGCGCGACTCCTTTCGGTTCGCCTCACGCCACCACCTCCTCGCACGTACAAGCCGCCGCCGCCTGGACGCCGCGCCTCCCATCGCTTCCGCCTGGCTCCGCGAGCCACGCACAACCCACGCCCTGCCCGATGTGCCTCCCAGCGCCACTGCCCAGGCCACCCTCCTCTGCGCGCCAACGCCCATCCCGCGGTCACCCGGTGTCACATCCCGAATTTTGGCCCTATAAAATTTTCTTTGACAAAACCAAAATTTGGATTTGGATTTGGACCCTTCGATCTTGGCACCTCTATTTTCTTCTACATTTCTAAAACCCTCAAGGTTCACAAAATATTTGTCTTTTCTTTAAAACAAAAGGGACCTAAACCCTAGCCTTCCAAAGGAGCCATACCAAGGGTGACTTCAAAAATTCCCCAAAAATTCCAGAGTGATCCTCATCTAGCCTAGAACCCATTTATGCAAAAATATTGGGTGACTTGCTAAGAAAAGGGTTGACATTTTCCCTGATTTATTTTCTGCCAAAAATCCCCAAAACCCTAGCTTTCCAAAGGATGTATGTCAAGACCATCTTCAAAAATTCTACCAAAATTCAGGGAAGATCTCTAACAAGTGTATAACCCAAAGATGTAAAAATATTTGATACCTTGTTAAGAAATTATTTGAGTTTTTCCCTGTTTTACTTTCTGGCCTAAACCTTGTTATTTTTCGAAACCCTACTAAACATTATCCAAAAATTCTAAAAACCCTAAGGTAGATGCTCATAACCAATCTCTACCTCAGGTAATTTTCCTGGCCAAATATATTTTGGTTTGAAGCCCCAAAACCTGGTTTTGCTTTTTGACCAGAAGTGTTCGATGAAATTTTTGTATAGGGCAAGTTTGGAATTTGGAAAAACATTGTTCTGAAAAGTTGTAGCATTTTGAATTTGGCACCTAGTGACGCGAATGGTTTTGCAAATGGAGCTATGAGCTGAGAGAAACATCTCCATGCCGAAATCGGCATGGCCAGAACGCGGGCCAGATCGTGCCCGGCGGCGCCGCCGGTTTATGGTCGCCGCCGTCAGCCCTCCCGCAGCCCCTCTCGTGTTCCCCTGCCTTCCCCACCTCCTCCATCGACTCCAGCACGCACGCATCGCCCCTCCCTCACCCCGCATGCCGCGGTCCGCTAGACGACGCGCCGCACAGAACAGCGCCGCCGCGGGACCCTCTCCTCACAGGACCGCACTGGACGCCCGCCCCGCGAATCCCGTCGTCCAGGAACAGCTCCACCCGCACTGCACCGCACTTCAGCTACACCCTCAACGCGCCGTCCGCCGCTTCCCTCTACCCCGGCCTCCCCGTGTCGCCGCCACACCACGACCGCCCGGACCCCCACCGCCGCCAAGTGCCTCGCCACCCTCGTCCCTATCCGCAGCCGCGGAATTCACGTCGTCCAGCTCCGTCCCCTTGCTACACCGACGACGCAAAGGCCGTCGTCTCCCTCTGCCATGGCCTCCTCGTCCCGCCACCGCGCCACAAGCATCCGTCCGGACCCCCACCTCGGGAGGCTATAAAAGGACCCCCGGGAGCAGCCACCAGGCCACACACCCCTCCCTCTCCCTCCATCAGCCCTCCCCTCTCCCCATTGTGCCTCGAGCCGCCCCAATCACCGCCGGCGAGCTTGACCTAGCCGCGCGGCCTCGGCCAAAATTTCCTCGCCCCTGGACTCCCTCGTCCAATTAAACCCACCCCTAGACCCCCCAGAGCACCACGATGAAGATGACGCCCTCGCCGGAGTGAGTGGTGGCCGGAATCGTCGCCTGCGTCCTCGACCGCAGCTCGGCCTCCGCGGTCACCGACACCGCCACGGCCCCCAACCCCTCCGGCACCCACAACCACGCCGACGACCTGCGCCTCCCCTCCCTGGTCCTCCCTGCTCCCACTCCCTCGCCTCCCTGACACCGCAGCCGCCGGGAGGAGCCGCCGGTGAGTTCGCCGTGCCGGCAAGCCTCCACCCCGCCCCCTGTTTTTCTTTTTTCTTTCCCTTCGCGCGTACCGGTTCACTAATGGGCCGCTGACCAGTGGGTCCCGGCCGTCAGATTTTTAAACTTTCCTGAGACGTTTTTCTTTATTTGTTTCTGTTTTTAAAAGGGCAGATTCTAGGGTTAGGTTTGAAAGGGTATAACTTTCTCAAAAAAATTCAGAAAAATATGAATCTTTTTGCAGTAGATTTGTTGTGAAATTCTCTATGCATTGGCACTGGTTTTGAAGGATTTGAAGTTCATTTTCTTTGGAAATTGTTGTGTAGCTATTGGAAGGTTTATAATGCCTATTTTGAATTCTCTAATAGATTCCGACCACTTTAACGAAGGAGAAGTTGATCCCACACCCGAAGGCAAGCCATCAGCCCCCAACCATCTGTTCCAAGTCCTCGATGTTTTATTTGTTGCTTGATTGAGCGGTAGTTGCATCTCATATGTCACCCCTATGCTAATATTTCATGCTTATGATTTCATGCAATTTATTATTGTCACCTTTATTTCATGCAATACGATAAACTCATGTTCCGTGAGTTGAGTTCCGGCCGGCGACTAAATACATGTTGGGCACCACCCGCGTGGATTGAATCTCGCCTACTTTCAGTATTATTATTTCATGTACCTTTACTTTCCTGCAATACGATAAACCCATCACGTGTGGGTTGAGTTCCGGCCGGCGACTAAATACATGTTGGGCTCCGCCCACGTGGATTGAATCTCGTCTACTTTCCGTAGAGTGGGGTGTGCGTGGTTATTTACTCAACCCGTGGCTGCAACTGGCCGGAGACATCTCCGTCCTCGCCCGGTTGATTTTGTTATTTTATCTTCTTTCTCGACCCGTGGCTGCTACTGGCCGGAGACATCTCCGTCCTCGCCCGGTTGATTTTGTTATTTTATCTTTACCCAACCTGTGGCTGTCACTGGTCGGAGGAAACTCCGCCATCGCCCGGTTGACCTTATTTTACCTTGCTGAACTACTATGTGATTATTTGATGCTCATGTATATCTTGTGGACTAACGTTTGTTGCTGTCTTGTGGTTGAGAATAAAATTGACTAAAAAGATAACCACCTCCGTCGACTAGATTGAGTCAAATAGTGCCACTCGCCAAACACACCCGCACAACCATGCGTCGTTGAAATGGGCAGACCGTAGCTTAGTAGCCTATCGGGCCTCTTTTGATGCGACCCACTTGGCAAGTCTAGTCGGTTACTGCATAGTTGTGGTCGGGGCTAGTCTTGTGAAGGTTCCGGAGCTAGGCGTTGCTCATGAGTTGGGGACGTGCCGGATTCACTTCGTCATAAGACTTAGCCCGAGTGGTAAGTCGGTAGCTATACAAGGAGTGTCTTGGTAGAGCGGACGGCTACGGGGGAATAGGTTTGTGCGGCAGGTACCGGCTGTACAAGCTTAGACCCCAACGTGTGGATAAAAGTTGCAACCTCTCGAGAGTGTCAAATCTAGAATCTAGTATTGTTCCTACCTAAGGAACGGTGTTGGGTCCAGTCACACTAGAGTCAGTCCAGTCGAACACGGAGAAATAAATTCACCAAACGGTCAGAGTTGGCCAAGGCTGAATGCGCAGAAACGTGGACCATAGTTGGTCAAAGCTAAGCCTCGAGGTGGACCATAGTTGGTCAAAAGCTGAGCTCGGGTTGGACCAGAGTTGGTCAAACTTGAGAACCTAAGTGTTGAGAATGTTATTTTGTGGAAAGGAGACTCGTTCTCACAAGCCACGGTTTTCGTCACAGGTAAGTAGGTAAGTTAAGTCCAACCGTTAAGCTTGGACTCGCACCTGCACCCATGCCATGCCATATAGGACCGTTGGTTACGGTTGATTGAGGATTGATGTCTTGCGAGTACATTCCATGTACTCACCTGGCTTTTCATGTGGCCAGATCCCCCTACCCCCCGTCGCCGAGTACCCCTTGTATGAGAACTAGATCCGGTATCCAGGCAGAGCCCTGTGGAGTTAGGCCCTCTTCGTCGCACGCTTCCGCCAAGCCGCTGACGCCCTCTGATGAAGTCATGTTCGATAAATAATGTACAAACTGTTGTGTGCGCTAGGGCGCAGCCTTGTAATGAGACCCTTGTAATCCTTCGTCGGTTCCCGACCCCTTAATAAAGTGGTTATGTTATGTTATCAAGTTGTCATATATTCAGTGCTCCTGGGACTGATATATGGGGTAACTCGATCTCCGGATCGGGGTGCCACACCCGGCTCCTCCTAGCGTCGTCGCCACTCGGTTCCGCGCCTCCACGCGGCCAGCGCCGCTGGCTCCGGCCGCCGGCGAGCAGGATTGTGGTGGTCGGGAGGATATGAGGACCGGATTGATTTTTTGTACCTATTTGTAATTTCAATTTCTGGATTTGGAGGACATATCCATAAAACTGTGATGATTGTATAATCTTAGCCTGGGTGAAGACATACATCCTACCAAACACCACCTCATCTCAGCCTGGGTGAATACATACAACCTACCAAACAAATAACAAGATCTCAGCTCAACTTGTATGAGCTCAGCCCGTATTGATTAGGAAGGCCATGCTAGGGTGAACCGGTCTACCAAACACACCCTTAGTTTGCTTGGACAGGTGGAGCACCAAACACAACTCACTTTGCCAAATAGAGGTGAACGAGTAACTGTTGATTGGAGTAAAGTTAATGAATCAATTAAAGTTTAGATTTGATGGTAATTTTACTTGGAATGATAGGGTTTAGGGAACCTGAGATTTTTTTTGTTCATGATGTTATTGCTAAATACCATTTTTTTACTCAATGGCTTGCCCAAAGTGGACGCCAAATGTCGACTTGTGTTACCAGTGTTATATATATAGCTCGTAGCCGGCGTCGTAGAAGAGAGAGATACGGGGACCAATGACCTTGAAGTTGTCGTAATACAATATTAACAAGAGAGATTTATCTAGGTTCGATCCCAGTGGATTAGAGATAAAGACATACTCCTATATGTGTTGAATTGTGTCGAGAGCTTGTTTTGGATTGTATCAGAATGCAAGTTGTCGTAACTGAAATCCCGAGCCATGTCTAGTGGCACGGCCGGATTACATGATAATGTGTAATGAATATCCACTGACACATTGATAGAGGGAGAGTTAATGGCGCCGGGCAGTAACGCTGCACTTGATGGAATGGTAACACCGCTCTTCATTACACGTGGGAATGTTTGGACTTCTGCCTTCCGACACTTGACGTGCCTATCTACTCATGTCAGACTACACTGTGAGATAGCCCCGATCGATCACCCCCCGCCAGGTTCTACTAATTCACACTCGCTTACTCTCAATCTCTCATTCTCGTAGATAACATTAATTTTCATTAGTATAAACTGATCCGTTGTCCGATTACATCTTACTCATTTTAAATGATGCAAAATCCGCCGTTTTTGGTGGCGCTGATGGAGGAATATATTTTGGTCTAGAACACCAATCATTGGCATGTTCGACCGATCGACGCAGCTAGTCTACCCGCGTGATTCGGCTGTGCGTCCGGCAAACGTGTCACTTGTGGTTCGGTTGGGAGGTTGATGCAAGCACGTCGTCCTGCGAGACAGAATCAAATGCCAGCCAATCATCCGATGAATACATATACAGTATTCAAGATTCAAGAAGAAGAAGAAAAACATGCAAGGACTCGGCTCGAATGGCACAAGCAAGGAACAAAACATCCACCACCGCCACGCCCACGAGACGACGCAACGAATCGATCCCACCCAAGACGGGTGTGAGTGTGTGCCGGCCGGCCTCACCGGGCCTCCGCTTGCTTTCCGTCCGAGCAAAAGGCAAGTGGCAGCTTCACGACCCAGACCGGCATGGCGGCCACTAAATATTTATGGGCACTGCAACGCAACGCAGCTGTCTCAACTGTGCGATTTGGAATTTGGAGCGGGTCATGCATATCTGAACCGGTGGGACACCAACCACCAACGATTTCGAAGACAGAAATCTTTCCAAGAAAACTGCCGCCCAGGCAAAAAACAACACAGAGGTCGTGAGCCGGCAACCGCAGCTGTCGGGTCGTTGGAGCATTTACCAATGATCCCCTTCTCCGTCCTCGCCGTCCTGCTCCTCCTCGGCGTCGGCTTCCGAATCCACGGCGCCGGCGCACTGTCAGGTGAGGCTGCGCTTGATCATCAATCCCAGCAGGTCCTTTCTTGGACTCGGCGATCGAGCTAGCACAGCACAGCAGCGAACCAACTAACCTCGTGCGCGCGCATTTGTTTGTATGTTTGTCGACAGGGTACCAGATAAACTGCGGCGCCGGAGCCGAGCGCGTGGCCGACGGGAACGTGACATGGATCCCCGACGGCCGGTTCATCAGCGTGGGGAACGCCACCGACATCCCGTCGTCCCCGTCCCCGGCCGGCGCGATGATGCCGATGCTCTCCTCCCTCCGGTACTTCCCGGACACGTCGGCCAGGAAGTACTGCTACGTGGTCCCCGCGGTGAAGGCGGCCAAGTACCTCGTCCGCACCACCTACTACTACGGCGGGTTCGACGGCGGGGAGGCGCCGCCGGTGTTCGACCAGATCATCGAGGGCACGCGGTGGAGCGAGGTGGACACGGCGGGTGACTACGCGAGCGGCCGCGCGACCTACTTCGAGGCCGTGGTGGCCGCCACCGGGAGGCAGGTCAGCGTGTGCCTGGCCAGGAACGCCGCCACGGCCGCGTCCAGGTCCAGCCCCTTCATCTCCGCGCTGGAGGTGGTGCCGTTGGACGACTCCGTGTACAACTCCACCGACTTAGAGTCCTACGCCCTCACCACCATTGCGCGCCACAGCTTTGGCCACGACGGCGTCAGGTACCTCCTCACCATGGCGATCACATCTCATGCCTCTCTGCTCCGCTGTAATCTCTGCTACAGATTCAGTACGTGCTTGGTCATGATCGTGCGAAATGTGCGATCTTTTCAGCGAACCAGGCGACCAGTTCAACCGGTACTGGGAGCCGTACAGCGACGGGAGCCCGGTGGTGGAGAGCCAGGGGAGCGTGGCGCAGGCGGCGTTCTGGAACAAGCCGCCGGAGGGCGTGTTCCGGCGAGGCGTGACGGCCAGCCGCGGGAATGTCCTTGAGCTCCAGTGGCCGCCGGTGCCTCTGCCCGTGGCAAGCTACTACCTGGCGCTCTACTTCCAGGACAACCGGACGCCGAGCCCCCTCAGCTGGAGAGTCTTCGACGTCGCGCTCAACGGCCAGGCGTTCTTCGCCGGCCTGAACGTCTCGACGGCGGGCTCGATGGTGTACGGTGCCGAGTGGCCGCTCTCTGGGCAGACCAAGATCACGCTGACGCCCGCGCCAGGGTCGCCGGTCGGGCCGGTGATTAATGCGGCGGAGCTCATGATGGTTGTGCCGCTCGGAGGGAGGACTCATCCTAGAGACGGTAATAACCGATCCATGCAGCTACCATATATATGATGCGCCATGGCTAATGCAGTGTTGCTCGCCGGAATTGTGTAATTCATCCATTGATTTTATCATGTTGTTGCAGTGATCGGCATGGAAGCGCTCGCGAGAGGCTTCGTGAATCCGCCATCGGACTGGAGTGGCGATCCTTGCTTGCCTCTGGGGAACTCATGGACCGGTATTTCCTGCACTCAAGAGCCACTTGCTCGAGTAACTGCCCTGTAAGTTACTACTCCAAGGGAAACAGGATCTGGTGTTGTGCAAACAAGATCAATGTTGTATGTTCATATTTTATATCTCTTGAACAATGAACAATGACAATTGTGCATTTTTTTCTGCAGCAACCTCACGAATTTCAATGTTGGAGGGTCAATATCTGACCACGTTGCCAATCTGACTGCAATCTCGAGCATGTAAGCTTGTTGACACGAACTGATTTTAGATGTGCGTGCGAAATGAAAAGGTTCAGTGCCTGACTTCAGAAATGTCTTATTTGCAGTTGGCTTGTGGGGAACAATCTGACAGGACCAATTCCAGATACGAGTCCCCTACACCATTTAGCTTCTTTGTAAGTATAATGATGTACGATTACTTGTGCAAAATGAAGACGCTGGCTGTTCCCTGTCACTAATTCGGACTGCAATTTCTGACCTGAAGGCACCTGGAGAACAACCAATTGACAGGGCGATGCCTTCGACGCTGGGAGACCTTCCCAAGCTTCAAGAACTGTAAGTGGCTTGAACATACAGAAGAATTCAAACATATAAACCATACCTGGCCGAGTTGTTTCTACATTGTCCACCTATAATCTTGCTAACCTGACCTGTTTCAGTTGAGGCCGTCCGCTATTTTTTACAACATGAACTCTTGTTCCACAGGTTTGTGCAGAACAACAATTTACAGGGCATCATTCCAAACAACCTCAGAAACAGAACGGGCATTGCATTCCAGTGAGTAACCGCGAGCGTTGTATTTAGTTCTCGAAATGAAACGTTGTACTTAAGCTTGTGATTCCGTATAATCCTGCAGTTATTCACGACGAATTTTATCTTACTTTGGCAGGTATACACCGGGGAATAACCTCAGCTAATGATGATGTTACAAAGGAACATAACTTCAGAGGTTCATGACCATCGACAGACACGACTGCGAGGATGAGGACGCGCGTATCTGACTAGCAGACAATACTTTTTTCCTTCTATTATTGGTTATTGCCAACGTTTTGGTCTTTCTCTCTCTATCTTCTTTGGAGGAGTGTTCTGGTATATATGTAACTGTAACACTTGATTCTATTTATTTATCTGTATATGTAAAGATGTAAGTATGTAACTTGTAAGTTTGTTACACCTTCCTATATCTTATTTGGGATACCGATACATTATCGTAGACTCACAAATGCTCAATAAAAATTGGTTGGGAAATAGTTGGAAAAGCCTCTTAGCAGCTGGAAAGAAAAAATACTTTCCGTTGGTGGATGTTTACTTCTAATTAACTCAGTTCTCAGTAATATGATTTTATATATGCTATCATTTTTTCAAATACGGAAAGGAGACTTTTGATTGAGATTTTTTTGGCAAGGGAATAACAAAAAAAATATAGGCTAGATAAATTGAATGTACTTTGTTATCAGGTAGTTTGGGGCTCCTTTAGGACCCCCGGTGGAGATGCTCTTAGCTCCTCAACTTTGAGTGCTCGGTGGCGCGGGGTGAATAGCTATGTGTTCTAACCCCATCATCAATTGTCTAAATATGTTATTGGCAGTGGGCATCTCGACTGTTGACTTTCCTATCAGGTAGTTTGAGAGTGTCCTAGATGACAGATCATACTTAATTATAGTCCCAATAACATACTTTAATTGTCCTCAACATGAGACTAGCCGCATTGCCGTCCACACAATGAAATGGCATTAGAAAGCATGTTGTTCGTTTATGTGTCACTCTGGTAAAAAAAATGTGGGAAAGTATACTTCTCTAGTCGGAGTGCTTGATAAATAAAATCACCATTATGCCATTCTAAGAAGTGTCATAGTAAAATGGCTTGTTTAGACATATCATTCATGAAACAACAGCACCTCATGAACACAAGCTAATGTATATTAACTCCTAACCAATGGTTCCACAATAGGAGTATGGTGCAACCCAAGAACGGTAAGAAAATAAAATTTCAACAATGATCGATGCTACAATGTGACAGTATTAGCTAAAGGTGATCAATATATGCACACCAGCTATTGTAAAAATTGACTCGGTTCAATACAATTATCATAATCAAACAGAAGTCTAAAAATACAAACTATCTTTCGTTAACAACGTCAACCACATGCTAGAATAACAGTTTGCATTCACAACTTACATAAGAAAACATATCCACATCAGGATAGCCAAGGAATCACTTTGAACTTCGTGTCTTTTTCCAAAATAAGGTAAGAATTACTAATTAAGTACTTCAATCAAGTTAGCAAGAAAAAAACAAATTTCAATCAAGTAACAAGAAAGAATCAGACATATGGTTGTAACCATTATCACAATCTGAAACATACAAACTTTCAGTCAAGTCAGCAAGAAGAAAAACATATTTCACAGTGAAGTAACAAGCAGGGATAAAAAATATTGAAACATACCTTATCACAATCCTTAACATATAACCCACTTGCGTGTAGCTTGTCCCTAAATAGTTGTTGCTCCATAATTTGAAGGTATGATATGTCTATATACTTTTAGATTTCCCTAACTAACCAATAGCTAGTCCTCCTCTGCATCCAATCATTCATTGGTTGACTTCTTATCTCTCTGTTTTATTCCATTAGTATAACAGTCACCATGGCTAAAATACTTATCATGTATAATCACTTAATCTTTGTGTGTCTAAAGCATATACAATGGGCAACATAATTATAGAATTCAAATTATGGCAACATTTTCTCACATACTATTCCTTCATGTGAGTGTAATCAATGGATCCGCTTAATTTTTCAAGCAACTAGCAGGTGATGTGCCTTCTCTTTAAGTAGGAAAAGAATTGACCGGCTAATGAGGGAAACCAGCCAAAAAATTGATTCAGTTGTACCCACAAAAGTAATAATAACCAGTATGTACCCACAATGGTTAATGGAATTGCAGGTTCTTTTTTCCATTATCAAGCAGAGTCAAACAATAACCATCTTACACCCAAAATGTCCAGTTTTCCTAGGATGGTCCAATGTGGATTCCAACGAATAAGGCTAAGGCTAACATATCACTATTTGGAGATAGTAAAAGAGTATTAGTAGTCTTAACCAGCTAGGTGAGATGACAAAACATCAACAAGAGTTATAGCTCCAAAAAATACAATATGAAGTCAATGACAATACCTATTAGATAATATTATTGCACTGAAACTTACATCATCTTGAGAATCGAAGAATTTCTTCACTCCTTCATTCCAGGAAAAATACATCCTTATGATATTTGAGTAATTAAGCTCCACCTTTACTGATGTTTCACTACATGCGATGCATATAATAAAATGTGAGCAATATAAAAATACCTCAACAGCAGACGGAACAATGCAAAACAGAGTTAGAAAAGGGAGAAGACCTAGCCTAAGAATTCCTTTGGTAGATGAGACGATACAACCTTTTTTATAGCACAAATGAATTCACTAAACTTTGCGGAACACTTGGTGAGTGTCCCCTCGGTTCTTTGCCGTAAAAAACATGTTGTTGACCTTAATTAAATACTGATTCACCGATTCACCTAGTTCTTTAACGACATTGAAGTCAAGGGCGAAATTCAATTTGAAGGGTGGGAATGTCAGTTCTTCACACCTCCTGACATGGAAACGGACAACTTTTTAGCCAAAAAGTTGCTCCGTAGACAAGTAGTGCATAGTGTCCTTAAGAGAAACCCTGCACATAGCAAACTGCCTCGTAGTTCTCCATTTCATCCTTGAGCCTAATTAAATTTATGAAAAGAATATTAGTATATGATTGTTCAAAAAGCATGCGATCATACCACACTAAGCTAACATGAAAACTGATGATTTTGGAATTATTATCTACATGATACTATTTTCATAGCTGACTAATTTTAAGTTTTCCTAGTTGAATTATAATTTAGTAGTCAGTGCTTCATTCACGAATTAAATAGAGGAGAAGAGTCCATAACACCATGCATACACAATAAAAATGTAGTACTGTCCATATATACATAATAAAAATGTATTATTGTCCAAGCAATACACCTGCTAAGTAAAAATGTTACTGTCCAAGGTAACATGTCCACTAGTCTCTATGTTCTCCAGAAGAATGAATTAAGGAGACCAATCAGAACATAAAAAATAAATACAAAACAACTGAGATTCTCATCAGAAATCGGAAATCTTCTTCAACAAAACAATCTATCAAGCAATGAACTAAAATATTATCCATTTCACCTAAAATATTTAATACTCCATACATTAACACTAAAATATGAATGAACCTTTTTTTGTTAACAAGGTACAATGTTGTTTTCACTTATACTATGTCTAAAATATAATGTAAATAATATTATTAAATATTTCACAAGAAAAAAACAACGATGCTATTTATACAAGCGTAATCCATACACTCTGGTATTATTAGTTGTCAAAGACGTGAATTAAAGATGGTGAAAAATCATGTGGCTTTCTTTTTTGTACATATGGAGTATCTTATATCATAATTAAATGGTTAATTAACGGGAGCTAATGCATATCATAGACTTCTTGGAACATAATAACAAACCAACGTGAGTGGTGATAACATGTTTAGTTAACGTGATATCCTACCTAAAATGTCAGGATCTTGTGTAGAAAATAGTGATAACATGCAAAACATTGCATGTAAAATAATATAAGTTAGAAAGGCAAACATAATAGAATCCTCTCTATTTTATACTCATTGGTTGTTACTCTAAGCAATGTCGTTTCAACAACAAGTATACAGAATGCACACTTTGTTAAATTTTTGACTTGCTTGAAAAAGTTTCCCACGGAAAAATAACATCATTGGTTGAGTTTATACTCTACAATTTTATATAAATATGATTTTTTTAGCAAAGGACAGTGGGGAAGGCCCCAACTGTGTCATTTTTCATTCTAATAAAAGCAAATAATTATAGAGGCAACAGGTTTGAAAGAAGCAAAAAATCACAAAAGATCAAGCCAGTCTTGCATCCCCTCTTTTAGGTTGGGTTTAAACATGTGCCCAATACTCTCAATAAATGTTTTAAAGAAGCTCAAGCATCTGTCTTGGTCCCTGGTTTTTGATAAAAAATGATCTTGTTTATGTGGTTCCATAAGCTCCAACATGCAGTGATCATGGCTACTTTAAAGAACGGATTGTTGGTCCTGCATTTTACATCAATGAGCACCTCCATAAACTGGAGGTTAATGTTCCAGTCTTCTCCAATTCTTTCCCAGAAATCATGCCTAAAACTGCAGGAAAAGAAGAGGTGGTGTCTGGTTTCTGTAATGTCATCATCGAAGAGCACACAGTTCTTTGATTCCACATAGAAGTTCTTTCGTGTAAGAAGGTCCCTGGTATTGACTCTATCTTATATAAGTATGATTATTAGACATAAACTAGAAATCTCTATTAAGATATTTGTTAGATTGTACTATTTATCGATCATTACCATAAATACATATAAATTGTGCGTTGTAGAAACAAAATTAGAATATGCTTTCCTTCAATAATATTATTCAGTAAAAATAAAAACATACCAACTAATATTGCCAATCATGTGATAAAATCATGTGAATAAATAGAAAATTACACTTGTAACACTATAATATGCTAAAAAAAGATAAGTGTAAAAGTTTAGTACAAATTGTAATATGCTAAAAATAAGATCGCACCTATGAAGTCGAAAACTCTGAAAATGATACATCAAACTAGAGTGAGATCGCACCTACAAAGTCGAAAACTCGGACAACTTTTTTGTCAAATAGTTGCTCCGTAGACAAGTAGTAAAAGAGTATTAGTATTTTTAACCAGCTAGGTGAGATGAAAAAACATCAACAAGAGTTATAGCTCCAAAAAATACAATATGAAGTCAACGACAATACCTATTAGATAATATTATTGCACTGAAACTTACATCATCTTGAGAATCGAAGAATTTCTTCACTCCTTCATTCCTGGAAAAATACATCATTATGATATTTGAGTAATTAAGCTCCACCATTACTGATGTTTCACTACACGTGATGCATATAATAAAATGTGAGCAATAAAAAAATACCTCAACAGCAGACTAAAAGATGCAAAACAGAGTTAGAAAAGGGAGAAGACATAGCCTAAGAATTCCTTCGGTAGATGAGACGGTACAACCTTTTTTATAGCACAAATGAATTCACTAAACTTTGCGGAACACTTGGTGAGTGTCCCCTCGGTTCTTTGCCGTAAAAAACATGTTGTTGACCTTAATTAAACACTGATTCACCGATTCACCTAGTTCTTTAACGACATTGAAGTCAAGGGCGAAATTCAATTTGAAGGTTGGGAATGTCAGTTCTTCACACCTCCTGACATGGAAACAGACAACTTTTTAGCCAAAAAGTTGCTCCGTAGACAAGTAGTGCATAGTGTCCTTAAGAGAAACCCTGCACATAGCAAACTGCCTCGTAGTTCTCCATTTCATTCTTGAGCCTAATTAAATTTATGAAAATAATATTAGTATATGGTTGTTCAAAAAGCATGAGATCATACCACACTAAGCTAACATGAAAACTGATGATTTTGGAATTATTATCTTCATGATACTATTTTCATATCTGACTAATTTTAAGTTTTCCTAGTTGAATTATAATTTAGTAGTCAGTGCTTCATTCACCAACTAAATAGAGGAGAAGAGTCCATAACACCATGTATACACAGTAAAAATGTAGTACTGTCCATATATACATAAAAAAATGTAGTACTATCCAAGCAATACTGCTGCTAAGTACAAATGTTAGTGTCCAAGGTAACATGTCCACTGGTCTCTATGTTCTGCAGAAGAATGAACTAAGGAGACCAATCAGAACATAAAAAATAAATACAAAACAACTGAGATTCTCATCAGAAATCGGAAATCTTCTTCAGCAAACAATCTATCAAGCAATGAGATAATATCGATATGTGAAACTACAATTTGTTAAACTGTGATTCTCTGATGTGGGGTAGTGTAACCATTTAAAAAGGAATATATAGAAACTGACTTTACGTATGTCACAAATGCTATAATAAAAGGAGGCAAACACTGTGAATTGAAAGCCTTCCTAATTTTTAGGAAAATCATTAAGCATTACATGACTATCAGGAAATTTACATAATTTAAGTTTCCTAGTTGAGTTCTATTTGGCAGTCGGTGCTTCATTCACCAACTAAACAGAGGAGAACAGTCCATGACATCATATATACATAATAAAATGTAGTACTGTCCATGAAATACTGCTGCTAAGTATAAATGTTACTATCCAATGTAACATGTCCATATGTATCTATGTTATGTAGAAGAATGAACTCAAGAGACCAATCAAAACATAAACAGTAAATACAAAACAACTAGCATACGACCATCCATCTAGACGGACCATGATCGGGGCCGGTCCATAGGTCGGGCAAGAAGGGCAGCCGCCCATTGCCCCAAGAAGAGAAGGGCCCAAAATAATAAAATATATGATATTATCCATTTCACCTAAAATATTTAATACTCCATACATTAACACTAAAATTTGAATGAACCTTTTTTTTGTTAACAAGGTACAATGTTGTTTTCACTTATACTATGTCTAAAATATAATGTAAATAATATTATTAAATATTTCACAAGAAAAAACAACGATGCTATTTTTACAAGCGTAATCAATACACTCTGGTATTATTAGTTGTCAAAGACGTGAATTAAAGATGGTGAAAAATCATGCGCCTTTCTTTTTTGTACAGATGGAGTATCTTATACCATAATTAAATGGTTAATTAATGGGAGCTAATGCATATCATAGACTTCTTGGCACATAATAACAAACCAATGTGACTGGTGATAACATGTTTAGTTAACGTGATATCCTACCTATAATGTCGGGATCTTGTGTAGAAAATAGTGATAACATGCAAAACATTGCATGTAAAATAATATAAGCTAGAAAAGCAAACATAATAGAATCCTCTCTATTTTATACTCATTGGTTGTTACTCTAAGCAATGTCGTTTCAACATCAAGTATAAAGAATGCACGCTTTGTTAAATTTTTGACTTGCTTGAAAAAGTTTCCCACGAAAAAATAACGTCATTGGTTCAATTTATACTCTAAAATTTTATATAAATATGATTTTTTTTACGCAAAGGACATTGGGGAAGGCCCCCACTGTGTCATTTTTCATTATAATAAAAGCAAATAATTACAGAGGCAACAGGTTTAAAAGAAGCAAAAAATCACAAAAGATCAAGCCAGTCTTGCATCCCCTCTAGGCTGGGTTTAACCATGTGCCCAATACTCTCAATAAATGTTATAAAGAAGCTCAAGCATCTGTCTTGGTCCCTGGTTTCTGATAAAAAATGCTCTTGTTTTTGTGGTTCCATAAGCTCCAACATCCACTGATCATGGCTACTTTAAAGAACGGATGGTTGGTCCTGCATTTTGTATCAATGAGCACCTCCATAAACTAGAGGTTAATGTTCCAGCCTTATCCAATTATTTCCCATAAATCATGCCTAAAACTGCAGGAGAAGAAGAGGTGGTGTCTGGTTTGTGTAATGTCATCATCGAAGAGCACACAGTTCTTTGATTCCACATAGAAGTTCTTTCATGTAAGAAGGTCCCTGGTATTGACTCTATCTTATATAAGTATGATTATTAGACATAAACTAGAAATCGCTATTAAGATATTTGTTAGATTGTACTATTTATTGATCATTACCATAAATACATATAAATTGTGCGTTATAGAAACAAAATTAGAATATACTTTCCTATCTTTCAATAATATTATTCAGTAAAAATAAAAACATACCAACTAATATTTACTACTATTGCCAGTCATGTGGCAAAATCATGTGAATAAATAGAAAATCACACTTGTAATACTGTAATCTGCTAAAAAAAGATAAGTGTAAAAGTTTAGTACAAATTGTAATATGCCAAAATAAGATCGCACCTACGAAGTCGAAAACTCTGACAATGATACATCAAACTAAAGTGAGATCGCACCTACGAAGTCGAAAACTCTGAAAACTACACGATGCTCAGATGGGTGGATATACAGTGAGACGGATGCGCTTCCCTGCTCCGATGACGACACACCGACGTTCTCGTCTGGTGGAACTAGCACAATCGACAACGTATTACCAGCATGCTTGATCGTGAGTACCAGACTCGCGACCACCGGAGCGGCGTGAGCTCGGACGGCGGGCGCGCAGTGTAGCCTCTGTGGACGCATGCCCGCAGTCCCATGGGTGAGCGAGTAGGTATGATAGAGCCGTGCTTCCACCGCGCAGAACCACCTGAAGGTGAATCTCGACCATGGCGAAAACCGTGTGTGTGGGATAGGAGAGAGGCTGGGAATGGGGAAGTAACTGTCACGACCCCTGATTGTGACAACGGCGAAACACATAACCGAATTGCATCACAGACACAAAGTTGGTCGGCCCGGGCACGGCATGTGGTGGAATTTACTAGGCGGTCGTGCGGTGCCAGCCCGCAGGCCCCGCCCAAATCCCCAAGAACGACACAACTAGTAAACAGGGTTGTCGGGGCACGTTTAACCCTCACGGGCCAAAATTGGCCTGCGCGACTGTATGACGTGATTTTTTGGGTATTTGGCTAAAATATTACCAATGAAATTTTAGTATAAAATCTAGAAAAATGTAAAAATGAGATACATGATAAACTAGCTTTATTATTAGCTGTATCATTAAAAAAACTTCTGTCTCTAAGAAGGAAAACGAGTACAACTTTACTCTAAAAGTCTAAATTAGAAGTGGTCGATCCACTTCCACATCCGTGTGCTTCTTTCTTGACGTGAGCATAGAAGTGCCTCCACAAGTGGTCGGCTCCTCCTCCTCTTTTCAAGAACAGCTCCATCGTGCATCCAAAGCATTTGCACTTTGCCTTGAGCTCCTGGTCATCATTGATCGACAACTACTTCAACGAAGTGCTCCCACACCTTGGCGGTTTTTCTAGGCATCTAGGAACTTGGTTGAGTTTTGGTTCGGCACGATTGTTTGCCTTTTTTCCGTTTGCTGTTTTGGCCCAAAAAACCGGAAAAAATAGAAAAAACCAAAAATATAGAAGGCAAAGTGTCATACGGGATAAAATCGAGCTTTGGTATTTGCTGCCTCACTAGAACCTTCCATCCATGAAAAGGAAAAAAGAGTACAACTTGCTCTACTCTAAATTACAAAAAGATAAAATAATTACAGATGCTACAACTATTCTTGATCTGCTTGGTCGTGAATGGAAAGATCATAGAACGTGGTTGCAGCATGTGTTGGGCTCTCCTCCTGCCAGTTTGGGGATCATAGAAAGTTGGTAACCCTAACCTTAAAAGGGCCTCTAAGAGTTAAACGGGCCCTAATTAAGGTGTTGGAGGCAAACCTGGCATGCCCCCTCCCGGCGAACCCTATTTGCCGCCTTTAGCGGCAAAAGGTTCTCGCGCCGTGCACCCCGCGCGCATAAGTGGGCCGGCCCGCGCGTCCCTATGCGCTCCAACGACCGGCCAGTTGCTATTTTTTTTTTCGTTTCTTTTTTTTCTTTTTTTTTTCTTTTTTCTTTTTTCTTTTTTCATTTTTTGTTTGTTTTCTTTTCTGTTTCTTTCACTTTTCATTTTTTGTTTTTGTTTCTTTCATTTTTTCTTTTTTTTCAGATTTTGAATTTGTTTATATTCAAATTTTGTTCAGATTTTGAATTTTTTCAAATACGAAATTATTTAATTTCAAATTTATGAAGATTTCAAATTTGTTCATATTTCAAATTCGTTCAGTTTTTCCTTTTTTTTTCTTTTTTCGTCACTTGTATATGATTCTGAAAAATTTATTTTCTTCACTGATCTTTCATGTTCATTTTTGAAATCGTTCAAAACAGTTTCCGTTCACCGCCATTTTATGTTCACTTTTTAAAATTGTTCAAAAATAAATTTCGTTCATTGCCATTTTCTGTTCACTTTTTAAAACAGTTCAGATGAGGTCAATATTCTAATTGAAAAAAGTTAAATTTATAATATATGTTCTAGCATACTTTTCTGTTCACTTGTTAAAAATCGTTCAAAAATAGATCTTTCATGTTCATTTTTTAATCGTTCAAAATAGTTTATGTTTACCGCCATTTTTGTTCACTTTTTAAAATCGTTCAAAAATAAATTTCGTTCACCGCCATTTTCTGTTCACTTTTTAAAACCGTTCAAATGAGGTCAATATTCTAGTTGAAAAAAGTTCAATTTAAAATATATGTTCTAGCATAATTTTTCTGTTCACTTTTTAAAAATCGTTCAAAAATAGATCTTTCATGTTCATTTTTAAATCGTTCAAAATAGTTTCCGTTCACCGCCATTTTCTGTTCACTTTTTAAAATCATTCAAAAATAAATTTCGTTCACCGCCATTTTCTGTTCACTTTTTAAAACCGTTCAGATGAGGTCAATATTCTAATTGAAAAAAGTTAAATTTAAAATATATGTTCTAGCATAATTTTTCTGTTCACTTTTTAAAAATCGTTCAAAAATAGATCTTGCATGTTCATTTTTTAAATCGTTCAAAATAGTTTCCGTTCACCGCCATTTTCTGTTCACTTTTTAAAATCGTTCAAAAATAAATTTTGTTCACCGCCATTTTCTGTTCACTTTTTAAAACCGTTCAAATGAGGTCAATATTCTAATTGAAAAAAGTGCAATTTAAAATATATGTTCTAGCATACTTTTCAGTGCTGCCTTCGACAAAAAAAGTATGTTTACGCATTCGACAAAATGTTCATAGTTCAAAAATATTCTCGACAAAAAATGTTCATGCTTTTTTTAAACTAAGTTTAAAAGAAAGAAAGGAAATAAATAAAATACTATTAAAAAAGAATTAGACATGTACTGTA
Organism: Puccinellia tenuiflora; assembly: GCA_012064385.1. Lineage (NCBI taxonomy): Eukaryota > Viridiplantae > Streptophyta > Magnoliopsida > Poales > Poaceae > Puccinellia > Puccinellia tenuiflora. The sequence continues at coordinate 835,278 of QRDG01000025.1, forward strand.
TAAAACACTGTTGTAGCTCATTTAGGAAATGTACTAGCTACGCCCGACTCGGTGATTCGTTTTTTAACACTATGGTGACCATCATTGCATTGCATGTACATATTTGTGGCGTCGTACTTTCCGTACGTAGCTACAACTGGCTAACCGGAAATCTGCATGTCCTCTTATTTTTTTGCACGCGCGAGCTATCTCAGGTTAATGGGCCGGCCCATGACAAGGTTGCTTCAGGCGGTGCATGTAGCCCCCCCCCCCCCCCCCCGCGTCTCCTCCAAAATTTCGAAATGCTGCATGTTACACGGCGCAAATCCTATATATCGCCCGCATGCGACGCTTCAAGCTTGGGTCGCCTACGGGGTGGAGTTAGTGGGCTAGCCCGTTTCGGCTCCTTCTTCAGTTTACCTTTTTTTCTTAGTTCTTTTTTTTTCTGTTTTCCTGTTTCTTTTCACTTTTTTTTCTGATTTTTTTCCGGATTTCATTTTCTTTTATTTTTCTGTTTTATTTTCTTTATTTTATTTTCTTTTCTATTTTCGTTTTTTATTTATTTTTTGGTTTATTTTTCTGTTTTCTTTTTTCTTAATTTTTTTCAGATTCACAATATGTTCAAACTTTAAAAATGTTCAAATTCAAAAAATGTTCAGACTAAAAAATTGTTCAAATATGAAATTTGTTCATATTCAAAAAAATGATTTATATTCAACAAATTTTTAGATTGGAAAAATGTTCATATTAAAAAATTGTTTAGATTAAAAAATTGTTCAAACTTGAAATTTGTTCAGATTAGAAAAATGTTCAGATTCAAAAATTGTTCAAATTCATTTTCATAAAAATTGTCACCGACATTTTCCGTTCACCGATATTTTATTTTCATTTTTTAAATCATTCAAAAATAGTTTACGTTCACGGACATTTTCTGTTGACTTTAAAAATCGTTCAAAAATAGTTTACGTTCACGGACATTTTCTGTTGACTTTAAAAATCGTTCAAAAATAGTTTCTGTTCACCCATATTTTCTGTTCACTTTTAAAATTATTCTAAAATAGTTTTTGTTCACCGATATTTTTTGTTGACTTTTAAAAGGTCAAAATAGTTTCTGTTCACCGACATTTTCTGTTCAAATTTAAAAATTGTTTTAGCGCTGAAAAATATTCAAATTTAAATTTGTTCAATTTTAAGAAATGTTTAAATTTGAAAAAAAATCATTTTGAATATTCTAAAGTTGTTTCCTTGTTCTTTCTTTTTTATTTCCTTTTTCTGTTTAAAAATAAAACAGCAAAATAGGAAATACCTGTTATGGGCCGCATCATTGCAGCCCATTTGGTGGGCGCTGTAGGCGGCGGGAGCGTCCCGCGCCGCCAGCGGGCGCGATATAGGAGGTCCCTTACACAGCACTCTTGCCTCCGCATGCCGACCACGGGCCTTGGCCTCGAGGCCCTGGCACGGCCCATTTAACCATGTGTCGGGTTAGGCCTGTGACGGGCCGGGTAGACGTGCTAACGGGCCGGCCTGCGAGCATGGGCCCAATGGTCATCTTTTGTCACAATCTCACCGAGCTGCAGCCAACTGTTTTTACATGAGAAAAAGGAATATAAATCGATTTTTTTCATTTTATTTCTAATCTAGGATGTTTCTCCTAAAGCGGCGATTCACTTTTGTTTCGATTCAATTCGCGAGCAGTGGACCCTTCCATGTCAGTCCTCAGAAAGTTCTTAAGGTACTGCATGTCTGTTAATCCATCGGCGAAATGCTCATGTCAGGCATAGCAAACTGTCGAGCTAAATGACGAAAAACACTGTCAGGAAGTTCCGCTGGATGCTTCTGTGATGTAATCCGAATTACTGAACGATGACAATTTCATCTAGGAAAAAAAATGATTCCAGGGTGACATCTCTAGCCGAAATCAGATTTAATTTCTGAACAATAATTACAATTAGAGTGACAAAAAATGTGTAACCTACTTGTTACATGTACAAAGTCATACCAGAGAAATTTAGCAAACTACCAATGTAAGTAAAAGTTTACTTCGAATGCGTCTTCTTCCTAGCCATGAACATCGTCACTATGGACCGAGGGAAGTATGACTTTCGCGGCTTCGACTCTGCTCCTGATGTTGTCGCTATGGAGTCAGCTCTAGGCAGGCATGCTCCGTGCATCTGAGGATTGGAATCAGATGATCCTGCTGCATCAAAAGAGCATGCGCCCTTCAGAACGCAGATATCAGCAATCGCATGATCCGTCTCGCACCTCTTATGTTGTTGATCATGCTTTGCTCTCATCTTCCTCAGCTCGTTCTCCATTGTTAACTTGACATCCTGTGCCGCAATGGCTTTCTCCTGTGCCGCCCTCAGCGCAACCCTCCTATCATCTATCTGCTTGGTCAACTGATACAACTTATCCAAGCTCCTAACCTCTCCCTCCTTCGCCTCCTTTATCTTCTCAACCGCCTGCATAACCCGCTTCTTAGCTAGGTCCTCAGCTTCCTTTGCTCTCTCGCTCAACGCATCATACTCTTCGATCGGCACTTTCATGTTGTTTCTTCTTCGCTCAGCTTGGGGTTCTATTTCTCCCTCATGTTTGTATTCTTGCAGTGCATTTGCTGAGGCCGTTGCAATTTCTTCTGATGTTTTCACCGCAAGTATCTCCCTTGACACTGCTTCTAGCCTCAACTGGACGACGTTGACCTCTGCCTTGGCTCGGTCTGCCTCTTCCCTAGCCTTTGCGACCTCATCGCTGGCCAAACGAGCCTTGGCCTTTGCTCGTTCTGTTTCTTGAGTAGCCTGCTGTAGCTCTATGGGCATTCTAGCTGCATTAGTCCTCTCCTCTACCACCATGAGCTCACGTGTCATCTTTCTCAGTTCTTCCTGGAGAGAAGAGGCAGAAACTGATGCCTGGTATTGTTTCTCCCTCAATGCTGTGATGTCTGCCTTCTCCTTCTCCAGATCAGCTCGCAATGCAGCGGCAGTATTCCAAAGCCCTTTAACCTCGTCCTTGGCCTTCTCAATGTTCGTGCTCATGTCCTCAAGCTCCTTACTAGTCTTCGCCAGTGTCATCCGAACACTAACCATTGGTCGCACTACCTCTCCAGCCTCACTTGCCTTCTCAGGCAGTATTCCATCCATATAAGCAGCAAACTCAACTTGCAGATTCGCCAGCAATGCAGAGGCAGCTTCTAGATTGGACTCAAGATCTTTATTGGCCAATATCTCGTCATTCATGTTTTGAACCTCCTCATCAGCTTGCTTCAGCTCATTCTGCCAATTCTCCTTTTCTTGCTCATACGCTAAAGCCACATTTATTCTTCGCTCCTCTGCTATAATATGGGTAGCGTGTGAAGAAGTAAGTGACTCTTTCAGTGAGATGAGCTCAAGGGTGAGGTCTTCGACGGTCTTCTCGAGCTCTTGAGATATGGTGGTAATTTCGCGTGCTTTAATCTCGGCATTCTCCCTTTGAGTAATTAAAGAAGTGTGCTCCTTCTGAAGTTGCTCTAGCTCATCTTTAACTGACTGCAAGTCTGCTAAGGCAGTTGCGTGGCGTTCTTTGGCAAGATCAATCTCTGCCTTTACTGCAGCACTCTCTTTGCAAGCGATACCCTGCTGTATCTCTTTGTATCTTATCTCAGCAATCTCTGAATCTTGCTGCGCTTGCAATGCTTCAGTCTGTGCTCTCTCCAGGCTCAGTTTCAGTCCTTCCATGATCCGTCTGATGCTACACAACTCCTGCAGAACTTGTATTTTCTCAGCTTCTGCAACTTTGAATCTTCTCTGGTACTCGGGGGCATCTTCCCGCACCTTGTCAAGCGCGATTTGAACATTTTTACGTCTCTGCACAAAATAGTTATAAAGATGTAACTCTTCTGAGCCAAAACAAGGCAATAAGATGTATGAAAACATTTGAAAAGAAGAGTTGACACCTCTTTCCAGTCCAGAATCCCTCCAAATTTGCTAACAGCATCTTTAACAGATTCAATCGGTGCTGCAGTTTCAACAAGGACTCTATTATCTAGAGCCTGAATGAAACGTTCGGCAATTTCTGCAGCTTTGAAAATGTTTCTTTCAGCTGAGTTATGGCGACTTATCACCTTTCCTTCAAACTGGTTATGGCAATTTTCGTCTATTTTCTTTGCACGTAATTCATTAATTGTAAGGGAACTTAAATCTTCACTAAAATTTCTATTGTGGCCAGGCTGGCTGTGGCAAATCTCCTCCCCTTTCACACGTAAATCATTAATTGTAAGGGAACTTAAATCTTCACTTAAATGCCTGGTATGACCATCTGGTGAACTTTTAGGTAAATCAAATGAAATAAGAGGCTTTGGATCATCCAAGCTTTCCAGTAAATTGACAGTGTTTGGATCAACAGATACTTGTTGCATGCCTTCAACATTCAGTTCCTCCATCCCGCGGCATGCAGGATATTACGCAATAGCAAGTTCAAATAATTACCATGGATAACTTTACTATTGGGTACCTGACAAGTAATTAGCAAGTTAGCTAAAGAAAACAGAATACTTGTACACATTCATGAGTCATGACTAGCGATATAACATGAGATAGGTTAAAATTACTTGATTGGGAAACAAGAAAGGGATGCATTCATATGAAAGGCATACACATTTAAATATTTACAATTTCATATGAGTTCGGCCATTTTCATCGATCAAGTGAATGCTTAAAATTTTCATAAGAGGACAAGAGCAGTAGAAATCTAACAGATTTGATAAACTTTATTGATTGGATGGCAGACTCATTATTTGTTGACTGGTACTTTGTGCTAGCAACAACGTACATTATTCAAACTTTAAGTTATCAGAAATTGTGGGCTGACAGGATAAGCCATGCAATCCCCAAGCAGACAGACATAAACTATGTATCTCCATGAACTTGATAAGGCATAACTTTTCCGAATGCTGAAGTTTCTAACACGGTAGCTGCAACAAACTTTTGAGGGCTACTCTAACATGTATCTGGCTTATGTACGATTGTCTAATACTACCACGTAAAGAGCTTATTGTTAATTTCAGAAGTATCAATGTGCAATGTAGTACCGTATTTATCAAATAACAGTGCTATCCTCATACATCAATAGCAAATTACCATCGTTTGGCAATTCCTTGCACTTAACATGCTATCCTCACACATCAACAGGAAGTTACTATCATTTGGCGATTCCATGCGCTCAAAATTTCTATCAAGATTGTCAATTTCGTATGGGTCTTGCAAACAGTACTATTTTACAGCAGGAGAAAAATCTAATCCATCTGGGTGAACAAATACACGCAATTTCTGCCCAGATTGAATAATTGCAGCTCATGTCGAAACAAAAAAAAAATTAGAACGAGCACATCGATCAAGCTAATAAATAGTAGAACAATGAGAAAACTGCGATACCTCACTTGAATCCCTTTTCTTCTGTCCCCGTCTTTGCGAGAAGTTCCTCAATGAAGGGGAAAGAAGACTTCGTGTACAGTTCGGGTTGGGAGAGGACAGGCGGAGAAAGAGATGGGGGGTGGTGATGAGGCAATACCGCGCGCCAAGCATGGAGGTCCCCCGAATCCACCAGAGGTAAAATTTCTGCTATTTTTGGGGGTTATGGCGCTGCCGCTGTTCTGGCCATGCGATTCGGGGCACGAGGGTAACCAAAAATACATAGCGAACGGCCTTCGCCGCCGCTTCCCTGGCCTTCGCCGTCGTCCCCACTTCCTCTTGGCCTCTTCCATTACTCACTCCAGTCCTCTCCGCCGATGCAGGTATCGCCTCCCGTCGCTGCCCCTGTTGCCACTTGCGGTGGAGTCTATGCTGGCGTCGGCGTCGAACCTCTGAAACTGCATTTTGGCCTACGGCGTCTCATAAGGAAATTCCGCCCGAGCAGTCATTAATACAAAATTCTCCGCAAGGAAAAAGAACCTGAGCCAACGCATTCGTCACATTAGGGCAAATTCAACGCGGCACCACTAACGCACAACCGGTCGCTATCCATCTCGACACATTTTTGGATCAAATTTGGGTAGGATTTTCGATGGGAGACGTCCGCGTTCACCCATGTCTGCCGACAGACAATTCACTTTAATGTGCTGATGCGGCAAACCCTAGCCATCATGCTCTCCCGCTCTGGCCACAACCACACCCTTTCGCTTCCCCCCTCTATTTGCATTTTTTTTTTTTGAAAACCAGACCTGCTGGAGATTCCGGATCAACTTTGTATTTATAACTTAGAAATGATCACCAACTTGAACATAAAAAAACAGGAAATTAGGCCCAAAACATAATCAAATGATATTAACTTTTGTCCTAATTAGGGTCCTAACAGAGGTTGCATGCTCAAATTTTGCAGTCGTTTGCGATTGCCAGAACGTATAAAGTTGAACCGATCGTGCAAAGTCCGATGGATATAGCATAGAAAAATAATCGCATTCGCAAAGTTGTTCTGTCTTCGCCATACAGTTCTCTACTGAATGTCCTTAATTTACTTATGCCATACAATACCACAAACTTCATTTATTCATAAGATGCTCTGTATAAAGCCAGAGCATGGATTCTTACAGATCCGAACACCCACAACATAAGAGGCTCTGTATAAGGCCAGAGCATGGATCTCATACAGATCCACACACGCACGCACAACAAACACGAGATATAGTCATCCATACGAGGGCATAGCTCCTACAGATGATACACGCACAGTTCTAAGCATCACGAGGAGAGGAGGTGGTCAGTCAGCCATGCCTCCAGCTCCATGAGACAGCAGTTACATGCTGTTGCCGACCTTGCCAAATGCCGGGTGTGGACAGTATGTCCGCCGCTTTCTCCGATCCTGCTGCGACGCGCAGGTGGTCGAGGATCTTGGTGAAGTTCGTAGCAGAGAATGGGATCCTCTGCGCGACGTGGCGCCGGAGGAAGCCCAGCCTCGGCGGAGAAGCCCTGGGGAAGTAGGCGGAGATCGTCTCCCCGACACGCACCTTCTCCTCGCCGAAGAAGGTGGCGGGGACAGGCTCGCCCATGCCGCAGACGTCGTTGCTGTCGTACACAAACGCGCAGCTTCCCTGGTAGTGGTGGTTTGCTGACTGGGAGTCTGCGTACTCCATACCTGCAGTGCTGTGCTACAAATGTTACACTCCCAAGTGTACTAAGAAGTTGTCCAATGCAGCAGAACAACAACACTAAGTACCTCGTTCAATGCGCTGGGCTATCACCTCCTACCATTTGACCAAGTCTGAATTGAACAATGAAGACATATTTCTCTCAAGCCTAAACCGAATGCTCACACTTGCGCCTGAGGCTAATAGCCCAGCTCATTGAACGAGGTACACAGGTCCTTCAACGCCCCCCTCTTCCGCTAAAAAAACAGGCTATGGGAAGCAGCATGACCATGATCAACATGGCGTAGCTGTTGCTCACCGGACAGTGTGTTTGTGTGTGTGGAATGAGAATTGCGTGTGGAGTGTGTATGGAGTGTGCAAAACTTGGTCGTGAGGCCTTATTTCTAACCGGAGCGGGGAGAGCTCCTCTAAGGATGTGCTTGGTTTGGTAACTGTGAAAAGCTGGATGAGGGCACCCGGTTAAGGGATAAAAATTAGTTGGGGGTAACATATGGATTTAATCGGTGCCCTCATATTTTTTTCTTGGTTGGTAACATATGTGCCACAACTGTAAAAAATTAAATATTTTTCTTGTCATCCATCTACAATGCAAAATCACACTATATAACTTCAACATTCATATTCGAAGTTCAAACACGGCTACCGCTGTTATACGCCACCGAGCTAGCCCTGCAGCCCGCCACACCGCCTACCTAAATCCTGCACCACCGAGGTACGCCACCGAGCCAAAGAGGTAGGGTTCACACACTACAGGAATGCGGAGCTACGCCGACGGCCAACATGTACGCCGACGGCCTTTTGTCGTGGCCGTCGGCGTAAGGGGCAAGTTGGACTGCGCAGAAAAATGGCCGTCGGCGTAGATTAACCGTCGGCGTATATGGCTACGCCGATGGCAAAGCCGTCGGCATAGCTTCACAGGGCTACGCCGATGGCAATACCGTCGGCATAGCTATATATATTTTTCTGTTTTTTCAGTAAATATAAAATAATTCGTATCTTTAAATCCGTAAAGCGAAATTAATAAATAAAATGTCTAAATTGATTAGAAAAATGAGAGGAATCCAAATATGAAATCCATATCATCAGATCAAACTATCACACACTTGTAGTTTAATTTCTATTACTTCCGAAAAGCAACATAAAGTCATTTAAGTAGGCGAAATTAGTTAGAAGCGAGAAAATTCCTAATACTGGGGATTATCCATCATATATGTACTTACTATTTGTGAAAATAAATGGGTGTCATTTTGCAACATATTTTTGGTACTTACTTCACAATAAATGTTATTTTTGACCACTTAAAAATTGAAAAATGATATTGGAAAAATAATTTGGAAACTCGGTCGGCACCAATATTTCCCATGCCAAGACACACCTATGTGCCGAATATGGGCACTTTATCACAAACTATGCCAAGGGATGGTCATATCTTGGTCATTTGGTTCGAAACTTACATATGTTTGTAGAGATATAATTTTTTGTGAAGAATTTTTTAAAATTGTCAAAAATCAAGTTTATATTTTTCATAGCAACTAGTAAACATCAACGGAATCCATGCCAAAGGATTCCCATTTTTGAGTATTTTTCACTTTCTTTTACTTTTTTGAAAAACTGGTCAAAATGGCCCGTGCCTATTCATCGAAAGGGGTGGAATCTTTCAAAACCATAGACGGTTCTATGATATAATCACTAGTTTGGTACCTTAAAATGATTTTTAAAAAAAATTCAGAGCAAACTATCACACACTTGTAGTTCAATTTCTATTACTTTCCTAAAAGCAACATAAGTCATTTAAGTAGGCGAAATTAGTATAATCGAGAAAATTCCTAATACTTGGGAATTATCCATCATATATGTACTACTATTTGTGAAAATTAAATGGGTGTCATTTCGCAACATTTTTTGGTACTTGCTTCACAAAAAATGTTATTTTTGACACTTAAAAAATGAAAAATGAAATTTGGAAAAATAATTTGGAAACTCAGTTCGGCACCAATATTTCCATGCCAAGACACACCTATGTGCCTAATATGGAACTTTATCACAAACTATGCCGCGGGGATGGTCATATCTTGGTTATTTGGTTCGAAACTTATACATGTTTATAGATGATAGACCTTTTTATGAAGGATTTTTTGGAACTTTGTAAAAATCAAGTTTATCATTTTTTATAGCACCTAGTAAACATAAAAGGGCTCATGCCAAAGGATTCCATTTTTGAGTATTTTTTCACTTTCTTTTACTTTTTTGAAAAATTGTCAAAAATGCCCCCGTGTCTATTCATTGAAATACCAAGTTTATCGTGTTTATGTGATGCACAAGATGATATGGATGTTATTTTTGAATTCCTCTCATGTTCTAATCAATTAGATATTTTATTTGTCAAATTTTGATTTACGGATTTAAAGATATGAGATATCTATATAATGTAGAAAGGAAAAATAAATTAAAATTCATTTTATGTTATTTATTCAAAATATTATTACTAATAGTTGCTATTTATCAAATAAATTTTCAAATTTAAGTATAAAAGTGTAACATCGTACCCAGGGATTAATATGATTGATATGATAGTATATCAGTAAGTTTAATTTATATTTGGAAGCTAATTTTAGATGGAACTCAGAAGTTAAGCGGGCTTGGGCTGGAGGATGGGTGACCGAATGAGAAGTTTGATCAGGTAAGTAGTTGACTTGGGATTATGAGTGATAATTAGAGTTTAAGTGTGTGGCTAAGTAGAAATTTCAGAATAGAATAAAATAGAATAAAAAATATAAGTAAAATTAAAAAAAATAATGAAAAAAATAAAAATAGAATTAAAAAATATAAGTAAAATTAAAAAAATAATGAAAAAAGTGAGGAAAAAATATGCTGACAGTACTATGCCGACGGCAAAGCCGTCGGCGTAGCCTATGCCGACGGCTTTCACTACGCCGACGGCATTTGGGCTATGCCTACGGGCTGATACGCCGACGGCAGCTGTCGGCGTAGACCTATTGTAACAGCCCAGATTTGGTACCCTAAAATTTGAGCCAAATTTTCACTTTTTGCTTGGCATTGCATCATGGCATACATATTTAAATTGCAAAATTAAATATTGCAAACAATGGAAAACATTAAAAGGGAGCAAACACTTCCTAAAATTCCAAACCAAATGCAATTGCTCAAATTGGCAAAACAAAATATTCTTGAGTTTCCATATTTGTCCAGGAAGTTCCAAGAATGCATTTCATATTTAATTGGCAAAGTCAAAATTCTTGCCAAACAATTAAATAAATTGGGACTTCAAAATTGAGTTAAACCAATTCTTGTTTTGAAACCAAGTTAAACATTTCAAAATTTCAAATAAAAATATGGGGAGCTTCATTATATTATTGGGAGCCTCCATGAATATTTTCACTTATTTTGGAAATGTTTAAATACCCCAAGTAAATGGATTTTGGAAATTATTAAAATTTGCCATATTCAAACCCTATGAACAATTGGTGTTCAAAACTTTTTATTTTGCAACACCAATTTTTGTGGAGTTAATACATGTTATGGGGAGGCTACATAAATATTTTCATAATTTATAAAATTGTTTCAATGCCTCAAATAAATTGGCAAAGGTTGTTGTTTTCAAAATGAATAAAACCAGAAAAAGGAAAATTGGGCGAGGTTTTTTTTGCAAAAAGCCTTCTTCACTGTGGGCGACAGTGGCGACACTGCCACGCCATGGCCGCCGTGTCGCTCGCCTGCTCCCTGCTGCCGTGCCCCCCTGCGTGGTTAAGAGCCCCCCCCCATGACGCTCTCCTGCCTCTCTCCTCCCCTGCTCTGTGCTCCTCCCCCCTGGAAACCCTAACCCTAAACCTAACGAGCTCCCTATCCACCATGGCCGCCGCTGTCCCCTTCAAATCGTCGGTGACCGAGGCCACCCCGGAGCAAATGGACGACGCCATCTTCACCGCCTCGCCGTGCTGCGCGGGAAGCACTGGTTCGCTGCCGCCATCCGCGCCACCTCTTCCACCTCCGGCCGCCGCGTCGAGCACGGGATCGTCGTCGTCCGACCATCCCCTTCTCCGGCGAGCTGCCCAACACGCTCAGGGTGAGCACCCCATCCTCCGGGACCCCTTCACCCTCTAGCTACCCTTCTGTACCGCCGCGTCGCCGTGCTCCTCCAACCGCCGCCGCTTCGATGATCACTGCGGCCAAGTCCGGTGACCATTTGGTCCAAACCGCCGCCCCCCGGATCCTCTCCACCTCCTCTAGCTCGTAGGGCAAGTGCCGCCTCCCAATTCCGCACCAAAATGAGGAATTCGTGATCGACATGCCGCAGCCTCCCCTGTGACGTGTGATGACATCACCTGTTCCTCATTTTTGAAATTTCCAGATTTTAACAGAGAGTTTGTATTTGCAATATCTTTTAATTGGTGAATCAGAAAAATTCAAATAAGGTATCCACATGTTTAGAATTTCACAACCTATTCAAATATGTAACTCACACATGCAAATGAATTGTTGAATTTGAAATCAATTGTGAAATGCAAATCATATGTGAGTCATTCAAAATTTGGAAATTCATACCTAGAGTTTTACAAATCAGAAAAATGCAAATAATATGTTGAAATGTTCAGCTAAATAAACTCTACATGTTACTGCCCTTAGTTGAATTTTTGGTTATAATTAAATTGCCTGTTTTGATTAAATATAAAAAGGGCAGATTTAAATTACTAATTGGGAAATTCATAACAATTTGAATATTGATCCAAAAATTGCAAATAAGATCTCTAAATGTTCAGAGAATTAATATCTACTTGTTAGTTATATTTACATGTTAAAATGAATTTTCTAAATTGCTATAAAGTTGAAATAACTAAAATGGAAGATTTTAAAATGAATTTGTAAATTCAATATCTTTTGTTTTATAACTCAGAAAATTACAAATGATATGTCAAAATGCTCAGAAAATTCATATCTATCTGTTAGTGCCCTCTATATGATCAACTAATTTTATTTAATTGCCTTTAATTAATAAATACTAAAATGGCAGAATATAAGTGGAATTTGGAAATTGCATAACTTGAGTTTTACTTATCCAAAAATTGTGTTTAATAGCTCAAAAGGTTCAGTGAACAATGAACTACAACTTTATGCCATTCTAGAGAGTTGTAGAATTAAATTTGGTGCTGTTATCAATAATTAATTAAAATGGCAGATTTAATTCCAATTGTGGGAAAATAATAACTTGACAAATATTGATCCAAAAATTGCAAATGATATACCAAAATGATCAGCAACTCAAGGGCTGTTTATCTATGTTAATTTCACAGCATGAAACCAATTCTTACTTTGATGTCATTTTGGAATTGGTTAAAATGATTTAAATTGAATAACCGTTTAAATCGCCATTTCTTCATCGTTAATCGGAAAATTTCAAACGAAGTACCAAAATGATAAGTGGAACAATACCTATCTACTAATGTCATTTTCATGCATTTAGGACCCATATTTCAGTACTGGACTTTTTGGATAATTAGTTAATTCACTAAATTAAAGATGGAGTTTTAACCCATTATTTGCAATATTTATTTTATGGGTTCCATTTAACTTGTGGGACATGCCCAACATTATTTCATTGCATAATTTTACCATCTCATCATGATTGTGCATTTCACCTTTTATTCGTGTTATTTATTTCGTTTCCTGTATTGTTTGTGTATCGGTAGATTCAGGAGTCAAGGTTCCACCACAATACCTCGACGATCAACGCGACCAGCACTATCAGCAAGGCAAGAGCTAACCTAACCTTCTGTGCATATCCCATCCTATTAGTACAAGTATTTTCTCCACCATAATATTGCATTCGATTCTAGAAACAACTTTTGGTCAGTGTATAGAGTATCCTATAACTTGCATGCCCCCTGAACCATTATCTGTTTTCCCTCCTATTAACCATAGGTTGATGTGTTGGCCTGAGATAATTCATATTATTGTATGTTATACTTAGATATGCTTAGCCATGCGTAGTCGAATGCTTAAGTTGTCCGTTGATTATTTCCATAATTGTGAAGTTGATGGAATGTTCGGACAGTAGTGGAATCTTGTGTTAATAAATAATTGCTAAAAGGCTTGGATGAGTTGCCAACAAGGTGGTTGGTGTTTTGTCTCATTCTTGCCGCCTAGGTGCGAGTTCTTTACCTCTTGAACCAAGACTAGCGTGCTACCATCGGTGGGGGTGTGGGCCCCTTACTAACTAAATAACTTGTGCGGGCGTATCCAAGGGTCCTCTAGTTTGTGCTTTCCATTTGCGAGTGTGTGGTTGGTGATGATGATGATGATGTGATGAGGATGGTGGTGATAGGAGTGGCGATGGGGCAGGGTGTTGAAATAGGCACTGAACTTGTCCTGTCGTCACGATGACCCTTGGATAGTCTCATGCGAGGTAAAGGTTTAACCGCGCCCGCCCTGCCGGCTTTCCTCGGAAGAGAGCTAATTGTACAGGCAAGGGGTCGGACGGTACCAATGGATAAAAACAGTATACCCCTGCAGGGTTTAATCTTTTCGAAAAGCCGTGTCCGCGGTTATGTACGACTTGGGAATAGACGATAAGATCATAGAGAACATTTAACCTAATTGATATGGCAGCTAGAGGTTGCATAATCAACGTGTGGTAAAGGTTCATTTCCTCGAGGGTGATTCGAGGGAGTGCCTTGGTGAATATGAGTGGTGAATGCTGGTTACTGCTGGTTCAAGGTGAACCGAAGAAAGAAAGTTTTACTATCTTATCCCCTTTGAGAAAAACCTTCGGAGTAGTCGGTGCCATGAGTCCTAGTGTTACCCGAAAGGAAAACTAGCTTTCTGCAAAACCAACTACTATACAGCTTTGAAGCCAAACAGCATCGGGCCTATATCGCCCTACTAATTCTTGCGAGTACGTCGTACTCAGCCTTGCTTTGTTGATTATTATTTGTTTCAGAGGAGGACGTCACCTAACTGGAGTGTGGGTTCTTTATTAACATCAACGAGTAGTCTGGGTTCCCAGGTGGCAGCTTGGGACGTCTCGGAACAGGCTGGCTGGGATATGTTATTTGTAGGCCTCTTAGGCTATAATTTGGATCTTGTTGTTAGATAACTGTATTTGCTTCCGCTTGATGTAATGATGGGTCTGTGACTTCTGATTGTGATATTTGCTATCTTTCTCATATATGAGTTGAAATATGATCTATTGTGTCGTAGAGTCTGTGAAGTGCCAGTTGTTCTGCAGTCTTGGTCTCTCTACTATACGTGATAGCGATGTCTGAGCTTATGGCATGATCGAGGTGTTGTGTGCCGATGATCCATTCCGAGCACACCTGCCAATGAGTTTTGGCTTGGGATTGGTAAACCCAGTAACCTTCGATTTTGTAGCATGACCGGTTGCACAACGCTTCACTGTATAGTTCTGGGGTCGGGGTGCTATAACTATGCCGACGGCAATTTGACCTACGCCGACGGCTTTTGGCCGTCGGCATATCCGCAGTTTCCTGTAGTGACATGTTATTTTTGTTTCGACGGGGGGAGCTAACCACGGTACAAACGCTTGGCGGGTGTTTTCAGTGGCTCGCTGCGGATGGCTGCCCTCATCCGGCAATTTTTTGACGGATGCGCTCAACCAGTTTTTGAGGGAAATATACCAGGAATCTAGCTACCCTTAACCACCTCAGACTATAAACCAAACGTAGGGCAACCATCTAAAAAGTCGCTACCACTAGCCAACTAAGCGATAGCCACTGAAACAAACGCATCTAAAGGTATGTTGGATCATTGGTGTATGGAATGAGATGGTCCAGATTTTAGAGATGGAATGGTCCAGGTTAGGATAATATTTTTTCTGTTTGGTTCAAAGGATTTGAAAGATGGGATGAAATGTGCTTAGATTAGTGGATACTAGCATTTAGTTAACATGTGGTTAATATACCACTAACTTTTCTCTGTTCGTGGTAGAGGCCGGCAGGGAACTTTCTTCCGGCGGTGAGTGTCTGCTCCCCACCATGGTTAACGAGGCGTCCGGATCCCCGCTCGGCACCTAGGACCCATCGCGGCCCCGTCACATCTGCCCGCTGCTCGCCATCTCCCCTGCTTGAATCCTACCACGACGCCACAAGCGCCGCGGAGGCCTGCTCGTTGGGCGCTGCGTCATGTGTTATTGTGTGTTTGGTGGGCGTTGCGTTTACAGTTCGATGACGATACTGCACCGACAAATCTCAACAACTGGAAAAGTACCTTTAACTCTGTACTAATAACAATAAATATTGATCTTTCAGACCCAATTATTGCACATCATGAGTCCCAACTCTAACTTCCCGGAAACTAGTTTTACCACTGTAATAAAAATTCTGATCTCGCACATGAGATGTCTTTGTTTTGCTGCGCTACTTGTGTGGTCCATCTGTTCTACTTGCTGACTCAACTAGAGATCAAAATAGAGATTCCGTGTAGTAAGGGCGGCTCCTTAGGTGTCTGGTACCTACCATGTAGCAACAAGCAAAGTAGCAGAGAAAGAAAGGGCCGGCAGATGAATTGAAAGCCACGTTGAATGTTTCACTGGTCAGCTATATGCATCCTACCACAT
The DNA here is from genome assembly GCA_012064385.1 of Puccinellia tenuiflora. NCBI lineage: Eukaryota > Viridiplantae > Streptophyta > Magnoliopsida > Poales > Poaceae > Puccinellia > Puccinellia tenuiflora. Next base: position 850,961 of record QRDG01000025.1, read on the forward strand.
TCAACTCGAGAACTTGCATATGGATCACCCGGCCGATGCTCCTAGCTAGGACTAGGAGGACTTCTAGGGGGCTATAAGTGGAGTGCTATAGTAGTATTGCCTAGCAAGCATCAATACCGTCTAGCATGTGCAACACTTGCCACACCCACATGCCATCGTTGAGTCATGCTCTCGATTGGAAAAGATGGTATCGTCTGTTGGTACTAGCTACTATCTTCATTCCTAAATATAAGAGGTTTTATCTTTCTTCGATTCGGATATATCTAAACGTGTTTTAGTGTGTTGTTTCACTAATTTTGATCCATATGTAATCTAGATTACAATATCTAAAACATCTCATAATTCGAAATGGAGGGAGTACTAGCTAGTAGCTACTGCACGTAGCAGTGCCAACCATTTTATTCAAGGATCAGGACTAGAAGTTGAAGTGTTGAGAGCATGTCCACCGATGTCCTCGGTATCCCTCCCACTTGCCCAATGGGGTCTGCACACGAAAACCGTCCCAACGAAGCCCCATCATAGAAACTAATACGTCTGTGGCATTAAGGGTAGAGCTATGCTCGACTTACATGAATAATGTGACAAAGGAAGTAGTATAATGTATCTAAAGGAAATGAAACAACGGAAGGTACTTGGCCCATGCATGAACGATTGTAGCTACGATAACAGCAAGGTCATGTAATGACGTTGAAGAAGCAAGATCAGCTCAGTATTCATCATCATGTACTCCCTCCGTTTTTGAAAGAGTGTACTTCCAACTTTCTTGGAGGGTCAAACTATTTCAAAGTTTGACCGAGTTTGTATAAAAATATATTAGTTTTTGTGAAACCCAATAGATATATGATAAAAATATATTTTACCATGAATCTAATGCTACCAATTTGATGATATAAATGTTAGTAGGTTTTTGTATGAATACGGTCAAACATAAAAAGGTTTGAGTTTCCAAAAAAATTGAAAGTACACTCTTTCAAGGACGGAGGGAGTATGCACGTCACTAACTGCTAGACTGCAAGGCAATAAGTGACGCATACACCCCACTCGTCCGGCACAGCAGCTGCTCGTGACGGCCTTCCTCGGCAACGACGCCGTTCCTGACAACTGTAATCTTATCGGCGCCGGTGATGGTGAGCGATAACAACTGTCGTCCTGCCGACCATCACCCTGTCCAGCGCTTCCTGCACAATGCGCTGGTGGCCTCGTCCAGGAGCAGCAGTTTGGGGTCCTTAAGGATTGCCCTCGCGATGGCTATCCTCTGCTTCTGCCCACCTGATAGCTGCACGCCATGCTCGCTGACGCTTATGTCATGCCCATGAGAAAGGGCGGAGATGAACCCATGCGCATTCGCGGCCTGGGCGACAGCGATGATCTCCTCCTCAGACACCTGTTCCTTCTTGCCATAGGCGATGTTTGCTCTGATTGTGCCATTGAAAAGGACAGGTTCTTGGCCCACTAGGCCAATCTGCTGCCTGAGCCAGCTGAGCTTGAGGCTCTTAAGGTTCACGCCATCAAGAAAGATGGCACCAGAGTCAGGGTCGTAAAACCTTTCAATCAAGGCTACTACCATCGACTTCCCGCTTCCGCTTTCTCCAACAAGCGCAACAGTCTGCAGCAAGTGATCAGACTACATTGTCAGCATTTCAGACTCACATGGCATACGAGTTGAGAGTTTCTGAATCACTAATTTTTTGTTTTCAGTTCAAGATTTAGTAATTAAAATCGTCCAGTCAAATTTCAGCTCTGGTCACTGGTTTTAACTATGTGTCTACATATGTTTCAATTACTGTTTTGTTAACCTACTATGTCAATTCAAAAGGCGTGACACTGTTACAGGTTCCTTGAGGAATGAAAGCTATGCTTACATTAGCTTGTGTTCTAGCAGGACTCACATAGTTCAATTTATTGTGTCCGGTTTATGTTCTGTATCAGAGCAAATTCCACATCAATATGATAAAAGCTCAATTAAGATGAAATTTTATTTAACTGGGAGAAAATTAGTCATGATTATATACACACTGTGAGTAGATTGCTAGACCATGAAAACCACAAGTACCTTGCCAGATGGTATCCTCAAGCACAAATCTCTGAAAATTTGCACGTCAGCCCGAGCAGGGTACTTGAAGCTCACGTGCTGAAACTCTATATGCCCCTCCACAGTCCCCAGTGTAGCTCCCTCCTGAGAGCTTGCGTCAATGTTGGAATTCCTATCAATAATCCTAAAAATGGAGACGGCTGCTTCTTGAACTTTGCTAAAATCCCGAGCAAGATTACTTGACTGTGAAACTCCAGTAGCCATCATGGTTAAAGCAAAGAAGAACTGTGTTTCCAAAAACAGCAGTGACAATGAGAGAATCCCCAAATAAATGGCAACGAGAAGAACCCCCAAATAAGTGGCACCGAGAAGATCCATCTTTTTGTTTCTCACCTGGAAGACTTGAGCAGCGTCTGCTGTCTCACTGTGTACAAAGGCGGCTCCCACATAAAATGATACAGCATAAAAGCAGAAGAGCAACGTGTATGAGAATCCATAGCCCGCACCACTTATAACCCCTCGACGAACTCCATGCCTCACAGGACCTTCACATTTCTTTCGGTAGCTTTCAATTATCTTTTCTTCAGCGCAAAATGAAGCAACAGTTCTGATGCTACTGATGGCATCACTGGCAATTGTGCTTGCTTGTTCATACATTTCCTGCTGGCAACATTACAAAGTTTTCAGCAAAGGACTACACAAAGATAGGATTGCGACGGGATAGAGTACATAAACTGTATACCTTGGCATTGGCACCAAAACCCCTCACAAACCTTGACTGAAAATAAGTCTGTGCAATCACACATGGAAGGACACATAATATTACGAGGGCTAGCTTCCAGTTTGCAAACAATGCTATTATAAGACCGACAATTGCAGTGCATATGCTTTGCACTATCAGTGATAAGGCATCTCCAGCAATGCTTTTGATAGAAGCTGCATCCGTTGATAATCTGGATCCTATTGCACCACTGAAAAGTTTAAACAGTGCCGGAACATTAGAAAACACAAAAGGCAGTCCCTCTATAACACCAATGTATCAAATGAAGAAGTGAACAGATAACATACCTGCTGTTCAGTGGGTCATCGAACCATCCCATTTCCTGGTAAACAACCTGACTAAATGATACAGCACGTATGCGCGCTCAATAATTTTACCTCCTGCAATGTTGAACAAAGTGGATTGCACTGGATTGATAAACATGGAGATTACACCCAATGCCATGTATATCTCTGCCGACAAAACTGAATCTTTTCGCAGTTTGTTTGGCGGTTCATATAACGTGGTAATGGCTCGTGAAATCAAGAGACCAAACACAGGAAGTACAGCGCCATTGACTGCGGCGGCAGTGCATCCACACAGAAGAATTGGAATTTCAGGCTTATGGAAGTTGAGTAGCCGTCTGCATTTTGTCCTGACATCACATCATCATTCTCACTGGTCTCATCTTCATGCAATGAGAATGTCTGTGAATTCCTTCTGCTTCCACCCTCTGATGAATGTCTATTCAGATCTCTCTCAAAGGATGGCTGTTTGCTGTTGTGTCGACTTATCGAATGTGCAGTGTTAGATCCTCTGTGTTGTAGGATGTTGGAGTCATCCGCACGAGCTTCGTTCCTATTCATATTAAGCTCTTGAAGCTGTAAAAGTTGCGAGTATGCTCCAGTGGAATCTTTTATCAGCTCAGCATGTGGTCCTGACATAGAAACGTAAAATGGGAGTGTTGGACCCTTGTTGAACCATTCCAGTAAGAGTTGTTAAAAAGGAGAGATAAAAATCAATCTTACCTTGTTCCACAACTTGTCCACGATGCAGGACTGATATTGTATCAGCATTTTTCACAGTGCTCAGACGATGTGCTATGATTATGGTGGTTCTGTCCACCATGATATTCTCTAGTGCATCCTAAACTACATGTTCAGATTCAGCATCAAGTGCGCTTGTAGCTTCATCCAAAAGTAGTATGTTTGGGTCCTTCAAAATTGCTCTTGCGATTGCAATCCTTTGTTTCTGTCCCCCAGATAATTGTGCTCCATGCTCACCAACCAAAGTATCTAGTCCCTGATAAAAGATGTCACTTGTCATTATGGAAAGTAACAAATACAGGAAAAAAAAAGTAGACCATACAATCTTAATTCTATGACTAAACGGTAAACGAAAAGGAGTCTACCATACCTTTGGTAGCATGTCTATGAAGTTCGCAGCATTAGCAAGTAAAATGGCACTTCTGATTCTTCCTGTGAGGCACCTTTCTTTCCGTATTCTAAGTTTTCTCTGATAGTAGTTGTGAAGAGGATCGGTTATTGGCTAACAAGCCCAATTCTCTGTCGTATCCAGATAAGATTGAACCGCTTTAGATTAATTCCATCCAATAGAACATCACCAGACTGAGGATCATAAAACCTCTCTAACAAGCTAAATAGGCTGGACTTCCCACTCCCACTCTCCCCCACCAACGCCATTTTTGTGCCATTTGGGATGCAGATAGAAAAGTTCTTGAAAATCAATTGATCAGGCCTTGCAGGATAACTGAAATGATATCCTTTAACTCGATATTTCCTAGAAAGTTTCCAATACAGGGCCATCACTATCAATGGATTTAATTGCAGGTTTTCTATTAATTGTTGAGAACATTTTGTAAGCTGCAATCTGCGTTGATGCAAATGCACTTAAGCATGGAGATAGCTGCCCAAGAGCCCTACAAAAAAAATGGGGGGAGGGGGGGGGGGGGGGGGGGTAACAGTGAGAATCTGAAATCCATTTTTTTTTTTATCTTTGAAAGAATTGTTGTCATGAGATGAGGAAACTAACACTGAACCAGTCACGCTGGCCATCATTACATTGATGACATATCCCCCAGTATATCCCTTTTCAATAACCAGGGTTGCACCATGCCATACAGCTAATCCATAGCTGCAGAAAATAATAAGCCAAAGTGAACCGACCGCAAGTCCCCTGACGACGTGCTGGTGAACTGCTGATCGGTATGATATTTTTAAGAACTCATTGTATTTGTCAATTGTTCTCCTCTCTCCAGTGAAAGATGCCACCTGAAATGTTCATAAAGGAAAATGAATAGGTACCTGGGCACAATAACAATTAGAAAGGTAGAATTTCTTGAAAGACAGATATATTACAGTTCTGATTGATCCTATTGTCTGTTCAACCACTTTCCCTGCTTCAGCATAGGCCATCTGGGAACGGTTTGAAAACTTTGATACAAAAAGTGACAGGATTGCAGCAGCAGTTACAATAGGCGGAATACATGAGAACATAACAAGGGTAAGGAGCCATCCTCTTGTAAACGCTATGATGAATCCACTCAGAAATGTTGATATCAGTTGCAGAAACTTCCCCACCTTCATAAATGGGTCAAAATACGTGAGTCTTATGCATGATATATAATGTTTCCACTCTAATCAGTAAACTCATAATGTAGAAACTATCTAGACTAGGAAGGAAACTAGTGTACAATTGAATCAGGATGTGCCATATGAGTAGAACTCTGAATTATATGGTAGTACCAATTGTGACCTGAAACATGAGGTAAATGGCATCACACACCCTATTGCATAAAAATACTACAGAGATGGCACTTCATAACGCTGAAAAGTAAGAGGTAGTATGGATTCGCATGAATAGGGAAGACACATATCACCTTTTCTCCCATGGCATCTTGAATCAACACTGTGTCACTAGACATCCTTTCAATAACTTCTCCAGTTGATGTCTCGATGTCAAAGAAAGATATATCTTGCCTAAGTATATTCTCCAGGTACAGCCCACGGATACGTACCGCCAGCCTTTCCCCCGTCATCATCCAGCGTGACACGTCTGCAGGACATTAAAACCATGAAATACGAATATTCTAGTACGATGAACATAATCCAGTTGCAGCTTCTGGTTTGATTTTTACAAAAGACAGCATGAAATGAATGACGATATTCGCTATTATATCTTGGATAAATAGGCCAACACTAAATATTTTGGCTTTTCTCTGTTGTTCAGTATTGTTTTCTTACATATCCCAGTTTGGTAATTACTAAAACTTATAGTTAATCAAAGTTTTGGCATTATCCACCTCAGCTATTAGTAGAATAAAAACCGGACATTATGCAGGGTATGTGGCTCTTTATACACACAAATGAAAAAACACCATGGAATGGATGCGGATATAGGCTATGAGCATAAATGCATGAATATGCGGAGCCGGGTATAGCAAGTTTTCTTTTAACTGAATCAACAGAATTTACTAAGACAAACTAAGAAAACCACATATTTTAACAGGCAATAGATGAAGTTTATAGTTAAATTAAAGCTTTAATGGTTGAAGCTAATCAGCTGGTTGCATTGTGTCTTTTCTTTATTCTCGAGAACAATGGAAATTTCTTGCCACTCTTCTTTTTTCGATGCATAGTACAAAGGAGGGGTATCCGGTGCTTAATGAATAATACATTCCTAGTGCTCTGGTGCAACAATCTTGAAAATATTAAAATACTTATGTCAAAATTTTAAATTGTCTGGCGAATATATAATTATGTAAAATCAAACAAATATGCCACAGTATTTCACCTCAAAATACAAAAGGGGTGTTCAATACCTCGAGGGGCAGATATTGGTCACTTATTACATGCATCGAAGTTGGGCCTAACTGAATGCAGATCTGACAAGCCATATAGGTGTCCTTTGGAATCTCATACAAAAAAACCTGTTATAGTTGTTGCATGCTATTTTTTAGTTCCAGCTATGTAGCAAAGAATTTATCATATATAAACTTCTCAAATCCATGCGCAATGAACATACCAATAGCATAGCAGAAGTTTACACCATCCAAACTACTTGTATAATGGAAATGATTAATTGGATACTTACGAACAAACCCTGCTATTCCAAAAGCTATTCCCAGATATACAAATCTGACAGAAACCTGGAAAACATAAAATAAAAATGTTAATATGCAGGAATATGTTTGCTGATGCCTTTTGGCTTCAGTATCAACTATCAAGTTTATCACATTTTTGGGTCATACTCTTTCACATCAGACTGTGCTACAGAGCGGGGTGATCCAAGATTAGTACATTGAGAAAAGTGCTAACACATACATTTACCAGTTTGTTAGCATATGATTAAAAGATTGACTACTTAAAGTTGGCAGGTTGTTAGCACATGGTTACAACAGTACAAATCCGGTATCTAAGTTACAAATGGAAGCCGTCAAAAAAATCCAGAAAAAACAAGTCAAAAAGACCAAGCCGCTGCCCACCACTTGGAAGCTTGATCTTCCGCCAATCAATGCTCAGGGAGAGAAGTGGGGGAATGACCAGGCACACCTGATGCACCAAAGGGAGCCATGTCTGATCCCACTAGGAAGAGGAGCAGCTGCTTGAGCTCATCCCGGAGGGCCACGGCGTGGCTTCTTGCTCCGCCCAAGTCCACAACAGCAGCGCCGCCGCTGCTTATGCTCCGCCATGTGCGCCCGGGGCCCCGCTCCTGCATCTCCCTTGCTGCTCCGCCGCGCGGGCCGGTACCGCTTCCTGCTGCTCCCGCATCTGTTCCCCACGCACGCCGCCGCAACCTCTCTCAGCTCCCCGTGAGCGCCGCCTCCTCCGCCGTCTCCTCACACCCTCTCTACCTCCTCGTCTCTCTCTCCTCATCATCTTCTCAATCCAAGCCGAGCTGCCGAGCGCGTATCCACCATATTTTTTTTTTAGGGAACGTGTATCAACCCAGTTTATCAACGGGCCGGAAACTTAAAACATAGTCCCTCCGACCTATAAAAAAATATCGCTCATTTTATATTAAGTTAGTACGTATAAACTTTATACTAAGTGGGAGGGAGTAATATAAATCTTCTGCGGCCCGCCATGGAGTCCGTTTAACTCTCGCGGCCCGCCATGGAGTCCGCGGGACATCGCACGACGCCGGAACAAGCTTACTTGGCAGGGGCTAGGTTTTGGAACATGGGTGCACATGAACATGGAATCTGTACCATTCTCTATAGCTGTGGGATCTGTGCCAACCGATTTAATAAAGGACATATGGTGTTGTTGAAATGTCTATAAGGCCATCCACTATGTGGTGCCGAATCAAAGCCAGATGTGTCAGAGGTGAGCATCGCTATAGTTTTGCTACTATGTTGGCATCGCTTCTCTATGGGGTCACCATGCATATGTACAGCATGCAATCAATATTTTATCAAGTGCTTTCTCTCCCTGTCATGTGGGTCTAATATGAGGCTACTCACAGATTGATTCTTTTGAGTCGAACCAAGTTGTTGGTTCGCTTTTTTATTTTGACAACATGAGTCGATGCCGTGCTATGTATTGAACCGAACCAAAGGCAGGAGAGAGAAGGTTATGGTTCGCTTTTCATGCACATAGTGCTTGGTCTAATGTTCCATGAATACCGTGTACGTAGAGGTTGGTGGCCCACAAAAAGGCACGATTAATTGCGATTTGTTCGCGTCGTTCCCCTTACGCCGCCGTGAAGGTCGCAGTGACTGGTTTTCGCTGGAAGCCTGGACCCTGTTTTGTACCACCGTTTTAGCTAGCGTCGCTGGGCGGCGGTGGCGTTGGCCTCGCCGAGGGGCTTGAGGTTCTGGAGGTTCAGTGTTAGCGTGTATATACGATATATTGTACCCTCATTGTAACCCTAACCCTAACTGGACTAGTGCCTAATATATAAAGACCGGAACCCCACGTTTAACGTGTGAGGCTTCCCCCAAACTCTCTCTCTCTCCAATTCTACATGGTATCAGACAAAACCTAAAACCAACCGATCCTCAAACCCTAGCCGCCACCCTCCTCCGCCGCCATGACCACCCCGACAGCCAACGATGCCACCTCAGGCGCCATCGTGTCCTCCTCCTCCGCCGCCCTACCACCCGGCGGCGCCCCTCGGATGGTTGCCCCGGTCGTCCTCACCTTCCAAGCCGGCAACTACTCCAAGTGGACGATCTACATGCACGCCGCTCTCGGCCGCGTTGGTCTCATCGGGCACATCGACGGCACCACAGCGGCTGCTCCGACGGATGCGGCTTGGCTCGCCGCGGACTACACCGTCCTCAATCTCCTCCACTCCGGCATGGACGAGGACGTGGCCAACATGGCGCTGGCCCAGAACCAGACCGCCCGTGAGCTCTGGCTCGCCGTGCGTGAGCTCTTCACCGCCAACAAGGCCAACAAAGCCATCTACCTCGACAACGACTTCCGCCAGCTCATGCAGGGGTCCATGTCGATCACCGGGTACTGCCGCCGCCTCAAACACCTCTCTGACGCCCTCGCCGACAATGACTCCGCCGTCTTCGATCGGGCGCTTGTCCTCAACACCCTGCGTGGGCTTGGCCCGCGTTTTGCTTCCACCGCTACCATCATCTCCATGACGGAGCCGCTGCCGAGTTTCCTCCATGTCTACAACATGCTGCTTATGGAGGAGATGCAGCAGGCCAACGCTGCCTCCAACGCCGCGTCAACCGTACTCATCGCTCAGGCCCGTGCCCCCCCCCCCCCCCCCAACATGCACCGGCACCGGGTGCCGCGGTGACTCCTCCACCTCCGCCAAACCCAAATCCACCTCCAAGCCGAAGAAGAAGAACGGCGGGCGCACCTCCACGCCGAACCGCGGGGCACCTCCGGCTCCGGCGAGACCCTGGGTCTCCTTCTCCCCGGGATCGAGCCAGTGGCATCCTCCCTCTGGACCGGGGATTCTCGACCCCCGCCCACATGCTTACACCACCACCTCCGCCCCGTTGTACCAGTCCGCGCCACCGCCGTCCTCTACGCCAGCATGGGACAACTCCGTCTTGATCGCTGCCCTCAACAACCTCTAGCAGGGCGGCTGGGTCATGGACTCCGGGGCATCGTCTCACATGACACACGATGATGGTAACCTCTCCTCCTCTACTCCCCTATCTGGCCCTCACTCCGTCACCATCGGAAACGGCCACGCCGTCCCGATCACATCCTCTAGCCGCACCCTTCTTCATACACCTTCTGGGCATCATTTTAAACTCAACAATGTTCTTCTAGTTCCCCACATAATCTGTAATTTGCTTTCCATTCGCAAGTTTACTCGTGACAACCTTTGTTTAGTTGAGTTTTACGCTTTTGGTTTCTCTGTGAAGGACCTGAAGACCCGTCACGTGATTCTTCGCTGCAATAGTGATGGCGACCTTTACACCTTCCCTGGCAACGCCACCACTCGCCGCTCCACCGCCACTGCCATGCTCGCCACCGCATCCGCTGATCTTTGTCACCAGCGTCTCGGCCATCCCGGACAGGACGCCATGTCAGATCTTCAACGTCTCTCTTTTATTAAGTGTAATAAATCTAGTCGTACTAATGTTTGCCAAGCTTGTCAATTGGGCAAGCATGTGTGTCTACCGTTTAGTCTGTCTACGTCTTCGACTAGTGCCATTTTTGAGTTGATACACTGTGATTTGTGGACATCCCCAATTATTAGCAATTCTGGTTTTCGATATTATCTTGTTATTGTCGATGACTTCTCTCACTTTTATTGGTCATTTCCCCTACAACACAAGTCATGTGCATCCAGTGTTCTTCACAATTTTTTTGCATACGCTCACACTCAATTCGGCGTCACCATTCGATCCCTATAGACAGATAACGGCACTGAGTTCCTCAACTCTACCGTTGACACCCTACTGTCCACCAACGGTACCACTATACGTCTCTCCTGCCCGTACACCTCTCAGCAAAACGGCAAGGCCGAACGTGCAATTCGCACAATCAACGATACGATGCGTACATTCATGTTTCACCCACACCTTCCCGAAACTTTCTGGGCTGAAGCCCTGGCAGCTGCCACACATCTCATTAACCGTCGCCCTTGCAAAGCCATTGCATCGGCAGTACCCTACACACACCTCCATAACACGCCACCGCAGTATGACACTCTTCGCGTATTTGGGTGCTTGTGTTATCCTAACGTTTCATCCACGGCCAAACACAAGCTTCGGCTGCGGTCAATCCCCTGCGTATTCCTTGGTTATCCTCTAAATCATCGTGGCTATAGGTGCTATGATCCAGTTTCGAGAAAGATTATCATCTCACGGCATGTCGTTTTCGACGAGACTGTTTTCCCGTTTCACAATGTTGCAGCTCCACCAACGACAGCGCCATTGCGGCGCCTCGACTTCCTCTTCATCGACCCACCATCAGCCATGACAGCAACTACGGCTGCCCAGCCCTCGGCGCCTCCCCCGCGCGATGCCGCCTCAGCGGCTGCCGCGACAGCAAATCCTGCTGCACCCCGCCACTCTGCCGTGGCAGGAAACTCTACCTCGACACGGATCTCTGTCGCGGCAAGCACCCTGCTGCTGCCCGGTCGGCTACCGTGGCTCCTTCATCCTCACCACCAGGGTGGACCTTGTAGCTGCGCCACCAGATACCTCTGCCTCGAGGACTACCCGTGCTGGTCGTGTGGTCTGACCCGTCGATCGGCTGAATCTCTCCGCCATGAGAGATGACGTCTCTCCCATCCCGACGACCTACCGGCAGGCCATGCAGGATCCGCGCTGGCGGGCTGCTATGGTGGACGAGCACCAGGCACTCCTCGACAACAACACCTGGTCGCTCGTCCCATGTCCTCCCCGAGCCAACGTCATCATAGGCAAGTGGATTTTCCGTCACAAGTTCCACTCCGATGGCACTCTCGTAGTCTCGTTCGCTATAAGGCCCGTTGGGTGGTCCGTGGTTACTCCCAGCGCCCCGGCATCGACTATGATGAGATGTTCAGTCCGGTCGTCAAGCTAGCCACTATTCGACTTGTGTTACACATTTCCATCTCCGACTCCTGGCCTATTCGCCAACTGGACGTTAAGAATGCCTTTCTCAATGGCACTCTCGATAAGGTGGTTTACTGTCAGCAGCTACCGGGTTTCATGGATGCAACTCGTCCTGATCATGTTTGTCGTCTTCACAAGTATCTCTATGGGTTGAAGCAGGCTCCTCGTGCGTGGTACCAATGCTTTGCTACATACCTTGCCTCTCTGGGCTTCACTTCCTCCGCCACCGACACATCGCTGTTCATTCTCCATAGTGGCACCGATACAGCATACCTGTTGCTCTATGTTGACGACATCATCATCACGGCTTCATCCAACACCTTCCTCCAGCGGCTACTCGACATGCTGCACAATGAGTTTGCCATGACTGATCTTGGGGATTTGCATTTTTTCCTGGGCATTGCTGTTAGTCGCTCTACTGATGGACTTTTTCTCTCTCGGCGACAGTATGATGTTGATGTTCTTCAGCGAGCAGGCATGGCTGAGTGTCATTCAGTTGTGACGCCTATTGACACTCAAGCAAAGGTCTCGGATTCCGATGGTGAGCTGCTTTCCGATGCTACTGAATATCGGAGTCTTGCAGGATCCCTTCACTACCTTACCCTCAGTTGCCCAGACATATCCTATGTTGTCCAACAGATATGCCTTCACATGCATGCCCCGCGGTCCTCGCACCTTGCTCTTGTGAAGCGTATTCTTCGCTACGTTCGCGGTACTCTGGACTTTGGTCTACATCTGCGAGGTTCTGCATCATTGATTGCTACTGATGAAGAGTTGGGTGGTGCCCCAAGCGAAGGCGGAGATGTAGCAAACAGCAGTTTTCCCTCGATAACGAACCGAGGTTTATCGAACCAGTAGGACCTTGAAATCAACAACAAAGTGAATGTTGAAGATCTCTGGCGCTTAATCTTCAACAGACGTGGACCTGCACACACTCAACCAAAATACTTTGCCCCCAACGGAGAAAGGTTGTCAATCTTTCCGGTCTCGCAGAAAACAAAGCGGTTAATTGTATAGTGAAATAGATGAATTATGAACATGGACCAGAGGATTAATGATGGTGAAAAGTGATGAATAAAGGTTGCAATCATTGTAAAAAGATGGACCGAGGGCCGTGGGTTCACTAGTGGAGTCTCTCGAGTAAATAGAACATTCATATGATGGGTAAACAAATTACAGTTGGGCAATTGACAAGATTATAACACAAACTTAATCTAGCTATGACAAAGAGAAAATGATAATATTTAAGTAGGCATCACGACAATGAACAAAGACCGTTGAGTCCAACTGCATCTTTGTCTAAAAAGTCCACTGTGGGATCGCTATCCAGCCTATCACCCATCGGTATTAAGTTGCAAGTAACAGATATTTGCATTAAGTAAAGCGCATGAAGTAAGCAATATTAAATATCAAAATAGACTTTAACACCGCTGTTTTACCCTTAGTAGCAACAACACACCCTCGCCCTTAGACGTTTCTATCACTCGTGCCCAGGAACAAAAGGGGGCATGAACCCACTATCTAGCATAAATACTCTCTCTTGGAGATACACACAATCACTTGGCCAAATTAACTACGCACATCGGAGAGCATGCAAGAACATAAATCAACATATAAGAATCATGCACAATCTGATCATAACTTTATAATCCATCAGATCCCAGCAAACACATCACATAGCATTACAATAATCGATCTTGATCATGTTAGGCAGCTCACAAGATCATAAGACATGAAGCACAAGAGAGAGAGACTACCATCTAGCTACTGCCATGGACCCAAGGTCCAAGGTGGGACTACTCACAAATCATCCCGGAGGAAGGCATGGCGATGAAGAGCCCTCCGAGATCGATCTCCCCTCCGGCAGAGTGCCGGGATCTGCTTCAGAATCACCCCCGAACTAGGCTTTGAGTCGACGGCGCCTCGGGATGACTTTTCTGGAAAATAATGGCCGTCCCATCATTTTTAGGTTAAAAGTAATTTTATAGGCGTCGGAGGGGGCCGAGGCGGTGCCCAGGGGGGCCGCGGCCGGCACCCGCCTGTGGCCCCTGGGTGGCCCCCCAGGCTGCCCTTTGGTCCTCTGGTGCCTTCCTTTGCATAAAAAATCTCCGTAAATTTTCAGCGCAATCCGACGATATTTCCAGTGGTGGACTTTCTGAAATACAAAAACAGCAAAAACAGGAAACTGGCACTAGGCATCTTGTCAATAGGTTAGTCCGACAAAATGCATAAAAATGATTAATATGATAATAAAAACATGTGACAACATCACAAAACTAGCATGGATCAATCAAAAATTATAGATACGTTTGACACGTATCAGCATCCCCAAGCTTAACTGCTACTCGTCCTCGAGTAGGTAAGTGATAACAAAATAATTTTTTATGAGACATGCAACCAACACAATCGTGATAAAGATAGTAATGCAAAACATAGGATGTGAATGAAGTGATACAAAACAATTGTCTATAGTTGATAGCAAGAAAGCAATGAATAACCAAGTTGAATCATTAAAGCAAAACCTTTCATAAACAGTACGTTAAAGACATGAAAGTAATGTGATCCACATATTTGATTAACTCGCAAAGGTAAAAATTCCATGACAAAAGTGTTTGAGAATCAAAACAAAGAATATGTAAGTTTTAGCAAAAAGCCTCAACTTCCAACGGTAAAGTCAATATAAAGATTCATGTTTAATCTGACAATGCAATATGATCAATGATACCCAGGGTCAATGCTAGATGTTTACTTTGGTGGAGATAGAAGGAAGAGGAAAACTGACTCAACATTAAAAGTAAAAGAAAGGCCCTTCGCAGAGGGAAGCAGGGATTAGTCATGTGCTAGAGCTTTTAATTTTTATGAAACAGAAGTAAAACAATTTTGAGACATGCATGCTTTCGTCAACGACTTCACAACAGAGAAGCTATCTAGTCCCCCATAACAAACAAGGCTTTTAGACTTGTGAGAGCAGCTGGTTTTTAGAGAAGCGAGTACACTCCTATTTCTCCTTGGTTTCACCACTGTCCAATGTTTTGAGCTGATTTCTCAGATTTTCATTGCGCGGAGGAGAAGGGTGAGTTATATTTATATTTTTGCTTAAGCTGCTCTCGAGTTGATTCAAGTGAAGACGTAATCCATCGACACCGGGTGAAAGGGGGGAAATGACCTTGCTCGTCACGAGTTATATCTAGCTCTCTACTGCTCCCTCATGAGCTTAAAAACAGAGCCACAAAAAGAAATATTTTGAATTTTTAAAGATAGCACATGCCAAATTTACTTGGAATGGCAAGAAATACCATGCATAGGTAGATATGGTGGACTCAGCTGGCAAGATAGTTTGGCTTTGGGATTTGGATGCACGAGTGAACCATACACTCAGTACGAATTTTTAGGCTTAGCAAAGAAGATATTTGAAGCAAACATCTGATATTAACCGGTAACAGAGTAACATAAGACATAAGTCAATCATAACCATAAAAGCTCCACACCGTCTCCCTTATTGACCAAACAATTCTTTTGAGGGAAAGATTAGCTTAATGAATTAACAACTACGAAACACCACACAGTTTCAAGCTTTTAACAGTATTTCTTTACTAATCAATTCCACTAAAATAACCAGAAAGTTTAAGCATTCATCTTAATATCTCAAAACAAATGAGAAGTATCAAGTATCCACACAATGATCTACAATACTATGTAGGCTTTCGTTTCATTCCACTATCACATGAATAACATTTTGTCACTTTGACAATTCAAGCAATTTATCAATAACAACTCTCCAACAAATATAAGTGAAGAACAAGAGAGTTTAACAACAACTATTAGCAGCTCTAAATAAGATAAAAGCTAAAAGCGAGAGCTTACTAGCAAACAAACAGTAGCTAAGAATACTCAACAAAATATAAGCAAAGCACAGGAGTATTCAAACGAAAAAGCGGGGCGTGTCTCTCTCCCACATAATCAAAGCAAGGACCCAACAAGCATATGACCAGTAAACAAACAAACAAAACTGAAAGTTAAAAGACGCTCCAAGTATAGCACATAATATGTAAAGTGATAAAAACTTAGTTCAATGAAGACGACCTTCTGATAGTCGATGAAGAAGAGGGGATGCCTTGGGCATCCCCAAGCTTTGACGGTTGATAGTTCTTGACATTCAGAGGGGGTGCCATGGGGGCATCCCCAAGCTTGAGCTCTGATCCATCTTCAATTTCTTCATTATCCTCTCCTTTGGAACTAAAAACTTCCTTCACACAAAACTTCTCATAAACTGATTAGAGGGTTAGTGCTCATAAATTAAAATGCACATGTGTTCAACTCAAGACAAATTGCAAAACAAATTTATTAGATATTAGCTACTGTTTACTAAGCCTCAATGTGGCACTCCACCTCTAGAGTATCATATTTGACGATAGTAAAGAGACGAATACAAAAAAAAAAGCAGAATCTGTCAAAATCTGAACAGTCTGTAAAGATTGAATTTTTTCGAGGCACTTCTGTAGCTCAAAACAGAAAAATCAAAACTAACGAAAGATAGATAACAATATCAGGCTTGCTGTCTAAAAATTTCAGAAAATATGAAATTCAGAGATGTTTTGGATTTTCGAACAGTGAAGGACAGAAATCTGTTTCTGGACAGCAAAACAACACCTCGCACTTTCAATGCATTAGAGGCCAAACTTGGCACAAAAAACCAAAAGAAAAGGATACAATGAAGTTGCTACAGAAGCAACAACTTCAAGACTCAAGAAAAGTAAAAAGCAAACAGCAAGTAAAAGATGGGTTGCCTCCCAACAAGCGCTTTTCTTTAACGCCTTTTAGCTAGGCGCAACGCCAAATATCGAATTTTTTCGGAGGCCTTTGCAACATCAAGAGCATAGCTTGATCTTATGATTGATTCTAAATGAAGCTTTTTTCTCTATCTAGGGAAGTGTTCTATCCCTCTTCTAAGGGGGAACTGAAATCTTATATTTCCCTCTTTCATATCAATAATGGCACCAACGGTTCTCAAAAACGGTCTCCCCAAAATAATGGGACAAGAAGCATTACACTCAATGTCCATAACAATAAAATCAACGGGAACATAGTTATCATTAACAAAAATAAGGACATCATCAACTCTACCCAAAGGTTTCTTTTTAGAAGAATCAGCAAGATGAACTTTTTGAATAACACTCTTCCAAAGGATTTAAATTGAGCATATCATAGAAACTTCTAGGCATAACAGAAACACTAGCACCAAGATCACACAAAGCATTATAATCAAAGTAATTTATTTTCATCTTAATAGTGGGTTCCCATCCATCTTCTAATTTTCTAGGAATAGAAGTTTCTAGCTTAAGCTTTTCTTCCCTAGCCTTGATAAGAGCATCGGTAATATGTTTGGTGAAGGCAATATTTAATTTACTAGCATCCGGTGACTTAGCAAGTTTTTGTAGGAACTTTATGACTTTAGTAAGATTGCAATTATAGAAATCAATTTCATCATCTTTAAATAGGCTAGGAGGTTCCTCATTAGTAGTTTGGATAGTATAAACTTTAACAGTTTTCTTATTCATTTCAGCAATTCTAACTTCTTCTTTCTCTCTATCCCACCTAGCTTTCAAGCGAGCCATCATCCTTTCATTCTCATTAATTTGAATAGAAATAGCATTTAAAGATTCAGTAGGCTTGTCTTGAAGAGGAGTTGTTCTAATTTTTAAATTTTCAACATCATGAGCAAGATCTTTCACTTTAGAGACAAGTCTATCCAGTTTTTCAAGTTTCTCTTCGACAGTTTTTTGAAAGCTTTTTGCGAAGTGATAAATTCTTTTAAAACATTTTCAAGATCAGAGGACACATTCTTATTAGGATTATAAGAATTACCATAGGGATTGCCATAAGAGTTGCCATTATTGGGAGGATAAGGCTTATAGTTGTTACTACCAAAGTTATTTCGATAAGCATTATTGTTGAAGTTACTTCTATTAAGAAAATTAACATCAACTTGATCCTTTTCTTGGGCAATTAATGAAGCAAGTGGGACATTATTAGGATCAATATGGGACTGATTGGTAGCAAGCATAGACATAATCATATCAACCTTATCACTCAAAGAGGAAATTTCCTCGACAGACTTTACCTTCTTACCACTTGGAGCTCTTTCGGTATGCCATTGTGAATAATTTGTCATCATCTCATCCAAGAGTTTAGTTGC
The DNA here is from genome assembly GCA_012064385.1 of Puccinellia tenuiflora. NCBI lineage: Eukaryota > Viridiplantae > Streptophyta > Magnoliopsida > Poales > Poaceae > Puccinellia > Puccinellia tenuiflora. The sequence continues at coordinate 868,995 of QRDG01000025.1, forward strand.
TGCACCTAATGTTGTGGACATAAAGGTGCCTCCCGCGGCCGAGTCCAAGAGGTTCCTTGAAGAAAAATTCAAACCTGCATAAAAAGTTTGGATAACCATCCACATAGTTAATCCATGCGTGGGATAATTTTTAACCATAAATTTCATTCTCTCCCAAGCTTGAGCAACATGTTCATTGTCAAATTGTCTAAAGTTCATAATGTTACTCCTTAATTGTATGATTTTAGCAGGTGGATAATATTTTCCAATAAAATCATCTTTGCATTTAATCCAAGAATCAATGCTATTTCTAGGCAAAGACAATAACCATTCTTTTGCTCTCCCTCTCAAAGAGAAAGGGAAAAGCTTCAGTTTTATGATGTCACTTTCTACCTCTTTATACTTTTGCATATCACATAACTCAACAAAGTTATTTAAATGGATTATGAAAATGGACCAGAGAAGTAATGATGGTGAAAAGTGATGAATAAAGGTTGCAATCAATGTAAAAAGATGGACCGGGGGCCATGGGTTCACTAGTGGAGTCTCTCGAGTAAATAGAACATTCATATGATGGGTAAACAAATTACAGCTGGGCAATTGACAAGATTATAACACAAACTTAATCTAGCTATGACAAAGAGAACATGATAATATTTAAGTAGGCATCATGACAATGAACAAAGACCGTTGAGTCCAACTGCATCTTTGTCTAAAAAGTCCACCGTGGGATCGCTATCCATCCTGTCACCCATCGGTATTAAGTTGCAAGCAACAGACATTTGTATTAAGTAAAGCGCATGACGTAAGCAATATTAAATATCAAAATAGACTTTAACACCGCTGTTTTACCCTTAGTAGCAACAACACACACTCGACCTTAGACGTTTCTGTCACTCGTTCCCAGGAACAAAAGGGGCATGAACCCACTATCTAGCATAAATACTCTCTCTTGGAGATACACACAATCACTTGGCCAAAGTAACTATGCACATCGGAGAGCATGCAAGAACATAAATCAACATATAAGAATCATGCACAATCTGATCATAACTTTGTAATCCATCAGATCCCAGCAAACACATCACATAGCATTACAATAATCGATCTTGATCATGTTAGGCAGCTCACAAGATCATATGACATGAAGCACAAGAGAGAGATACTATCATCTAGCTACTGCCATGGACCCAAGGTCCAAGGTGGGAATACTCACAAATCATCCCGGAGGAAGGCATGGCGACGAAGAGCCCTCCGGGATCGATCTCTCCTCCGGCAGAGTGCCGGGATCTGCTTCAGAATCACCCCCAAACTAGGGTTTGAGTTGACGGTGCCTCGGGATGAATTTTCTGGAAAATAATGGCCGCCCTGTCATTTTTTAGGTTAAAAGGGATTTTATAGGCGCCGGAGGGGGCCGAGGCAGTGCCCAGGGGGCAGGGGCGGGCCCCACCCGCGGGTCCTAGGGGGACCACGGCCGGAACCCGCATGTGGCCCCTGGGTAGCCCCCCAGGCTGCCCTTTGGTCCTCTGGTGCCTTCCTTCGCATAAAAAATCTCCGTAAATTTTCAGCGCAATCCGACGATATTTCCCGTGGTGGACTTTCTGAAATACAAAAACAGCAAAAATAGGAAACTGGCACTAGGCATCTTGTCAATAGGTTAGTCCGACAAAATGCATTAAAATGATTAATATGATAATAAAAACATGTGACAACATCACAAAACTAGCATGGATCAATAAAAAATTATAGATACGTTTGACACGTATCAATCATCCACCCTGACGGCTTACTCTGATGCTGATTGGACTGGCTGCCCTGACACATGCCGCTCCACCTCTGGTTACTGTGTTTACTATGGTGACAGCCTCATCTCCTGGTCTTCCAAGAGGCAGACGACAGTTTCTCGTTCTAGCGCCGAGGCTGAATACTGGGTTGTTGCACATGCTATTGCTGAATGTTGTTGGTTACGATAGTTATTGCAGGAGCTCCATCACCCCCTCTCATCCGCCACTATGGTCTACTGCGACAATGTGTCTGCCATATACATGTCGTCCAACCCGCTCCAACATCGCCGCACCAAGCACATCGAGATCGACATTCATTTCATCCGCTAGAAGGTGTCCCTTGGTGAAGTTCGGGTTCTCCATGTCCCCTCTGTGCTTCAGTTTGCTGATGTCATGACTAAGGGTCTACCAAGTGCGCTCTTCCTTGATTTTTGGTCCAGTCTATGCGTCCGAGAACCTCCCGCTGCGACTACGAGGGATTGTTAGCGTGTATATACGATGTATTGTACCCTCATTGTAACCCTAACCCTAACCGGCCTAGAGCCTAATATATAAAGACCGGAACCCCACGTTTAACGTGTGAGGCTTCCCCCAAACTCTCTCTCTCCAATTCTACATTGAGCCTAACGACGGTGTCAGTGACGAGGCACGTCCTCACTGTGGCCTCCAGGGACATCGACGGCATAGGAATCGAGGACGAGGTACTGATCTCCATGGGCACAGCGGATGCGAGCTCGGGGAAGGGGGTGAAGGACTAGTAGTTTGCGAGTCGGTGCTCAGCGCTGGTGATTGTGAAACCGAAGGCCTGCATGCGTCATCGAGGAGGTCGAGGCGCTCGGTCCTGGTGCTGGCGGGGAGGTCCGAGATGATGCTGACCTAAAGAGCCAGCCTGGGAGGAGCTCGTACCCACGCGTCGGGTTCCGGGCAGAGCGTGTAGCTGGGGATGAAGTTCTTGTACACCTAGGAGCAGTCGAAGCAGCGGACGATGTCCTAGACAGTGGCTGCTGGTGCGTGGATGCGCTGCGCGACGAGGAAGGAACATTGTCCTGGTCCCACCATATTCTGCAGATCCATCGGCTGGATTCGCCTCGACACGGTGATATGTGATGGGATGAGAAGAGGATGCGTAAGCTTGGAGCGAGCTGAGACGAGGGAGAGCCTTGGGGGAACGAGTTTCCTGGCTCATTGGAATCCTCCAGTAACAAGAACATGATTTCTGTTTATCTCCCAAAGTGACGGCGGGTTCAAGTGTTTGCCCCTTGACTCTAAAGTTAAGTTCGTCAAAGTAATTCTCTGCATGACCCAATCGTGTGTTTTCCTGCACCAACCAATGAACAAGAAGAGCCTTCATGCTTCAGGGCAATGGATAATACAGGAGGATGCATGTGAAGATTTGGGGTTGAGGTCGGCAATGAGTTAGTCTGGGTCCACCATCAAGGGCCAGGGAGGAGTGTGTCTCCGATGGAGAGGTGGTGCTGACCGGTGAGGCCGGCAACGAGCTTGGCAAAGTCTGAAATGGAGCGGCGGCGGAGGTATGGCACAGGGGAGGGAGTTCCTGCCGGTCCAGGAAGTGCTACTTCTGTTTGTACCGCCGGGCTAGCAACGACTAGATGCGTCATAACTGATGTCATAGTGCTGGTCAGTGCACTGTTCATTATTCGAGAGACAAGGATGAATATGAGAGGTAATACCATGATGTGGACTGATCATGAGGTGAATAAATGGTCTAGATATGGGGTTCGTCTGGACCCGAGTGTCAAAACGAATTTCCGTTACTTGGCTGTTAATTTTCTTATCTAGCTCACCGCAAAAAAGGCTCCTTTATATAGCCCGGGATGAAGGTTTGGACAAGGTGATTTTCTCTAAATAGGCTTGCAACCCACTATATTAATATAGCAAACACCCGATACAACCGACGATAGATGCTGGGACGGCATCAGCACAAACCCGTCCAAACGAAACGAAAAGAAAACATAAAAAGAACAAATGCCGACAACAGTGGGTCGACTAAGATGAAGAGGCTCCATGACCGCTGCGCCCACTGGAGAACTTCCACCAAGCTCCTAGGGCTCCGAAGCACCAGTACCAAGCAACACCTTTAAGAAGGAACGCAACGACGACGATGTTGCCTAGGGTTTCCCCTGGTAAGTGGCGGGGAGGGAGGGTAATATTACAGTATATGTGGATTGCACTAGTCTTTCCATCCGTTCAGACTTTTGGGATAGTTGGCTAGTGCAGAATACATGACATGGTATCAGAGCCGAAAATCTCGAGTTCGAGTCCTGGTTTCCGCAATTTATTAAAAAATTGCTTGTAATGCCCCTTTGTGTCCAAGTATGAGCCTGTCTTGCGCCATACCTCTGAGACTTGCGCGCCATCGCTCTCCTGTTGCACGTGTTGACTTTCCACGTCACACGTGAGAGGGGGTGTTACAGTATATGTGGATTACACTAGCATTTCCATCAGTTTGGACTTTTGGGATAGTTGGCTAGTGCATAAAACATGACATGGTATCAGAGCCGAAGGTCTCGAGTTCGAGTCCTGGTTTGCGCAATTTATTAAAAATTGCTGGTAGCCCCCCTTGTGTCCAAGTATGTGCCTATCTTGCACCATACCTCTGAGACTTGCCCTCCGTCGCTCTCTTTCATTTGCACATGTTGGCATCTCCCTCCCCGAGTCACTGATACGTCTCTGACGTATCTATAGTTTTTGATGTTCTATGCTTGATTATATATCAGTGCCACATGTTTTTATATCATTTTGGCATGATTTATGGAACTAACCTATTAACAAGATGCCCAGTGCCAGTTCCTGTTTCCTACTGTCTTTTTGTTTCACAAAAAAGTTGTTCTGTGAAGTTTCTCGGAATGCGCTAAAAATTTACGGGATTTCTTTCCAAGCTGAAACAAAGATGGAGCCAGAAGGACGCTCGGAGGGGGAGGCCACAGCCTCCAGACGCCCTCCAGGCGCGGCCCCACCCTAGGCCGCGCCTGGGCCCCACCTGGGTGGCTCCTTCGCCTCCTCGAGTCGCCTCTTCGCCTATAAATTAGTCTTTGACCCGAAAACCCTAAGTACCCGATCATATTTTACAATGTCCGAGGCCACCGCCATCACAAACCCTAGTTCAGGAGGGTTCTGCAGCTCTTCTCAGCACCCTGCCGGAGAGGGGAATCGACATCAGAGGCATCTACACCACCATGCCTGCCTCCGAAGTGATGCGTGAGTAGTTCACCACGGGACTACGGGTCCATAGCAGTAGCTAGATGGTTGTCTCTCCTCCTTGTACTCCATTGTTTAGATCTTGTGAGCTTCCTATCATGATCAAGATCATATTATGTGTAGCTACTACATGATTGTGTTTGCATGAATCCGATGAATTGTGGAAGTCAGTAGTTTTGTTCATCTATGTGTTATGTTTTATTTATGATCTTGCATGCTCTCCGATGCTAGTGGATGCATTGGCCAAGTAATTATTAGTGTTGTATGAGGGAGTATTTATGCTAGATAGTGGGTTCATGCCTCTCTTTGTCTGAGCTCGGGTTGACAGAAATGATTAAGACTAGAGATGTGTTGTTGCCACTAGGGAGAAAACTGCGGTGTGTTTTCCTTGTGTTATTTACATTGCTTACATTATGCAATTTGCTTATTGCAATGATCTGTTGCTTGCAACTTAATACTTTTGCGTGACATGCTGGATAGCGATCCCGGGGTGCATTATTAGTCATAGATGCAGTTGGATAACGGTCTACGTATTTTGACGTAATGCCCATATTAGATGAAATGGTGAACTATATTGTTTTACGATAGCATTGTTGTGCGCCCACAATTCTGTCAATTGTCATGCTGTAATTTGTTTACCCATCATGTATATCTTTTGAAGAGACACCGCAAGTGATCTGTGGACCCTGGTCCTATTTTCCTACAATGTTTACAACCGTTTTAATAGCTTTTCATCATCATTTGCTCGCTGGTCATATTTCACTCTCATCATATTTTACATCTGCACAATTAATCCTTTGTGTTCGGAAAGCCGAAGAGATTGACAACCTCTCTGTTTCGTTGGGACAAAGTACTTGTTTGTGATTGTTGAAAGAACAAGCTATGCCCGGATGTCGCCTAGAGGGGGGGGGGTGAATAGGCGATTAACACCTTTTCTATTTAGGGGCTTGATAATTGCGGAATAAAACTAGGTGTTTAAATTAACAAGCCAACCACCTAAAATTCTAGGTTTTCCTAAAGTGCACCAACAACTTATGCTAAACAAGGCAAGAAACAAGGTGATAGCAAGATATATACTTCAAGCACGATGGCTATCACAATGTAAATTTGCATAAGTAAAAGCTCGGGTATAGAGATAACCAAGGCACGCGGAGACGAGGATGTATTCCCGAGTTCCTCCTTGTTAAGGGAGTACGTCTCGTTGGAGGGGTGTGAGCTCGCCACAAAAGGCATACTCAAGATGCCACAAAGGCCTCACCCTATTCTCCGATGAACCGCACCCAAAGGTTTGTGAAAGGACACGGATGTCGCCTAGAGGGGGGGGGGGGTGAATAGGCGATTTAAAATTATTACGGTTAAGGCTTGAATAAATGCGGAATAAAACTAATGTTTAATTTATCAAGCCAAAACCTAAACTAGCTAGGTTCACCTATGTGCACCAACACTTATGCTAAGCAATATAATGAACTAGGTGATAGCAAGATATATGACTTTAAGCTCGATGTCTATCACAAAGTAAATAGCATAAGTAAGAAACTCGGGTATAGAAATACCGAGGCACTTGGAGACGATGATTTATCCCGAAGTTCACTTCCCAATGGAAGCTAGTCTCCGTTGGAGCGGCGCGGTGTTCACCAATGTGAAACACCGAATAGCCTTGATATGGCACACCGTATCTCCGTTGTGTTTTACCACCAATGTGGCGAGGCACTTGTCACTATGTTGCCGTTGAGGTTGACAACTAGAACATTTACAAGGATGAAGCTCACTCCACAAGTTGAAGGGTCTTCACCAAATGCACCGAGCCACCAAGACTCGATGCCCAAGGCCGAGGCCGAGGCACACACCACAACTTAATTGGTGGCTCCCGGCAATGTCTTCGTAGCTAAGCAAGCAGGAAAGAAGAAGGCTGGTAAGGAAAAGGGAGAGGTGCAGATATGTGAGATCCCAATTCATGTGATGTAGCAGGTTGGTGCTGCCCTAGGTATTGATGCAGACAAATTATCTGAGGAGGTGCTTAAGGCGCCACCCTCTGCTCCTACCAAGAAACCTTCCAATGATGATGAGTAGAGTTTGTCAGTATGGAGGGAGAACAGCCGGTCCCCTTTTGTGTTGCTATTCTTATTTAGTCTTTGAGGATGGGATCCTCTGTTCTAGACTTTGTCATACTTTTGGGTCTGTAATTATTTTTGCTAGCTGCGCTGGTGATATTTGCTACCTTATTCTGCTACCTTGGTGTTTTAATGGGGACACAAACTAGAAATTGGTGTGTGCTTTGTTGGAATGTGCGCGGTCTAAATGGTGAAAATCGACAACTCGCTTTGCGTTCTAAAATTGAAGAGAGTAGGTGCTCTGTTATCTGTGTTCAAGAGACTAAATGTGAATTCATTGACCAAAGGCTTCTCAGGAAATTCAGCCCGAAACGTTTTGATAATTTTGCCTATAGTCCTTCTGTTGGAGCCTCGGGTGGTATTTTGGTTATGTGGTGTTCATCCGTGTTCAGTGGGCGCTTAATCCAGATTAACGATTTTGGCATTATTATTGAATTTACTTCTGTGCACAATGGGGAAACCTGGACCATGGTTTCGGTTTATGGACCGTGTAATGGGCAGAAAAGAGAGGATTTCGTGTCCTGGCTTTATAATCTTCAGATTCCAGTTATGGATAATTGGCTGCTTCTGGGGGATTTTAATTTCATTCGATCTGAGGAGAACAGAAATAGACCTGGGGGAGATGTTAATGATATGTTCCGTTTTAATGACATCATTGGGCACTTGGGCCTTGTGGAATTACCCCTCAAGGGAAGAGCTTTTACTTGGTCTAACATGCAAGAACAACCTTTATTAGAGCAGCTAGATTGGTTTTTCACTTCAGTGAACTGGACCTCTGCTTATCCTAATACTGTGGTGCTTCCTTTGGCAAAATCCTCCTCTGATCATGTTCCATGTATGGTGAATATAAGTACAGTTATCCCAAAGGCTACCCTGTTCAGATTTGAGAGCTTCTGGGTGGATCAGCCTGGTTTTTTGGAGGTGGTGAAAGGTTCTTGGGAGAATTCATCACATAAAATTTCCTCTGCTGCTGTGTTGGCTGATAAGTTTAAGTCACTTAGATTTGTTTGAAAAGTGGCATATGTCCTTATCAAAGCTTAAATTGCTTATCAAGAAGTGCAATGAGGTTATCTTTATTATGGATGAGTTGGAAGAGGTTAGGCCTTTGTATACTTCTGAATTTAATTTCAGGAAAATTGTGAAGCTTCATCTAGAGGATTTACTTTTGATTGAATGCAAATATTGGAGGAAAAGATGCACTGTCAGATGGGTTAAAATGTCTGAGGACAATACCAAGTTTTTTCATGCGATGGCGACCAACAGATACAGGAAGAACTCTATTGCCATGTTGAAGGATGATGATGGCAGAATTGTTTCTGGTCATGATGAGATGGCTGGAATGTTATGGTCTTCATACAGAAACAGAATGGGACAGGCAGATGGAATCAATATGCAGTTTGATCTTGCCAGACTATTTAGCAGGGTGGATGGATTGGAAGATCTGACTATTCCTTTCACAACTGAGGAGATGGACTTGGTTGTAAAAGAGATGCCAGCACATAAGGCTCCTGGCCCGGACGGTTTCAATGGATTGTTCCTCAAGAAATGTTGGGGTATCATTAAGGATGATTTTTATAAACTGGCAAAGGACTTTCATGAGGAAAATCTGAATTTGCAAAGTATCAATAGCTCTTACATCACCCTGGTACCCAAGGTTGCTAGCCCTGAGGGGGTCAATGACTTTAGGCCCATTTCTTTAACTAATGTTTGTCTAAAGTTTCTGACCAAGCTGGCAGCCAACAGGTTACAGACTCATATTCTCAAGTGCCTACATAAGAACCAGTATGGGTTCCTCAAGTCTAGGTCAATTCAGGATTGTGTTGCATGGGGTTTTGAATATCTACACCTCTGTCATACCTCTAAAAGGCCAATTATTATTCTGAAGTTGGACTTTGCAAAAGCTTTTGATACTATTGAGCATGAGGCGATTATAAAAGTAATGGAGAGCATGGGATTTAATAGTAAATGGTTAAATTGGGTCAGAAATATTTTGTCCACTGGCACATCACAAATTCTGTTAAATGGTGTACCAGGTAAACAATTCCATTGTAAAAGAGGAGTTAGACAAGGGGACCCTCTTTCACCCCTACTATACGTTTTGGGCTCTGAGTTACTTCAGGTGGTGGTGAATGATCTTTTTCAGAAGGGGGAATTGATTTTCCTATTGTCACAAATGAGGAGGACTATCCCATTATTCAGTATGCTGACGATACTCTTTTGATTATGCCTGCGGTTTTAAGTCAAGTTGTTGCAATGAAAGAGTTATTACATAAGTTTTCTCTCTCAACGGGATTAAAGGTCAATTATCACAAATCCAGTATGGTCCCTATCAATGTTCCCGATAACCTTATTGCACAGTTGGCATCTGTCTTTGGGTGTCAGATTGGTGGGTTGCCTTTTACTTACTTGGGACTGCCTCTGGGAACTACTAGGCCAAGAATCAGTGATTTAACACCTATTGTTACTAGGTTGGAGAGAAGGCTTTGTTCCACATCCTCTTTCCTGTCTCAGGGTGCAAGGTTACAATTAGTGAATTCTGCTTTATCATCTATGCCTATCTATTTCCTTTGTTCTCTTCAATTGCCTGCTGGTATTATCAAGGAAATGGACAGGGTACTGAGACAATGCCTATGGAGAGGTAATTCTGACACCCCTAAACAGTCTTTGGCAGCTTGGGATATGCTGTGTAAACCAAAGAGTGTTGGTGGGGTGGGGATTGTTAATTTCCCTAAGCAGAATGAAGCTCTGCTTTTGAAGCATCTACATAAATTTTATAATATGGCCGATGTTCCTTGGGTCAGTCTGATTTGGAATGCTCATTATGTTGATTGTGTCCCCCATGTTGAGAATCCATGTGGCTCGTTCTGGTGGAGAGATATCATGAAGCTAGTGGGGCAGTTTCGATCAGTGTCGACTGTTGTCCCTGGGAAAGGGAATACTTTCATGTTCTGGGAGGATGCTTGGGCTATTGGAGATTCAACCCAACCTCTTGCGTTGAGATATCCAAGGCTATTCTCTTATGTGTTGGACAAGAAGATGTCAGCTGCTGAGGTTTATGGGCACCCGGATTTGCTTTCCTTGTTTTATTTGCCTCTATCTGAGCAGGCTTTCGAGGAATTTCAAGAACTCTCGGCTAAACTGGAATTAGGACCATTGTCCTTGGAGAATGATACATGGGTTTATTGCTGGGGCACTCAATACACTGCAGCACAATATTACAAGCATATACATCACCATCAGGACACACTGCCCATGTATAAATGGATTTGGAGATCTTCCTGCATGTTGAAATTTAAGTTCTTTGCTTGGCTCCTTCTCAAGGATAGACTGAACACCAAAGATCTCCTTCAGAGGAGACATTGGCAGGTGACTGGTGACTACTCTTGTGTTCTTTGTGTCTAGAATCTTCATGAAGACAGGATGCACTTGTTTTTTGAGTGTCAATTCAGTCAAAGGGTCTGGAACTATTTGCAGATTGATTGGTTCTCAAGCACTGATGTTCAGACTGCTGCATCTGCTGCCAGAGAGGGTTTCAATAAACCTTTCTTCATGGAGGTTGTTATTCTGGCCTGCTGGAATATTTGGAAGCAAAGAAATGGTAAAATCTTTGAAGCCAAAATACCCTCCTTTGCTGCTTGGAAGAGGGATTTCGTCCATGATTTATCCTTGCTTGGGCATAGGATTAAACATAAATATCACTCTGATCTTATGGCCTGGATAGGCAGCCTCTTGTAATTTGGACTCTTATGCTAGTTTGTACAGGTAGGTTTTATTTTCTTTCCACAGCTTGTAAATTTTGTAAATATTTTGAAAATCTATGAATAAAATGCTGTGGGGCTTTTGCCTCACAGTCTTATACCTCAAAAAAATGTCTTCGTAGCTACCAAAGCTCCGAAGCGAACAAGGTTGGGCCTCCCTCCACAATCTAATTGGAGGCTCCCAACAAATACCGTGAGCCACCAAGACTCCGAGAGATCAACAACCGTCTAGGGTACCAACGTGCCCTAGAGGAACAAGCTCTAGGGCACCAAAGCACCCAAGAGTAACAAGCTTCTCAACTTCACTTCCACGTATCACCGTGGAGAACTCAAACCGATGCAACTAATGCAATGGCAAGACCACACTAAGTGGTCAAGTTCTTCCAACCCGAATCCAACCAAAGAAACTAATGCTTGGGAGGGATTTGAGAGGAAGAACAAAGGAGAAACACTAAGAAACTCCAAAGATCTAGATCCAAAGGGTTCCCCTCACTTAGAGGAGAAATCGATCGGTGGAAACGTGGATCTAGACCTCCTCTCTCTTTTCTCTCAAAAACTAGCAAGAACTATTGGAGGGATTGAGAGATAGCAAAGCTCAAAGGGATGGCAACAATGGGGGAAAATGAGCTCAAGAGTTGGCAAAAGGTCGGGAATGAAATGGGGAAGAAGACCCCTTAAAAGGGGAGCCAAAATATGGCCGTTGGGCCACTTTTCGTGGCTGGACAGGGGACCCCGGCCAGACCGGCCTGGCCCGGCCATCATGGCCGGCCTGGAACCAGAGAAGGCCCGGCCATGCCCCCGGCCATGCTGGGCAGGATTCTTCCCCTTTTTTCTCTATTTCCTTTCTTTTCTTTTTCTGTCTAGAAAACGTCCGATACCGGAAATGCAATAACTTTTGTATCCGGACTCCGTTTTCGATAATCTTGGATTCGTTGGAATCACCACAACAAGTACTACAATATTATGCAGAAAAACATCATTGTTCAACAAGATATTATAATAACAAATGAGGAAAGGTTAAACCTCTTTCTTGCAAACCGGAACCATCATATCTTTTGCAAATGAAGTTCGGAAGAGGTGAAACCAATTTTGTTGGAAAGAGGATGATAGTAGCTATCCTTGGAAATATTTGAAAGCAATTAAGAGATAAATTCTTAACACATGTATGTGTGGATAATTTCTCAAGGACAAACCAACAATATTTCTAATATCGAAAACGCAATGGAAGACGCATATGAAAACCGTTTTCGATGAGCTTGGCCTTGTCATGACAAGCACGAAAAGCACCAAGACCACATCATGATAAGAGACAAATAAGAACCAATAAAGATGATGTCAATGATGCAAAGGTTTGAGCTCTCTTGATAGTACGGTTACCTATCCTAAAACCCGGTCTCCCAACTACACCACGAGACCGGTAAAATAGAAACCTATCAAGATCATACCTTTGCTTTGCGCATTCCACTTGAGCTAGATGATGACGATCTTGATCTCCTCTCAAGTGTATCACCTTTCTTGATTGCGCTCCGCTTGGTGAAGCCTCGCGTATTGCTCCCCCATACACCAATATGGGAGAGACACTCTTTTGCATATCTTCACTTGCCCTTATCTTGTATGTTGATCAACTTGCACTTAGCCTTGATCAACATATAATCTTCTCCTTTTAGCTTTGACTCCAACATATGGAGTTCAAGCATTCCATACGGGCCAACACTTTCTTGATTGCGCTCCGCTTGGTGAAGCCTCGCGTATTGCTCCCCCATACACCAAGATGGGAGAGGCACTATTTCGCATATCTTCACATGCCCTTATCTTGTATGTTGATCAACTTGCACTTAGCCTTGATCAACATATATTCTTCTTCTTCGCATACCTTCATATGCGCTTATCTTGTATGTTGATCAACTTGCACTTAGCCTTGATCAACATATAATCTTCTTCTTTTAGCCTTGACTCCAACATATGGAGTCCAAGCATTCCTTATGGACCAACACTACAAATATAACTCAAAGCACACATTAGTCCATAGAGATTGTCATTAATTACCAAAACACCACATGGGGGCAACCATGCTCTTTCAGTTTGGTTCACCTTCCACTATCGGAATCCTTCAGGGCGGATTCCAGAGCGCTTACAACTTTTGGGGCACACACCCACAACTCAATTGGTGGCTCCCAAAGCGTGCCGAAGCTTCACAAGCCGAAGTCTTCACGGCACCACCGGCTAGGGTCCAATGACCCAAGAGTAACAAGCTCCAAACCGTCAATCCCACGAATCACCGTGGGGAACACAACCCGATGCAACAAATGCAAAAGGGGAAGATCACACCAAGTGGTCAAATCCTTCACCCCAAAATCCAACCAAAGCAACCAATGCTATGGAGGGATTTAGGAGGAAGAACGGAGGAGAAACACCAAGAACTCCAAAATCTAGATCCAACGAGATTCCCTCACTTAGAGGAGATTTTGTTTGGTGGAGTAGTGGATCTAGATCTTCTCTCATGTTTCCCTAAATTTGGGAAAGAATCATCGGAGGAAAGTGGAGGAATCGAGCTCTCAAAATGTTGCAACAATGGTGGGGAGAGAGAAAATGGGATCTGCTCGAAATTTGGGGAAGAAGCCCTTTTTATAGGGGCCCCAAAAATGTGACCGTTGGGGCCAAAAAGTGCAAAAAAGCAGCAGCCCGACTGCCCGGCCTGGGGCCGGCCTGTGCCCCGGCCATGCCGGGAAAGAATCAACCAGCGGCGGAAACAACAGGGAAAGGCGTAGAGAGCCCGGCCTGCCTTACCCGGCCTAGGCCGACTGAGCAAGCGGGTGGGCCGGCCATGCGCCCGAACCTGCCGGCCTGCCCGCCCTGGCCTGGGCCGGCCTGGGAACGTGGGAGGGCCGGAAGAGCACCCGAACACGCCGGCCTGGCCGGCAGGCCTGCCCCTTTTTTTCTTTTTACTTTAAAAAATCTTTCTAATAGAAAACCGAAATTGAAAACGCGATATCTCCCACATACGAACTCCGTTTTCGATATTGTTGGACTCGTTGGAATCGTCACAATGAGCACTACAAGAATATGCAGAGAAACATCATAGTCCAAGAATATAATATAAAAATAAATGGGGAAAGGTAAAAGCTCCTATTTGCAAATCAGAAATGCAATAACTTTCACCCACGAACTCCGTTTTCGATAATCTTGGACTCGTTGGAATCGTCACAACGAGCACAACAAGATTATGCAGAGAAACATCATAGTCCAAGAAAATATTATAAAACCAAATGGGGAAAGTTAAAAACCCATTTTCGCAAACCGGAAATTCTATAACTTTTGCAATTGAAGTCCGAATGAAATAAAACCAATTTTGTTGGAAAGAGGACAACAAATGATACCTTTGAAAATGGCAAACAAGCAATGGTGATTTTGCAACGAAATGGAAGAGAGAAATCTTCCGCACGGATAAACCGGCAAAATCTCCAATACCGAAACCGCAATAGAAGACGCATATGAAAACCGTTTTTGGTGAACTTGGCTTTGTCATGACAAGCACAACAAGCACCAAGACCACACCACGATAAGAGACAAATAATAACCAATAAAGATGATTGCATGGATGCAAAGGTTTGTGCTCTCTACGGCGATACGATCAGGATATTCGGTCGAGAGCCCCTCTTGATAGTACGGTTATCTATCCTATAATCCGGTCTCTCACTAAACATCATGAGACCGGTAAAATAGAAACCCTATCAAGAACATACCTTTGCCTTGCGCTTTTAATCCACTTGAGGTCGATGAAGATGATCTTCATCTCCTCAAGATGCACCATCTTTCTTCGATTGCGCTTCGGTGAAGATTCACATGTAGCTCCCCCATACACCAAGATGGGAGAGGCACATCTTCGACATATCTTCACCTGACCTTTGCCTTGCGCTTTTAATCCACTTGAGGTCGATGAAGATGATCTTCATCTCCTCAAGATGCACCATCTTTCTTCGATTGCGCTTCGGTGAAGATTCACATGTAGCTCCCCCATACATCAAGATGGGAGAGGCACATCTTCGGCATATCTTCACTTGGCCTTGAGTGATGGTCAACCCGCACAAAGCCTTGATCAACACAAACTTTTCTTCTTCCCTTAACCTTGACTCCAACAAATGGAGAACAAGCAAGCAAATGGACACACCTATGAATATAGCTCAATGCAAACATTAGTCCATAGAGATTGTCATTAATTACCAAAACCATACATGGGGGCAACCATGCACTTTCAATTGTGTGCAGGTCCGCGTTAGTCTACAAGCGCCTGAGTAGATTGACACCTCGCTAAGCCTTCTCCAAGTCCTACTGGATTTGACAACCTTGGTTTTGTAATCAAGGGAAACTGCTTCTCTACTGCATCATACCTTCCTCTTGGGGTTCCCCAGCGAATGTGTGATCACGCCAACAAGCAAGCTTTTTCTGGCGCCGTTGCCGGGGACTTGGAAGCTTCAGCTAGGGGAGTTTCACACATCCTTTCACTTTACTTTGTTATTGTATTGCTTAGTATATTTTTTGTTAGTCTTGTTTTGCCTTTCATTTGCTCTAAAACTGAAAAACACAAAAAAAATTAAAAATTCCAGCACCTAGTTTATTTCGGTTTTGTCCTGTTATTATGTCTTGTTCTTTACTTGCTATCAATGGTTACTTTCTATGAGACTAGAACTTATTGGCAAAGTGGGTTCACGGAGGAACAACAGAAATATTATAAGGAATACCGCTTGTCTGAAAAAGGGAAACACTTATGGGCACAAATAAATAAATTGAATAGTCTTGCTGAAAACTTTTGCTCTACATATGATGAATCCTGGTGCCTTAATGAATCTTTTTGTTGTAGGAGGCATAAACACCTCCCTTTCCAATGTGATTATAATGATAATGAAATATTGGCCTCCTATGCTAAAGGAAAATATGACTTGGATAATCTTGAACAAATTGAAGTATTTGTTGTTTTTATGGGTGCCTATGAAATTACTTCTGCGCTTAAAGATATTGATGATGCTTCTTACAAATCTGAAAATTTTGTTATACTTGGATATTGCCTTGAGTATTACAATGATAATCCTTATATTACTGAATTTCTTGAGAGAACTTATCCTCCAAAAGAAGAGATTGTTGCCTTGCAGGAAACCGTGGAAGAAGAAATTGCCGAAACTGAAAACTCATTGGATGAAAAAGAGGAAGAGAGTGACGAACAAAAGGAGGAAGAGTGAAGTAGCTACCCCTACTCACCTTCTAATGATAGTAACTCCTCAACTCTTACACTATTTGATTGCCCTCCATGCTTACCAAAGGAGGATGAATGTTATGTTCCTATGGATTCTCTTGAAATATCCTTTTTTGAGGAAACTGATGCTTGCTACACTTATGACCACGATTCCCCTATTAAACATCACCCAAACTCAAAGAAAACAAAAAGAAACATGTTTAATAATGGGATTGGAAAGGTCATGACTTCTTATTATTTTGATCATACTATTTTGGACTTAATAAAAATTATGTGCTTGTAGATCATGAAAAGCATGTTTTATGTGATAGTCATAGTGTTGAGTTTGTTCATAATGCTACTGGAAATTATTTTGAGAGAGGGAAATATGGTTATAAAAAATTTCATGTCACTAAAACACCTCTCTTTATGTTGAAATTTTGAAATTACTCTTGTTTTATCTTCCTATGCTTATCACTATGTTCTTCATGGATTTGTTTGATTACGAGATTTTTATGCATAGGAAGTGGGTTAGGCTTAAATGTGTTTGATTTTTTGCTTCTTGATGCTCTCTTTTGTTTCAACTCTTATTCTTATGAGAGCATCATTAAAATCATTGTGCCTAGCTAAAAAAGCGTTAAATAAAAGCGCTTATGTTGAATTTTTGGGTGATGTTACTTCTGTAACAACTCCCTTGTATCTTTTTGTTTTGGGTTTTGGTGCCAATAATAGCCTCTAAAGGGAGGAAGACTAATTGGTAAGTTTGCTGTCTAGAAACAGATTTCTATTCTTCACTGTTCGAAAATCCAAAACATCACAAAACGTCATTTGTGGCTGAAACTTTTTGAAAGCAAGCATTAGGGTTTTTTCTACCTTTCTCTAGTTTGAAGTTTTATGATTTGATGTCCAGAAGTGCCCCGCAAAAATTCATCTTTACAGTCTGTTTTGTTTTTGACAGATTCTGTCCTTAGTTTTGCATTGCTTCTTTCACGGGCAGAGTGAAGTTCTTTTCAAAGCTGGAGCTTTACTTAGACCTTTGTGAAAGTACCTAATGTTTAAAAAAAATAAGTTCATGATATGTGATTTGGAACTGAAGGAAGATATTGTTTTTGTGGACTAACACCTCTAATGAAGTTGCTATAAGTTTTGCGTGAAAAAAGTTTTCAAGTATCCAAGCACGAGGTGATGAAAGAAGATCAAGAAGGGATAAATACTAAGCTTGGGGAGGCTCCCCATGGACCCTCCTCTGAGATATTCAAGAAGTCACAAGCGTCTAAGCTTGGGGATGCCCAAGGCATCCCCTTCTTCATCGACAATCATCGGTTTAAATCTCAGTTTTGGTCAAAAATTTGTCTTTTTTGCACAGAGCAGAAAAATTGTTATTTTCTGTCGAAATTTTCATGAATGTTTGTTACTTGCGTATGTTTGTGTCCAATTTTTTTCAGATTTTTTCTAAGCATTTTCATATTTTTAAAAATTCAAAAAGCATACCGGGTGCAGGTGCACCCGGGTGCCAAAGTGGATTTCCGATTTTTATTCCTTTACACATTATGTGCTGTTCTTGGAGCGTCGGTTTGTTTTTTACTTTCAGTTTGTTTGTTTTTTGTTCTCTGGTCTTTGCAATAATTTGGATCCATGCATGCTTGTTTGGGAGAGAGACACGCTCCGCTTTTTCATTATACACTCCTGTTATTCACTTATATGTGTTGAGTGTTTAGCGTTTGTTATTTTTGCTTCCAGCTCTTGTTTTCAAGCATCTCTTGTTCAGATCTGTTTTTTTGTAGTTAGGAAGTATTTCCCTTGTTGTTTCACCCTTTTAGTTTTGTTTCAAATAAGTTGATTGGTGTTTGGTTGAATGGAAATTATCATGTAGGAAGTGTTAATAGTGCTGCTTAATCTTGTAGACCATTGTCTTGAATCTTTGATACTTGTAAATTGGTTAGAGATATGGAGTAGATTAATGCTTAAACTTGTGGATCATCTAGTAAGAATGGATTAGTAAAGAACTGCCGTAAAACTTTAAAATTGTGATGCTTGTCCTTCTTGGTAGCTCTCAAAGTCTAGATATTCTTTTTGCAAAGAGTTGGTTTGGCTAACAAGGTAGACAGTGTGAAGTCTAGTGGTTATGCATGATGTATATATGTAGTCATTCATTGAAAGAAGTTGATATTATGTGTTTGCTTGATATCCTGCTAAGCCCAATTCCATACTGAGAGGGAATACTTCTCGTGCATCCAACTCCCTGAGCCAAATATCTTTGCCATTTGTGTCCACCATACCTACCTACATGTGGTATTTTCTTGCCACTCCAAGTAAATTTTTCATGTGCTATCTTTAAAACTTTCAAAATTGTCCTTTTTGTGCCTCTATTTTTAAGCTCACGAGGAAGCAGTAGGAAGCTAGATATAACCTGTGACAAGCAAGGTCATTCCCCCCCTTTCACCCGGTGTTGATGGTTCACGTCCTCACTTGAATTTGACCCGAGAGCGGCTTAAGCAAAATATAAATATAACTCACCATTTTCCTCCACACAATGAAAATCTGAGAAATCAGTCAAAACATTGGTTATGGGTGAAACAAAGGAGAAAAGAGGAGCGACCTCGTTCCTCTAAAATCAACCGCTCTCAAAAGTCTAAAAGCTAGTTTCTTTACTGTGAAGTCGTTGACGAAAGCATGCATATCTCAAAACTGTTTTACTTCTATCAAAAAAATCAAAAAAATAATAAAAATCTTTAGCACATGACTAATCCCTGCTTCCCTCTGTGAAGGGCCTTTCTTTTACTTTTATGTTGAGTCAGTCTTCCTCTTCCTTCTTAACTCCTCAAGCAATCACTTGGTGTCAACTTTGGTTCATGTTTTGCTTCATGTTATCTTTGTGTCTAACTGTGAAAACTTTGTATTGACTTTATCTTGAGATAAACAAGTTGCAAGTTGAAGCTTTTTGCTGAAAACTTAAATCTTCCTTTGTGTTGGCCAAACTCCTTTGTTGAACTAATATTGCTTTGTGAGATATCAATCATTGTCAAATGTTATACTTTTAAATCTCCAGAGTACTCTTTTCTAGTAAATTCTTGCTTAGATGTTACACCTGGTTAATCATTGTTTGTTTTATTCAATGAACCTTTGTTTTGCATCAATGCATTCAGTTCATATGCTTTACATGATTACATGATCAAGATTGTGTTGGTAGCATGTCACTTCAAAAATTATTTTGTTATCACTTACCTACTCGAGGACGAGCAGGAGTTAAGCTTCGGGATGCTAATATGTCTCCGACGTATCTATAATTTTTGATGTTCCATGCTTGATTATATATCAGTGCCACATGTTTTTATATCATTTTGGCATGATTTATGGAACTAACCTATTAACAAGATGCCCAGTGCCAGTTCCGGTTTTCTGCCGTCTTTTTGTTTCAGAAAAGTTGTTCTGGGAAGTTTCTCGGAACGCGCTGAAAATTTACGGGATTTATTTCCAAGCTGAAATAAAGACGGAGCCAGAAGGACGCCCGGAGGGGGAGGCCACAGCCTCCAGACGCCCTCCAGGTGTGGCCCTACCCTAGGCCGCGCCTGGGGCCCACCTGGAGCCCCCCTCCGTAATTATTAGTATTGGCCAAGTAATTATTAGTATTGTATGAGGACATATTTATGCTAGATAGTGGGTTCATGCATCTCTTTGTCCGAGCTCGGGTTGACAGAAACGATTAAGACTAGAGATGTGTTGTTGCCACTAGGGAGAAAACAGCGGTGTGATTTCCTTGTGTTATTTACATTGCTTACATCATGCGCTTTGCAACTTAATAATTTTGGGTGACATGCTGGATAGCGATCCCGGAGTGGATTATTACTTATAGATGTCGTTGGATAACGGTCTACGTATTTTGACGTAATGCCCATATTAGATTAAACGGTGAACTATATTATTTTATGTTAGCATTGCTGTGCACCCACAATTGTGTCAATTGTCATGCTGTAATTTATTTACCCATCATGTATATTTTTTGGAGAGACACTGCTAGTGATCTGTGGACCTCGGTCCTATTTTTCTACATTGTTTATAACCGTTTTAATAGCTTTTCATCATCATTTGCTCGCTGATCATATTTCACTCTCATCATATTTTACATCTGCACAATTAATCCTTTGTGTTCGGCAAGCCGGAGAGATTGACAACCTCTCTGTTTCGTTGGGACAAAGTACTTGTTTGTGATTGTGTGCAGGTCTGCGTTAATCTACAAGCGCCAGAGTAGATTGACACCTCACTAAGCCTTCTCCAAGTCCTACTAGATCTGACAACCTTGGTTTTATAATCAAGGGAAATTGCTGCTCTAGTAGTATCATACCTTCCTCTTGGGTTTCCTCAGCGAACGTGTGATCACGCCAACAAGCATTCACACGTGAGAGGGGGTGCTACAGTATATGTAGATTGCACTAGCCTTTCCATCAGTTCGGACTTTTGGGATTGTTGCCTAGTGCATGAAACATGACATGGTATCAGAGGCTAAAGTCTCGAGTTCGAGTCCTGGCTTTCGCAATTTATTAAAAAATTGTTCGTAATGCCCCTTTGTGTCCAAGTATGAGCCTGTCTTGCGCCATACCTTAGAGACTTGCGCGTCGTCGCTCTCTTCCGGTTGCACGTGTTGGCCTCTTCCTCTCCGAGTCACACATTCGAGTGGGTGCTACAGTATATGTGGATTGCACTAGTCTTTCCATCAGTTCGGACTTTTGGGATAGTTGGCTAGTGCAGGATACATGACAGGTAACACCCGATGCCCTTCACGAAGGACTGTTGGTA
This sequence comes from Puccinellia tenuiflora, assembly GCA_012064385.1. Lineage (NCBI taxonomy): Eukaryota > Viridiplantae > Streptophyta > Magnoliopsida > Poales > Poaceae > Puccinellia > Puccinellia tenuiflora. Next base: position 889,867 of record QRDG01000025.1, read on the forward strand.
CCCTCGGGTGCCACCGCGTTGGTGTCGAACCAGCCGACAGGGATTTCTCCCGATCCCCCATGACCTCCGGCACTCCGGAGCACTCCACCATACTGACCACCACCCAGCGCCACCACAATCAGAAAGCCACTCACGTTGTCACCCCCGACGCAGAGAAGAGAGACCTACACAATGAAGAGAAAGATCTGCCATGGACTAGTGGTCGTAGTTCCACCGACACGTGGGAGGGACCGACCTCCACCGTCAGAGATGGTAACCGACCAGACGCAACAGTAGGATCATACCAGGTCTGCGGGCCCACAGGTCGGACCAGGCCCCGAGAGGCTCGTAAAGATCCCGCCGTCGCGCTACAGAAGACGTGATGTTGATGCCGCCACCCCGTCCGAGCCGCCCTTCCTCGCCTTATGTGCAGAAGACAGCGCCCCCCAAGATTTGAGCCGGCCCGCCTAAAACCCAGATGGGGCCCGCGGGCCCCGAGCTGGGCCGGGGGCGGTGCGCTAGCATAGCACCCCCCCCCCCCCCCCCGGGCCGGTCGGGACCGTCGTCCGCTGAGGAGCACCACCGTGTCACCACCGAGCCCGAGCCAGGGGATGAGCACGCGCAGGGAGAGAAGAAATGAGAATGTATTGAATCGCATGCACTAGCGAAAACTCAAAATAAAAGACTAGGGCTAAGGAGTGCAAGAACCAAAGAGGAAAGTGTAAGAAGTGACCGTGCTTTCTATGGGGTGAAAACCTATGGTCTTCGATCAGAGTGATGATGGCGCTTGTGCACTGTACCCTTCTTGGAGGCATCGCTTTTGGAGTTGATAGATTTCTGGTGCTGTTTTGGTGGTGTTTGGTCCGCTGTTACAAGGAACTGGTCATTGTAGCGGGACTTTATTTTATGTATTTATTTTTATTTTTCGGCTGTGTGCATCTGTATTGCCAGTAGGGCACTACGTTGTTGCAGATACTGGGTGTAATTGATATCTTCGCGATATTAATATATTCCTTTTATCGAAAAAAAGAAGTGACCATGCTGGAAACGAAAATCCGAGATCAAATAATAGGACAGGGGAGACGTACCTTGGAGACGAGGTCCATAAGACGGGACGGTCGGCGGCGAACGCGCGCGTCCACCATGTCCCCGATGAGTAAGGCCATGAAAGGCATGCCGTCGCCGGTGGCTATCGCTGCCACGGCGCAGACAGTCATGAGAAGCCTGTCACGCGGCTCTGCAAATCCAAGAATTCGGTGCATCAGCATCGCGTCCCGTGCCCCGCCTCCCCCTCCACCGTCAACCGCCATCTAGTCTACCTGACGGAGGCGGACGAGGTAAGGAGCAGCAACCAGCAGCGAGCCTCCGCAAAAGAAAGACTACCGAGCCGGAGGCGGACGAGGTAAGAAGAAGCAGCTAACTGCAGAAGAATGACTAGGGAGCAGATGCGCAATATATGCATGTCAGCATGTGGCGTCAACCCGCATGGTTTTGAACTATAGGACTCCAACCCTGCCCTCTCCGCTTTTTTGTATGATGATGAAGCAGAGCATCAACACGTATGCTGGACTTTGTCCGCCAATGTATGTGCTGGTTTGCAATTCGAGGCCCCAGTAATTCCATGCTGTGTTGGCAACTTGGCATGCTTCTCCATTGTCTAAACATGTTTTTTTCCCTGTTGCAAAGTGTTCTGAATGTTCATTATGTGCGGAAGAAAGAATTAAGTGAAACTTAATTATAGCAACAATACTGCAAGTTAAGTTGTACAGGTATTTTCGTTTGGGTCGGTGCATTTCCAGTGGAGAAATATCAAATATGAACTGGTAGTTCGCTTAGAGACTTAGGTTGACACATACCGATGGTAGAGGACATGTAACACATGTCATGTATCTGACATCCCTGGCTGCTGTCTGCACTAGTTAGAGCAACTCCAGCCAGCCCCCCAGCAGCTCCCCCAGAGCACCTTTTTGCTCGCCGGATTAGTAAAAAGGTCAAAATTTCTCCCAGCCATGTCCCCGTAGCCCCCCCAAGAGCTCAAAAAGGCATCGGGGAGGCGCCGGCGAACCCAGGCCAAACCCAGGGGGCTGGGTTCGGCTTGGGGGCGCCGGCGAAAGCAACGTCCAATTGCTTTCCCCCACGTGGTTAGATTCCTTTTTTCTCTCTCCTCATGTCGTCCTTTTCTTTGCTTGGGGTGGGCTACGGCTGGGAAACGCACTATATTTTTCCGCCGGCGAAGCATTTTGGCCCCCAAGGACGTGTACTTTTTTATCCGGCGAGTGGCCTGGGGGCACCAACGGCTGGAGTTGCTCTTAGCTAGTGGGGACCAGAAGAGCTAGCATGCATTGTTGCTCCTGATTATTCAATAGTCATACCCTTCTTACACTAGAAGCCTGTCAACTTGCCATATGTTCTCAGGGGCAGTTACAAGTCCACAACAAGTTTATTCCAGGCTTCCAGTTTCCGTTCTAGGCTATCCTAGGCTACAAATCTGTTTAAATGTGCAACCTATTTGAACGGAGGGCCTAAATTGTTTTTCTTCTTCTTGGTGAGGGGAGAGTGGTAACTTATGTTCGGGGGGGGGGGGGGGGGGGGGGCAAAGTCCCCCACCTGAATTTTTCTTATATATATGTGTGTGTGTGTGTGGGGGGGGGGGGGGCTCAATGTTGTTTGTCTACAACATTGGGAATGAGATTGTATATGAGGTGTATATCGAATTATCGATTCCTTTCTTATCTCCAAGATTCCTTGGGGATCATGATAGTAACAAATATGCAATCTGTTTATGAGGGCAGTATATACGTATATGCACATGGCCTCCTATGAGAGGAAATGGACTTCAACAACACAATTAATCCTTAATTTCCTAAACGGTATCAAGCGGGTGTATCTCTCCAAACGATCTAGCACGTCAAGTTCATCCTCCTCCATGGAGACACCGATGTTCGTAAGAGACAAAACCATCTGTTTGGTGCCCATGTGTTCGTCAATGTTTGTAGCACCACCGGCGGTGGATGAAGAGAAGCAACGACAGCTAGCAAGTGAGCATTAGAGGATGGCACCGCAGCTCGAGCGATGTGTGATGGTGATGAGCGATTGTAGACCATGGTCAGCATTTACGCGCCACTACGTTGGATGTACTGTCCAAACCAGATTAGCAGGTAGAGAAAGCCTTAGGCTAATCCTCCACACCAACGTGCTCTCTGGCAAACCCTTTCATGATTCATCCAACAAAGTATCCATTGTAAGGGATGTATGATGATAATCGTACGGCTGATGTTAGTTGAATCAGCCACCCTCTGGGTATTTTTATATTAGTATAGATGACTGCGATCCAGCCTCGTTGAGGTGTTCGGAAGAAACATTCCGCAAATTCACGAAGTGAATTCATCCTATTTCATAGATCAAGAAACATGAATCGGATTCCATGGTGGAATTTGATGGATTGGTCATGCTGGAATTTCTCTCACGGATTGTGGGAGAGGGTGGTGGCAAGGCTCTGATACCAAATTTTTAACAACACGATTTATCGAATTCACTTAACGTGTGTTTGGTTCTAGAACAAACCAAGGATGGGATGAGAGACGATCCCCATACAAGATCTGGTTTCGGTTACACAAATTGGATAGGGGGAGAAAATTTTAGTCAAGAAAGAACAAGAAAGGGGAGGAAGATAGCCCTCAGTTCAGTGATCCAGCTAGATGTCTTCTTCGTTGCATATCCTCCTCTGTATTTATAACTTACAGCCCATTCATCTCTAACCGTGATTCTTCATCTCTTGTCTCGTTCTTGTCACATGTCTTGTGCTGAGGTGCCTCTTGTTTTTCATTCTTCCTGCTCAATTTCATTGACGGCCTTGGTCCTTCATCTATCCGCCTTGGTTCTTCATCTACCCGGCCTGGTTCTTGGTGAAGGTGTATGTGATTTGCTGACATGTGGTGTATTTTAGACTTCGTTTTCAAGTTCAATGTTTAAAATAAGAGATCATCTAATGCTTTATCCCACTTAAGTCTACACATATATCTCATGTGCAACTCTAAGTGTAGCACAAATCACGATATAAATCCAACAGATAAAGAGCCGACTAAGAATTACTAAATCTCTCGGTTGCACATAGTTGCAACCCATGTGCAACTCTCATATCACTACAAATCACGACACAAAATTCAAAAAACAAACATTTTTTTCCTCAAACCGTTAGCACAAGCAGAGATAATTTACTCATACTATATACAACGAATCTACCTACTACTCCCTCCGTTCCACAATATAAGATGTTTTAGCATTTCTCTTTCCATCCGCATCTAGACATGTTTTAGTGCAAGATTCATTTGAACCTTACACTAAAACATGTTTAGATACAGATGGAAAGAGAAATGCTAAACATCTTATATTTAGGAACGGAGGGAGTACGTATTATTTGTCCCAAAAATGTGCAGTAGAGCTGCACAAATAAATCAATACGGTTGTCAGTTAGTCTAAACCAACGGCTGGTATCTATAAACAAGAGCTCTGAGCTCATATACAAGACGGTGCACTCGAAAATGGCGCAAC
>QRDG01000025.1:900739-1183473 GCA_012064385.1 Puccinellia tenuiflora
TGTTTCAGAAAAGTTGTTCTGGGAAGTTTCTCGGAACGCGCTGAAAATTTACGGGATTTATTTCCAAGCTGAAATAAAGACGGAGCCAGAAGGACGCCCGGAGGGGGAGGCCACAGCCTCCAGACACCCTCCAGGCGTGGCCCTACCCTAGGCCGCGCCTGGGGCCCACCTAGAGCCCCCCCTCCGTAATTATTAGTATTGGCCAAGTAATTATTAGTATTGTATGAGAACGTATTTTTGCTAGATAGTGGGTTCATGCTTCTCTTTGTCTGAGCTCGGGTTGACAGAAACGATTAAGACTAGAGATGTGCTGTTGCCACTAGGGAGAAAACAGCGGCGTGATTTCCTTGTGTTATTTACATTGCTTACATTATGCGCTTTGCTTATTGCAATGATCTGTTGTTTGCAACTTAATACTTTTGGGTGACATGCTGGATAGCGATCCCGGAGTGGATTATTACTTATAGATGTCGTTGGATAACAGTCTACCTATTTTGACGTAATGCCCATATTAGATTAAACGGTGAACTATATTATTTTATGTTACCATTGTTGTGCACCATAATTGTGGTCAATTGTCATGCTGTAATTTATTTACCCATCTGTTATTTTTTGGAGACACTGCTAGATCTGTGGACCTCGGTCCTATTTTTCTACATTGTTTATAACCGTTTTAATAGCTTTTCATCATCATTTGCTCGCTGATAATATTTCACTCTCATCATATTTTACATTTGCACAATTAATCCTTTGTGTTCGACAAGCCGGAGAGATTGACAATCTCTCTGTTTTGTTGGGACAAAGTAGTTGTTTGTGATTGTGTGCAGGTCCACGTTAATCTACAAGCGCCAGAGTAGATTGACACCTCACTAAACCTTCTCCAAGTCCTACTAGATCTGACAACCTTTGTTTTGTAATCAAAGGAAACTGCTACTCTAGTAGTATCATACCTTCCTCTTGGGGTTCCGCAGCGAACGTGTGATCATGCCAACAAGCATTCACACGTGAGAGGGGGTGTTACAGTATATGTAGATTGCACTAGCCTTTCCATCAGTTCGGACTTTTGGGATTGTTGCCTAGTGCATGAAACATGACATGGTATCAGAGGCTGAGGTCTCGAGTTCGAGTCCTGGTTTTCGCAATTTATTAAAAAATTGTTTGTAATGCCCCTTTGTGTCCAAGTATGAGCCTGTCTTGCGCCATACCTCAGAGACTTGCGCGTCGTTGCTCTCTTTCGGTTGCACGTGTTGGCCTCTTCCTCTCGAGTCACACATTCGAGGGGGTGCTACAGTATATGTGGATTGCACTAGTCTTTCCATCTGTTCGGACTTTTGGGATAGTTGACTAGTGCAGGATACATGACAGGTAACACCCGACGCCCTTCACGAAGGACTGTTGGTACCCTCGGGTGCCACCGCGTTGGTGTCGAACCAGCCGACAGGGATTTCTCCCGATCCCCCATGACCTCCGGCACTCCGGAGCACTCCACCATACTGACCACCACCCAGCGCCACCACAATCAGAAAGCCACTCACGTTGTCACCCCCGACGCAGAGAAGGTAGACCTACACAATGAAGAGAAAGAGCTACCATGGACTAGGGGTCGTAGTTCCGCCGACACGTGGGAGGGACCGACCTCCACCGTCAGAGATGGTAACCGACCTGACGCAACAGTAGGATCATACCAGGCCTGCGGGCCCACAGGCCGGACCGGGCCCCGAGAGGCTCGTAAAGATCCCGCCGTCGCGCTGCAGAAGACGTGATGTTGATGCCGCCACCCCCGTACGAGCCGCCCTTCCTCGCCTTATGTGCAGAAGACAGCGCCGCCGAAGATTTGAGCCGGCCCGCCTAAAACCCAGTTGGGGCCCGTGGGCCCCGAGCTGGGCCGGGGGCGGCGCGCCAGCATAGCACCCCGTCGGCCACTGACCTACCACCAAGGGGCAGCGCCGGCCTGCTCTGGCCACCCAGATCCCCCCCCCCCCCCCCCCCCCCCCCCCCGGGCCGACCGGGACCGTCGTCCGCTGAGGAGGGAGCACCACCGTGTCACCACCGAGCCCGAGCCAGGGGATGAGCACGCGCAGGGAGAGAAGAAATGAGAATGTATTGAATCACATGCACTAGCGAAAACTCAAAATAAAAGACTAGGGCTAAGGAGTGCAAGAACCAAAGAGGAAAGTGTAAGAAGTGACCGTGCTTTCTATGGGGTGAAAACCTATGGTCTTCGATCAGAGTGATGACGGCGCTTGTGCACTGTACCCTTCTTGGAGGCATCGCTTTTGGAGTTGATGGATTTCTGGTGCTGTTTTGGTGGGTGTTTGGTCCGCTGTTACAAGGAACGGGTCACTGTAGCGGGACTTTATTTTATGTAATTATTTTTATTTTTCGGCTGTGTGCATCTGTATTGCCAGTAGGGCACTACGTTGTTACAGAGACTGAGTGTAATTGATATCTTCGTGATATTAATATATTCCTTTTATCGAAAAAAAGAAGTGACCATGCTGGAAACGAAAATCCGAGATCAAAGAATAGGACAGGGGAGACGTACCTTGGAGACGAGGTCCATAAGCACGGCACGGTCGGCGGCGAACGCATCCACCATGTCCCCGATGAGTAAGGCCATGAAAGGCATGCCGTCGCCGGTGGCTATCGCTGCCACGGCGCAGACAGTCATGAGAAGCCTGTCACGCGGCTCTGCAAAATCCAAGAATTCGGTGCATCAGCATCGCGTCCCGTGCCCCGCCTCCCCCTGTACCGTCAACCGCCATCTAGTCTACCTGACGGAGGCGGACGAGGTAAGGAGCAGCAGCCAGCAGCGAGCCTCCGCAAAAGAAAGACTACCGAGCCGGAGGCGGACGAGGTAAGAAGAAGCAGCTAACTGCAGAAGAATGACTAGGGAGCAGATGCGCAATATATGCATGTCAGCATGTGGCGTCAACCCGCATGGTTTTGAACTATAGGACTCCAACCCTGCCCTCTCCGCTTTTTGTATGATGATGAAGCAGAGCATCAACACGTATGCTGGACTTTGTCCGCCAATGTATGTGCTGGTTTGCAATTCGAGGCCCCAGTAATTCCATGCTGTGTTGGCAACTTGGCATGCTTCTCCATTGTCTAAACATGTTTTTTTCCCTGTTGCAAAGTGTTCTGAATGTTCATTATGTGCGGAAGAAAGAATTAAGTGAAACTTAATTATAGCAACAATACTGCAAGTTAAGTTGTACAGGTATTTTCGTTTGGGTCGGTGCATTTCCAGTGGAGAAATATCAAATATGAACTGGTAGTTCGCTTAGAGACTTAGGTTGACACATACCGATGGTAGAGGACATGTAACACATGTCATGTATCTGACATCCCTGGCTGCTGTCTGCACTAGTTAGCTAGTGGGGACCAGAAGAGCTAGCATGCATTGTTGCTCCTGATTATTCAATAGTCATACCCTTCTTACACTAGAAGCCTGTCAACTTGCCATATGTTCTCAGGGGCAGTTACAAGTCCACAACAAGTTTATTTCAGGCTTCCAGTTTCTGTTCTAGGCTATCCTAGGCTACAAATCTGTTTAAATGTGCAACCTATTTGACGGAGGGCCTAAATTGTTTTTCTTCTTCTTGGTGAGGGGAGAGTGGTAACTTATGTTCGCTACATTGCTCGATTTACTGGTTCTCTTCATTTATAGTGGTTTGTCTACAACATTTTTCTACTGGTCAACTGGGGGGGGGGGGGGGGGGGGGGGGGCAAAGTCCCCCACCTGAATTTTTCTTATATATATGGGGGGGGGGGGGGGGGGGGGGGGGGGGCTCAATGTTGTTGTCTACAACATTGGGAATGAGATTGTATATGAGGTGTATATCGAATTATCGATTCCTTTCTATCTCCAAGATTCCTTGGGGATCATGATAGTAACAAATATGCAATCTGTTTATGAGGGCAGTATATACTCGTATATGCACATGGCCTCCTATGAGAGGAAATGGACTTCAACAACACAATTAATCCTTAATTTCCTAAACGGTATCAAGCGGGTGTATCTCTCCAAACGATCTAGCACGTCAAGTTCATCCTCCTCCATGGAGACACCGATGTTCGTAAGAGACAAAACCATCTGTTTGGTGCCCATGTGTCCGTCAATGTTTGTAGCACCACCGGCGGTGGATGAAGAGAAGCAACGACAGCTAGCAAGTGAGCATTAGAGGATGGCACCGCAGCTCGAGCGATGTGTGATGGTGATGAGCGTTTGTAGACCATGGTCAGCATTTACGCGCCACTACGTTGGATGGACTGTCCAAACCAGATTAGCAGGTAGAGAAAGCCTTAGGCTAATCCTCCACACCAACGTGCTTCTGGCAAACCCTTTCATGATTCATCCAACAAAGTATCCATTGTAAGGGATGATGTATGATGATAATCGTACGGCTGATGTTAGTTGAATCAGCCACCCTCTGGGTATTTTTATATTAGTATAGATGACTGCGATCCAGCCTCGTTGAGGTGTTCGGAAGAAACATTCCGCAAATTCACGAAGTGAATTCATCCTATTTTATAGATCAAGAAACATGAATCGGATTCCATGGTGGAATTTGATGGATTGGTCATGCTGGAATTTCTCTCACGGATTGTGGGAGAGGGTGGTGGCAAGGCTCTGATACCAAATTTTTAACAACACGATTTATCGAATTCACTTAACGTGTGTTTGGTTCTAGACCAAACCAAGGATGGGATGAGAGCGATCCCCATACAAGATCTGGTTTCGGTTACACAAATTGGATAGGGGGAGAAAATTTTAGTCAAGAAAGAACAAGAAAGGGGAGGAAGATAGCCCTCAGTTCAGTGATCCAGCTAGATGTCTTCTTCGTTGCGTATCCTCCTCTGTATTTATAACTTACAGCCCATTCATCTCTAACCGTGATTCTTCATCTCTTGTCTCGTTCTTGTCACATGTCTTGTGCTGAGGTGTCTCTTGTTTTTCATTCTTCCTGCTCAATTTCATTGACGGCCTTGGTCCTTCATCTATCCGCCTTGGTTCTTCATCTACCCGGCCTGGTTCTTGGTGAAGGTGTATGTGATTTGCTGACATGTGGTGTATTTTAGACTTCGTTTTCAAGTTCAATGTTTAAAATAAGAGATCATCTAATGCTTTATCCGACTTAAGTCTACACATATATCTCATGTGCAACTCTAAGTGTAGCACAAATCACGATATAAATCCAACAGATAAAGAGCCGACTAAGAATTACTAAATCTCTCGGTTGCACATAGTTGCAACCCATGTGCAACTCTCATATCACTACAAATCACGACACAAAATTCAAAAAACAAACATTTTTTTCCTCAAATCAGATGATATACAATAGAATCCGTTAGCACAAGCAGAGATAATTTACTCATACTATATACAACGAATCTACCTACTACGTATTATTTGTCCCAAAAATGTGCAGTAGAGCTGCACAAATAAATCAATACGGTTGTCAGTTAGTCTAAACCAACGGCTGGTATCTATACACAAGAGCTCTGAGCTCATATACAAGACGGTGCACTCGAAAATGGCGCGAACCACAGGTCATCTCCATCCAGCTTCATAAAATCCTGCAAGTCTTCCCACAGCTGGTCGCCGGCTCCGTCCACACCCAGCTGCCACTCTCCCGGCGTCGTCCTCTCGTCGGCTTCCGCACTGCACGGCGACGTCGTCAGAGTCTCATTTTCCGGCACCCCGCTAGCCTGACGGCGGCCAATGCCGTTTCCGCGTTGAGGGACGTCAGGCAGAGGCTGATCAGAGCACGGGAAGTTGAGCTTCGCGCGCGGGCCGCGGAACTCGAGCGCGGCGCAGTCGTACGCCCGCGCGGCCTCCTCGGCGGTGTCGAATGTCCCGAGCCACTTGCGCACGGCGCGGCGCGGGTCGCGGATCTCCGCCGCCCACTTCCCCCACGGCCGCTGCCGCACGCCGCGGTACACGTTCTTCTTCCTCCTCCTCTTAATCCTCTGCGCCGCTGGTGCTACTGGTTCCACCGCCACCCGTCCCGACGTCTCCGCCTCGGCCGCGAAGAAGAAGTCGCACCCGAGGCAGCCGTCGATGCCGCACCGCCCGCACGCCGCGGCGACGTCGATGTCCGGCGGCGCCGTGCTGTACCCGGAGACGACGTGCCGCAGCGCGGCGACGATGATGGCGTGCTCCCGCTCGGAGGAGATCGACCGGCCGGGGAACCCGACCGCTGGACCGTTGGCGTCCGCGGAGCGACCTCCTCCGCGGTCATCGCAGCCGGCGGCGCGATCTTGGTTCTTAAGGGCCATGGCTGTGCTTGGTGGCGCTTGCTTAAGCTGAGAGTGTGTGGAGTGGAGTACGTGCTTGAACTGAGGCGGGAGGTCAGGTGGAACGGGGGCGCTTATATACCCGTCGCATCGAAAACAACGCGGCGGGCATGTCGTATAACAGAGAGGCGCCAGGAGGACATGCTCGGACCGACGTCGTTGATATTTATTTTCACTTATGCGACTCCAGCCCATGGAAAACGTGTGGACGAGGGAGAGCTGGCTGCTTCTGGATGGTTTTGGGGAGTGGATTGCTGCGTGGACAAGCTGAAGCGGTGGGAGCGACGCGCGCGCTGACGACGACGTGCCGTGCGTGCGTGCAGCTGAGGTAGATGCTGACTTCGACGTGGGGTCAGAGATCAGGCTGGAGAGAGGAGCAACCTGAGAGGGGTGGACTAGTCCACCGAGAAAAGTCAAAGGCATGATAGCCTCGCCGCCACGTGGCTCGTCCAACGCTGCTCCCTGTTGCCATCACCTCGTAGATGCTCCAATTGGTAAGTCAAAATGTTTCAACTTAGGTAAATCATCTTCATTACTGGCTTGACAGAAAATCATCTATTTACTATACAAACCAAGATACAACTAAAAATAGAGAAAAAAAATCTAGAAATTACTCAAAATAATAATAATCCATATCTGATGGATCCTTTTCTGATTTTTTAATTGAAGCTCGAAGAGGCCGATTTTTTAAATATAAATCCACAACATACACACGTGTTTTTTTTGCCTACTTTCTGGGCTATTTTTAGGCGATATTTAACCTTCTAATCTCCTCCTCCACCGGAGGAGGAAAACGAGCGCGCCCCCGCTACCACCACCGGCCTAACCGCCTGTCTCCGCCACCCGCAGCTGGCGGCGCTACCGCGCCCGCCCGCCGCCCTGCCGTCCTCAAATCTCCTCCTCCACCGGTCCACCGCCGCCCCCCGACCATCCCTCTAAATCCCCTTCTTTTTCGGCTTCGACGCCCCACCAGCACCCCCCCACGTTAACGGTTTCTCGGCTCCGTCTCGTTGGTCCATCCTCACCGATGCATTCTTCTTCGCACCTCCCTGGCGGTCGGCGCGACGTCGTCGACGTCGGCTCGGTGAGTTGGGGACATGGGGAAGAGAAGGAAGGAGAACGTGGCCGGGACCCACCCTCGCGTCGCGTGTTGACGTGGACCGCGTGAGCGGTCGTGGGAAAGCAATCCTCCCTTCTAGGCAATGTTCTGAAAAAACTAAAACGCGAAAAATCACAGAAAAACCTAAAGACACACAAAGTAGAAAAAATACAAAAAGACCGTGCTGGGCCAGGCCTTTTATTAGCGTGCCGTGTCGTGCCCGTGGGCAGGCCGGCGAGGCACGACCTTTCTCTCCAGCTCTAGTCATTCCGGTTTCCTAATAGCCAAGCCATGACGGCAATCCCTATTTGCCGCCTTTAGCGGCGCGGGGGGCTGGCGCCGCGCACCCCCGCGCCACAATGGGCCGGCCCAAGTTTGTGTTTCCTGTTTTTTTTCTGTTTTCTTACTTTTTTATTTTTTATTTTTCTATTTACTTTATGATTTTTCATTTTCATTTCTGTTTCTTTTTATTTCAATTTTTGTTTTCGTTTAATTATTTATTTTCTGTTTCTTTTCTTTTTATTTTTTCGTTTTCATTTTTTTCACTTGTATATAATTTGGAAAAAATATTTTTAGTAAATATTTAATTTTGAAAATGTTTAAATTTGAAAGTTCTTCATATTTAAAAATATTCAGATTTGAAAATTATTTATTTTATAAAAAATGTCCATGTTTTGAAAATGCATAAATTATGAAAATGTTCCTATTTTTAAAGTTGTATTTTTTTGTTTTCCTTTCATTTTTCTTTTTCTTTTTTGTTTATTTTTTGTTTTCTTTTTTGTCATTTGTGTACGATTTTGAAAATATTCATCTCTAATAAAACTTCGGATTTTAAAAAGTTCAAATTTAAAAGTTGTTCAGATTAAAAAATGTTCAAATTAAAAATTGTTTGAAGTAAAAAATGTTCAAACTTTTTTGTAAATATTTTTAAATTTGAAAAATTGTTCAAATTAAAAATGTTCAAAATAAAAAATGTTCATATTTTGGAAATTTTCAAAACATGTTCAGATATTAAAAATGTTCAAACTTTGAAGATGTTCATTTTTAAGAAAAATTAAAAGAATGTTCTTTTTCTTTTCTTTTTTATTTCTTTCAATTTTCTTTTCTGTTGTTTCGTTCAGATTTTGAATTTGTTCAAATTCGTATTTTGTTCGGATTTTGAATTTGTTCAAATACAAAATTATTTAATTTCAAATTTGTTCAGATTACAAATTTATTTTATATTTCAAGTTTGTTCAGTTTTTTCGTTTCTTTTATTTTCGTTGTTATTTTTCATTACTTTTATAAATGAATATTTAGATTTAAAAAAGTTCAAATTCGAAAATTGTTTAGATTAAAAATATGTTCAACTTTGAAAAATGTTTAAATTAAAAAAAACAAATAGATTTTGAAAATGTTCAATTTTTGAAAAATGTTCAAATTTTAAAAATGTTCACATTAAAAAATGTTGAATATTAAAAAATGTTCTATTTTTTAAAATATTTCTTTTTCTTTTTCGTTTTTTGCGTTCAGATTTTTTATTTGTTCCTGTTCGGATTTTGAATTTGTTGAAATACAAAATTATTTAAAATATTCATTCTTTAATAATGTTCAGATTTTAAAATGTTCAAATTCAAAAACTGTGCAGACATTAAAAATGTTCAAGTTCAAAAACTGTTCAGATTAAAAAAATGTTCATATTTGAAAACTATTTTAAATTAAAAAATTAGATTTTAAAATATTTAAATTCTAAAAATGTTTTTTAACACTTATTCAAAATAAAAATGTTCAGATTTTGAAAATTTTCAAGACTATTTTTTTTAAATGTTCATATTTAAAAAATGCTTAGATTCTAGAAAAAAACGGATTTTGAAATTTCTAGATTTTACAAAATGTTCAGATTTTGAAAAAAAAAATTAATTGTGGTCAGGAATTAAATTATACACACACAAAATCGAATTTTAAAAATTGTTCAGAACTTCAGATAGCAAATTATAAAGACACAAAAAGAAACAGAAAAAAGAAAAACAGAAAAAAGAAAAAAGGGAAAAAACGAAGCATACAAAGCATGCGGAACGAACCAAAAGAAATAAATGGTCACGCTGAATAGTGATGGGCCGGCCCAGGAAAAGAGGCGCATCGCGAACGCGCCGCTAAAAGCGGCGTATAGCAGGTAGCAGCACCCAGCCAGGACTGTTCTGTTCCTATGAGCCGCATCAAGGCAGACCGTGTCGAGAACGAGAAGCCTCCACAAAACCTCTCTCGCGCTCCCACCCTGTCAGGACCCGAAGGAACACACGAATTGGACTCGAATTTGGGGATCGATTTTACTGATAGAGGGACGATTTCTGAGTAGCACGATACATTGGGGAAGAGGACCAAACCCTAGCTACGCTACTCTAGTCTAGAAGCAAATAGCTTGTTCCTTCTTCTTGTCTATTCTTCTACCTGCTCCCGGCTTATAACATGCCAGCGAGTTACACGAGGGACGAAAGGACTCCTAGCCGCACGATCCAAGTAACGCTTCCAGCTTCAATCACCGCCACTCATTAACTGAATGTGTTGTTGTTGTCGTCTTCAGGTCAGGGACAGGTTGGGTCCTGACAATGCCCTCCCCTTAAGCATCACCTTGCCCACGAGGTGAAAAATCAGGGAATGCCTAAGCGAGGAATGACACATCTTCCCAGGTAGCATCTACTTCGGGCAAATTCTTCCAGTGGACAAGCCACTGTGCCACTGGTTGTTGGTTACGCTGAACAATACGGCGCTGCAGTGCTGTCAGTGGAGCAGTTTGCAGCTTACCATCAGTTGAGACGTTGGTGGTGTGTTAAGCGTTGGAGTGTTAGGAGCATTTTGGAAATGTTGCTCATTTGTTGGGTCTTGTGTAGGTTGTTCCAGTTCTCCACTGTCATCCTGAATATCTTGTAGAATATGTAGTGTTCTGCCATTTCTACACTTGTGCTGTCTAGTCCAAGGTTCCTTGCAATACCAGCAACTCTTTTGTTCTCTACCCCGGAGGAGCTACAGTAGTTTGAGCTGCAGGATGGGGAACAGTAGGTGGCATAGGAGGTTTGTTCCAAGTGTTCAGGGGCTGTTGCTGAAATCTTTGGCTGTAATCGTACTGGGGAGGTGCAGGTTGCTTGGAATTAGCGGCCTTCTCATAGATTTTTGAGTACCAATAGCATTGCAGTAGACTAGTTGGTCTCTGACCAGACACATCATGCTTGACTTCAGGTTTTAAGCCTCCTATGAAGCAACTGAGAAGAAAGCTTTCTTGTAAGTATGGGTGGTCTCTTTTAACCAGGGACACACACTCCTCAAATTTTGTCAATATAATCTGTGACAGTGCTTGTTTGGCGACTATTCTGCAACATTTCAACAGCCTCATGTGCATTCGCTTCGGTGAATCGATCTGCAATCAGATTGCAAAATTGCTGCCAGGTTACCATTTGCCAAGGGACACAAATGTTTTTCAGCCAAGTAGACGCCTTCCCCTGCATGTGGCCAGTAGCTAAGTTGACCCATTGATCATAGGGTGTGCCAGACATGTCATAGAACTTTTCACAAGCAGTGAGCCAACCAATAGGGTCATCTCCCGAGAATAATGGAATTTCCAAACGAGGCCCTTTGAGTACTGCTTCTGCATAGTATGATGTGCCACCCAACTGTATAGCATATGTGTTGCGCTGGTCATTATACAGTTGCGTTTGTGACTGGTACACTGAAGGAGGTACATTGCCATGAATGTATTGTCCAGTCACTGGGTTGTAAGTGTGAGGAGAGATGTATTGTGGAGCAATCAATGGATTATAGTGGCCAAAATTTCCACTGTATGTATTCTGATGTGGTGGAAGTTGTTGTACGGGGTAGGGAGGTTTTGGTGGTAAATTGGGTGGGACTAGGGAGGACAAGGTCGGTATGGTGTGTGGAGAAATGCGGAAGTGTGTCTGGTATGGAAGTTCCTCTCTCACAGCAGTTGTGGTTGTGCATTCAGGGAAAACAGCAGAAAAATTTGGTGTGTCGGTTCCTGAAGAAACATGCTGAGGAGGGACAGTTGACTGTACTTGCTGAAATGATGCATGCAAACTAGTAACAGGGAAAGGAGTCGAATTTGTACCGATCGTGGTGCTGGTACCAATGTTCTCCTTCTGATTCTGAGTAGATGCTGATGCTGTGTCTGGGTGAGCTGAGTTGTCCGGAGTTGTTTGGATCAGAATCTGTTGCAGAACAAAGTGCAGAGATTGCTCCATTGCTGACAGTTTCTTGTCCATCAGAGGGAGAGCAACCAAATCCGCCTGGATGTCCCGCACGTCTTTCTTCAGTAGCTGGAGGTCTGACAACTCTTCCCGGATTGTAGCCATCTCCTCTTGGAGCTTGTCAATTGCCACTTGGCCCTTGAGACGGGTACCAGCTAAGGTGTCAAGGTGGGATCCCGCCGGGATGTCACTTTTAGTGTATTTTACCTTTTCTATTTCAAAATTTTGTGCCAAAATTTACACTAGTAAAAACAAAATGCACTATAAGTGGGACTTAGACGGGATCCCACTTGACACCCTAGTACCAGCCATGAATCTAGAGCAGTGCGAGAGCGGCTAAGTCTCCTCCTGTAAGTTGTATGTCCTTTCCCAACTCCGGATGGTGCGGCGGCCTGGCGAGGTATCGGCTTGCGGGGGTGGGCTCGGGGGAGAGCTTGCGGGCGGACGAAGACCGGAGGACGGCGGCGCTCGGCGTCGGTGCTTGAGGCTGCTGTCGCCGGTCACGGGCTCAAGGCAGGGCAGGGGCGTGCGGCCTCGCCGACTGCGGGAGACGACGGGGCGGCTCGGCCTTGGCGTGGTCGAGGCGGAGCCGGGCGCGGTGGTGGCAGCCGATGTGAAGGCGAGCGACGACGAGCTCGTCGGTGACCCGAGGAGGCCAAGGAGTGGAGGCGACGGATGGGGCGGTGGAAGGACTCGATTTGTGGCCTTAGCCGAGGAAAGAGCTGAAGCTCTGATACCTTTGTCAGGACCCGAAGGAACACACGAATTGGACTCGAATTTGGGAATCGATTTTACTGATAGAGGGACGATTTCTGAGTAGCACGATACATTGGGGAAGAGGACCAAACCCTAGCTACGCTACTCTAGTCTAGAAGCAAATAGCTTGTTCCTTCTTCTTGTCTATTCTTCTACGTGCTCCCGGCTTATAACATGCCAGCGAGTTACACGAGGGACGAAAGGACTCCTAGCCGCACGATCCAAGTAACGCTTCCAGCTTCAATCACCGCCACTCATTAACTGAATGTGTTGTTGTTGTCGTC
Source organism: Puccinellia tenuiflora (assembly GCA_012064385.1). NCBI lineage: Eukaryota > Viridiplantae > Streptophyta > Magnoliopsida > Poales > Poaceae > Puccinellia > Puccinellia tenuiflora. The sequence continues at coordinate 913,417 of QRDG01000025.1, forward strand.
TTCAGGTCAGGGACAGGTTGGGTCCTGACACACCCGGCGCAGCTAGGGTCGGCGATCTGCGAAGCGCGAGCGCGAGGAGGAGGATCCAGCCTACGGAAGCGCCGCCGGGAAGCGCCCGCGCGCGGACGACTCGTTGCTGGGGCTCGCCAGCTACGCGGACGAGGAGGAGCCGGAGGAAGGGGGCGAAGGAGACGCGAAGGGACGGCCCCGCGGGGAGGAGGATGAGGATGGGGACGAGCTGCCCTTACCTCGACACCGTGAATCGACAGGTATAACATTATTTCGTACTGGCATTTAGGATGGTGGTTCAATTGCCTGCCGTTCGGTGGGGATAATAAGGTTGTTCTACCAAATGCGCTTACAGTAATTTAATTATTTTTCGCTGATATATGGTGCGACTTTATCCACCTGAAGCACATGTAGAATTGTGGACCTGACACTTAGGATTTAGGCATTTGATTGTCTGGTACCTTCACAGTGAATTTTAATAGTATAGTCGTACGGTGTAGCTTAGTAACAGCTGAGCACGTTCATTTGAAGCAGCTCTTTGCGTATAATGTTATATATATAGTCCTTGTTTCGCCATTTTTTGTGGTTGAGCCATTTTGGATGCTCTCACGGTTGTTGATGCGTGAGTATATTTTGTTCTACTTTGTAGGTCCTTGATTTCGACTTTGAGAAGTTCTGCTCAATCTCCTTATCAAATTTGAATGTGTATGCATGCCTAGTTTGTGGGAAGTATTACCAAGGAAGAGGATTAAAATCGCACGCATATACCCACAGTCTTGAGACAGACCACCATGTGTTCATTAACCTTCAAACTGAGAAAGCTTATTGTCTTCCTGATGGATACGAGATTAATGACCCGTCTCTAGAAGATATTCGACATGTTCTCAACCCAAGGTGATCATTTGTTGTCTCTGGCATCATATTTCAAAATCCACTTGCTTATCGTTGCCTTTATTGACTGGTAAGCTTTACATTTTATTGATTGGTATGATGTGGCAGGTTCGCCAGAGAGCAGGTTCTAAATCTTGACAAGAGCAAGCGGTGGTCAAGAGCTCTGGACGGCTCCAATTATCTACCTGGAATGGTACGTACTTTGAAACTAACTGAAGGCTTGTTTTTTGTTAATGCGCTGTGGCAAAATATGAATGTTATTGCTGTAAATATAGGTTCTTGTGATTATTTTCTGTAAATACAAAACGTAAGCCCTTCTCAGAAATGCCATAATAATGATAACGCAAGCCTAGAATTATCATAGACTTCAATAGAAAAATTCACATTGTGTCATGAGCATTTTTTATTTGATATCTGATTCATGCCGTCGTGTTACAGAAATGCCACAATGCAACTTAAATACATGCTTAGATTGCCTTTTTTCACTAGAGTGTAAGGAAATTTGTAAGCACTTGGGCGTTGGGACTACAGAATTAGTATTGATGCCCTTTATCATTTGCTATTAATTTGCCTTTCGGATTAATTTTGCAGGTTGGTCTTAACAACATTAAGGAGACTGACTTTGTGAACGTCACAATACAATCGCTAATGAGAATTACTCCTTTGAGAAATTTCTTTCTCATACCAGAAAATTATCAGCATAACAAATCCCCACTGGTTCATCGGTTTGGAGAACTAACTCGCAAGATTTGGCATGCTAGGAACTTCAAGGGCCAAGTTAGTCCACATGAGTTCCTTCAAGCAGTTATGAAGGCCAGCAAGAAGAGGTTTCAGATTGGTGTACAATCTGATCCAGTCGAATTTATGTCATGGATCTTGAACATGTTGCATGTGAAGCTAAGAAGTTCCAAGAAGGAAAATAGGAGCGTCATATATGATTGCTTTCAGGTTAGTTCGTTAAGTATCAACAATTGATAGAACTTGTGTTAGGTTATCTGATTACACTTGTTTTTGTAGGGAGAACTTGAAGTTGTCAAGGAAATTTACAGGAAGCATAAATTGAGTGATGAGCAGAAGAATGGTGAGGCAGGTTCACAGGTTGAAACAACAAGCGACGGTATGGTCATGGAAATGTCTAGGGTCCCATTCTTGATGCTCGGTCTTGACCTTCCACCTCCACCTCTTTTCAAAGATGCTATGGAGAAAAATATTATTCCACAGGTTTGTTTTCTCAGCCATTTATGCCAGTTGCTGGAATTGCATGGATACGTCTAAGTTTTAATATGTAAACAGGTGCTAAACTAGTAAGATATGCTATATGATGGAAATTTCTCTGGTTGTGATGTAAGAACCAACTGACTAATTCAGTTAGCCCTATAATCTAGCTGCTAGACTTGACTCGTGAGGTCTTCTTTCTCAATTTTATGTTCCGTTAACGTATAGGTAAGACCACTTCTCTTTTGTTCAAGTTGTGGTGCCTAAAGCTTCAAACTGTACCTGGTTGTAGGCCTATTTTCTACTTATATTTTATTCAGGATATGGTTACACTTGTGGCCTGAGTAATACATATTAGTCGTACAATTTCATCTGCTTCTTTCTACCTTATCATTTGCATGGGTGTCCACAGGCTCTGCTGCTCGTATTGGCGTTCAAATTTGCCTGTGTGCCACCATTTTAAAATTCACATGGAGTTTTGTCTTTCATGGACTGTCTTTTGCATGTAGCTATTTGTTGATTGGTCTTGACCATTCACTTGTTGGTTAAATTGAACAGCTGAGGCAACTTCAGCGCTTATTGACGACATGACTCTTTGCCTAGACAGTGTGAATCTAGGTCCACTCTCATTGAAGGAATATATGGTTCACACTCACTGAAGGAATATAATTTTACACACCACGTGTAATCTTTACATTGCTTTTTACATGGAATTTTTGTGTTTTAGTTCTCCGTATCTTGATAATTGGTACTAATTCAGACGCTTGCATGGTGTTCAGGTACCACTATTTAGTATACTGAAGAAGTTCGATGGGGAGGCAGTTACGGAGGTCGTGGGGCCATATATTGCTCGGATGAGGTACCGAGTCATTCGTCTTCCAAAATATATGATCCTTCACATGCGGCGGTTTACCAAAAATAAATTCTTTGTAGAGAAAAACCCTACACTAGGCAAGTTTCCTGTTTTCTTGATTGAATGTGCATATATACAGATCCCCCTGGTAACTCGCCAATCCTAAGATCATTTTTGTGTTCCGTGTAACAGTAAATTTTCCTGTGAAGAACTTGGAATTGAAGGATTGCATTCCACTACCTAAGCCAAATGAGGATGAGAAGCTCCGCTCAAAGTACGATCTCATAGCCAACGTTGTACACGATGGAAAACCGGGCGAAGGATGCTATAGAGTATCTGTGCAGCGGAAATCAGAAGAGGCGTGGTATGTGTTCTTTATGTTGTTCCTTGCGTGTATATTTCAGAGCCTCAGGTTGGAACCCGGGGAATCATTTGAGAATCCTTTTACCTCAGGTACGAGATGCAGGATCTCCATGTCACCGAGACCCTTCCGCAGATGGTAGCTCTCTCGGAAGCCTACATGCAGATATATGAGCAACATGAATGAGGGATGCAGACGGTGAAGGGGCGATCATCATGTAGCACAGGCTTTTTTTTGACAAGTTTTTTTTGCTGACCACAAATGATATTTCACAAGCTAATTTATATACACGGAGTAAATTTTAGGGCATTAGTGGTGTATGTCCAAACTTATTCCTTGAGAAGTAGTAGTATGTGAGGAACTATAACTGTTAGGTACTTAAGTCGACACCGGCATGGCGGGATTCCAAGAGGTAGCATTTGCGAAATGTAAAAAAAAAGGGTACTGGCACCTTTCAGTTTCCGCTCTTTGAAGCACAGGCTGAAGAAGAGCATTGGTTTTTTTCGCTAGGAAATTAAGCTATGTTGCATCATGCATCTTTTTGGTGAATCTGCATGTTGCTACTATCTAGATTAGTGATAGTGTAATATAGTACTACCTCCGTTTCATAATTGTTGTCGTGGTTTTGAACTAAACATTATGCATTATGCAATACACGGTCGTCCTGAACTCATGTTGGTTGTTACTCACCATACGTCACGGCTCGTTGGTTTGGCCCTCGCGTCGTCCTCCCGAGGGCGACTAGGGTTCCGTCACGCCGCCACCTCCCTCCACCCTTCCCCTTCCTCGTCGCCACCCGAGGAGGATGCCGGGAAAGCCCCGCGCGGCCTTCGGTGAAGGTGGCGGCGAGGATCTTGGTGCTCCGCCCCGCGCGCGGAGGGCTCTGGTGTCGGCGACGGTGGTCGCGGGTGGTGATGCGGCGTTGGCCCTGGCGGCGGGGGGCGTCGCGGGTGCTGCTGGTCGCCTTCCTTGGCTGCGCGGGCGGCGAGGGGGCGGTGGAGGAGGCTCGTGGTGGGAGTCAGAAGGCGGCCGACGCGTCCAACGCAGATCCCATCTCATCTCGGTGATGGCGAGGTCAGGGGCTCTGCCGGGAGAAATCCTTGGCCAGCGGGGTGGCCACGTCGTCGACGACGTCCTCGACGCCGTGCTTCTCCTCAGAGACGACGACGAGGTATTACTCCCTTCCTGCCCGCCTCCCTTGTGCTCGGGTGAAAACCCTAGATCTTTGATCGGGCGGCGGCCGCCTTCCGACGTCGCGTCCTCCTTGGAGGCGCCGTCTTGAGCGGCAGGGAGGTGGTGGCTCTGCGGATGGCCGGTGGTCGGCATGTGGCGGCGTTTCCTGCGGTGCAGTGGTGTCTCGTAGATGTTCCCTTGGTGGCTGTGCGCACCTTTCACAGGTGGTCTGCCCGTCGGCGGGTCGGCGCCCTCGAGCCTGGGTGAGAGGGGAAAGGGTTCCCCTGTGCGACGGCAACTCCCTGGCGAATGCGTGGTGACTGCATCCTGGTTGAGCTCTGCCATGGCGGTTCTAGCCATCTCCTTGCCGTGTCTTTCGTCTGCGTGCTCTCATCCTTCAGCTTGCATCTTGTTGCGTGGTCGGTGCCGGCGGCGATGCTGTGGGTCGCTCGCGCGCGGTGGTGCCTGTGCTGGTTCTTCCGTCTGTTCTTCGAAGTGTCTGCGTTCGTGCTCTCGGGTGAGCGGCTTTGCCTTCTGACGGTACGGCGCCCTACGAGCCACGAATGGCATGACGGCGACGACAAGCGGGGGTTGACGAAGGCGGCCTCTCCGGTGGCGTGTCTGGCTTCACGGCGTTCTCCTACTGGGTTCTGCCTCTGTCGACGGACGGTTGTTTTGAAGATCAAGCTGGGCTCTCTTGTGTAATCTCTGTTTGTTTGTTCTTCGTTTCCTGTAATGATGATCTTTCAGCACTGTGTAATTGCCGATGTAAAACCTTGTGCTTTGTTAATTCAAAGTTGGGCATTATTGCCTTTTATCTAAACTAGTAGGTACGTGCAATGCACGTCTTCAACATATAATATGATATTTCTAATTTAGTATAAAAAAATGTTACAAGAGTAATAAATATCACGACTAAACCGTTTAAGGATGTGGGAACAACATATAATCCACACACGTTGTATCATTTAAAATCCACAAAGCACAAAATAAAGTTATTATTTCCTCAAAACAAATAAAAAATAAGAGTTATTATTTCCATAAATATTACAGTTCAACACCAATTCAAAGCAGTAGTTTAAAACTAAATTCTAAGTAACATAAAATTATCCACTATTTATTATTTAAGGAAGATACATCTCTTTATGCGATCAATAATTCCTCGTTCCAATCCAGAAATATTGTTTACTGCTTCATTGCCTTGATAATTAAGAATATGCACCAAAAATTGCTTTCTCAACTCCAAATCATCCTACATATGCATTATACAAGATGTTCATATAAGTTCATGTTCAAAGTGTAGCAAATGAGTATGGTTGAGAATATTCACCGCGAGGAAAAATTTACTCCCTCCGATCCGGTATTGGAACTCACGATAGTTTTTTGGGACCGGAGGGAGTAGTATATTTTACATAATATTACAATTAGACCTTATTCAGATAAAGCTACTTATTTATGCGATTAAAACAACAAGACCGGAGGAGGGACTCCACCCCGGCTTTGTCATTAAGGTAGAAGTGAGGACTCGAACCCGGGACCTGGCCCTTATGCTCATATGCACGGCTACTTATTTATGCGATTAAGAATGTCTCTATTTATATATGCATGTTATTTTTAGCTTTATTCTCATCATGCTCCGGAATCTCTACTACTATTAAACAAGCAAACATTTTCTTTCCTAAAGCCACCCGGTTAACTGGACCAGGCTAATTAGTACCACAGATTTGTCCCACCTAATGAGATCTAACGGCCTAAATTCTCTTGATCAAAGGTCCCGGGTGCATGTAGCAATTAGGCTTGGCGGACGAAACTCTGCTGAGCAGACGAAATCTTTCACGCCACGCGCAGCCCACACAAAAAGGAAACTGCCTCCCACGATTTGCGTCCTCCCATTAATTCCGCACACAAAGGCCTCCTCACTAGGGTTTCAGAAAGAGCGATGGGGGTAGGGAGAGGCTTAGGATAGGCGTGGATATGGTGGCGGCCGAAGACTCTCCGGGAGGGGCGGCGGAAGGCAGGTGACAGGGGATGCTCACATCGATCCAAGAGAAGTCCGCCCTCACCTCTATATTTGGTAATTCTTGGGGTTGATTTGAGCAAGGCCCCACCCTTCTAACGATGATAATGGACAATCGCAGGGACAACAATTGATTGCAGTGGCTATATATGACCGGCGACGCGATACTGCCAAGGCAATCAATCCTTCCGTGCCCTCAGACGAGTTGCATTCTTTCTGCATTGTGTTCAACTCCGCGGACGCAGTTTTGATTTTCTGCTATTTTGTGCTGCTTGTGCGTGCAGTTTCGATTTTCTGAGTTTGTCTCCTTTTCCTATTGTACTTCTAGCATTCTTGTGATGCCTTTAACCTATCTAATGAAAATCATAGCTCCTGCTAGGCTCCTATTCCCCTAAAGATCTGCTAAACTCTCGCATTTTCGCATGGAGATGTGCTTCCGACAATCTAGCCACTAGGAAGAACAAATGGCGCAAAACTTTGGAAGTTGATAGCACTTGCACCATTTTTTGTACAGGATAGGAGAGCAACTTCCATGCTACTTATCATGTACCAAAGCCAAAGCTCTGGCCCAGATTGGTTACTAATCCTGTTGGCAAACTCTCCTCTAGACTCTCTCCCTTTAGTTCTGCTTCTATTATGGCGTGTTTGGCATCTTAGAAATAACATCATCCATGAGACCATGAGGATGGTAGGTGTACCATTGAAGCTTCTTCGGTTTTCCTTCAGAACAATGTGCATACTCTTTCCTGTAGTGGATTTCACCAAAACAACAAAGGGAAAATGAATGTGGCTGCCACGGCCTGTAGCCTGCTACCTCCGCAGGACCTTCTCTTTAAAACAACAAAGAAACGCTGGACTGCACCTATGCAAGGTAATATAAAACTGAACTCTGACCCTTTTTTCATCCAAGATACAGGCCAATCTTCGATAGGTGACATCATCAGGGATCACTCGGGAGCTATGATTTTCTCCAAGGCTGATCAGCTTCCGAACTGTGCTGATGCTGAGGAAGCCGAAGTAAACCCTCTCCTAAGATGTTTGTCACGCAGAGCTGAAATGGGCATCCAACCTGCTGCCATTGAAACTGATTGTGCAGCTGTGTGCTCTTGCGTGAACGCAGGGTATCAAGACTTCTGTAGGCTTTGTTTTATCTACAGTGAGATCGATCAGACCAGGAGAAATGAGTTTTACTTTTCGATGTCTGTAGTTAAAAGAGATACTGTTGGTGTCTGGTTCAGGTCTATTCCTGCCCAGATCATCCCCTCTGTCCTAAGCGATTGTAACCAGCTACAGCATAAATGAAATCTCTTTTACGTAAAAACGTTTATACAAAATGCTGGAAAAGAAATGAGATAGTGGCGAGTCTATATTCTATATCTCAGTATCTTTGCAGTCTTTGTGCAGGTGTAATGTGGACTCTGCTGTGCACATATTAATAAATAAAAAATCTTGATTATTTTATATTGTCGGTTTGATGGGTCGACTAAGGTGCACAGCAGAGTCCACATTTCAGGCACATATTAATAAATAAAAAATCTTGATTATTTTATATTGTCGGTTTGATGGGTCGACTAAGGTGCACAGCAGAGTCCACATTACACCTGCACAAAGACTGCAAAGATACTGAGATGTAGAATATAGACTCGCCACTATCTCATTTCTTTTCCAGCATTTTGTATAAACGTTTTTACGTAAAAGAGATTTCATTTATGCTGTAGCTGGTTATAATCGCTTAGGATAGAGGGGATGATCTGGGCAGGAACAGACCTGAACCAGACACCAACAGTATCTCTTTTAACTACAGACATCGAAAAGTAAAACTCATTTCTCCTGGTCTGATCGATCTCACTGTAGATAAAACAAAGCCTACAGAAGTCTTGATACCCTGCGTTCACGCAAGAGCACACATATGCACAATCAGTTTCAACGGCAGCAGGTTGGATGCCCATTTCAGCTCTGCGTGACAAACATCTTAGGAGAGGGTTTACTTCGGCTTCCTCAGCATCAGCACAGTTCGGAAGCTGATCAGCCTTGGAGAAAATCATAGCTCCCGAGTGATCCCTGATGATGTCACCTATCGAAGATTGGCCTGTATCTTGGATGAAAAAAGGGTCAGAGTTCAGTTTTATATTACCTTGCATAGGTGCAGTCCAGCGTTTCTTTGTTGTTTTAAAGAGAAGGTCCTGCGGAGGTAGCAGGCTACAGGCCGTGGCAGCCACATTCATTTTCCCTTTGTTGTTTTGGTGAAATCCACTACAGGAAAGAGTATGCACATAGTTCTGAAGGTGTTATAAAATAGCGCAGCAGAAAGTAGATCCACAAATAACAAGAACACAGATTTTTACGTGGAAAACCCTTACGGGAAAAAACCACGGCACGCACGAAGGCGTCTCACTATAATTGGGAGGAGTATTACATACACGAGAGGACAAACCCTTCTCGTGCTATCAACGAGGCTCTACCTCTTTTTCTCTCTCATCTAATCTATGACTACCTGGTACTTTATATAGGGGGCAAACAACTCTCTTTCTTGGCGGATAAGAAACATAGTTGTAGTCAAATGCCGTAGTCCTATAGGACTCCATCTATATTACAACAGGTACGTAGGATTCGGGACACAATAAAATAACACTCCACCTTGGACCGAAATCCCTTACAATAGTCATAGCTAGTATCAACTCCTCAATTAAAGTCATCACAAGTAATCCTTGTCTTCAAACGTCCATAGGACTTATACACTTCTCACAAAGTCACATTGAGCAAATCAATCGGTAGGTCGTCCAGTAAACAACACAGCTGTCAACAAAGCAGACATACGAAGCTTGGGTCTTCCCAACAAAAGTCTGAGTCTGTGCCACTGACCTCAAAAACCGAAACTACTCAATCATCAAATGACATAAGTCATCATATCTCCTGTGGTGCCTGAACGAGCGCATAGCTCATAGTGCAACATCCTGATGCACACAGCATTGTGAAGAACTCATATCATGGAATCTGAACGTGCTACAAAACCAAGAGCACAAACCTCGGCAAACAATACTCATGCAAGAGCATCTGGTACGGATAGCATCACGTACACCCACAACTGTTGACGGTTAATGAAAAATCCATGACATGGTCAAAACTGTCCATATAGAACAACTGTCGAATGAAGAAACCTCCTGAACTGCAACGGAGCTTAAAACTCTGCAATAGACCCCTCTTAAAAGAGCAACGACAACTCAATTGCACTGAACCTCAACAGTGCTAATGTTGTAGTATCTAGCAGAAACAAATCTCCTTCTGGCATCTCAGCTGATCCTCATCACGAACAGAATATCAAAATAAAACCTTCACATGCATAACAGCAATACTTGGAGAGCAAAAGTATATGCTGGCTACCAACAGGCTTAATAATTACCTCCTCCATAATCTTTTTTTCTGATTTTCTGATAACTGTGTTCATCATATAATTGCAGCAATATATCTCCATACAGGCTATAATCCAAAAAACTCCACCTTGAACAGAAAACTAACCAGTATATCCTCAAACGGCTTACGCCAACAATGTCCGCATCTTGACTTGCCATAGGGTAAACCTTGTGTCACGGCCCAACAACGGTAGATCATACTCCATAACCATGAGCAGATAAATCCGTACACAAGTAGTACAAGCCAAACAAATATTCCTTGCAGAATTAAACTTGCGAACAAACAACTGAGAAAATAGCACCTGGTAGCTGATTGGGTAGATGTAGCAACACGGATATTTTCCTGGTACACTTGGAGTGCACGTACCAATTTGGAGATGAAAAATCAATCTGAACTAGTACTCTGATCTCAACTAGTACTCTCGAGACTTTAATGCTTCACGTGAAGCTAGCAGCAGCACTAGGTAGCAGATTGCTTTGATTGCCTTGCCTTGGGTCTTGATCCAACAAAGCTGACCGGTGGAATTTATTTGCTTGTCCATCAAACAGGTATGCTGTCTTACGTGCGCTGAAGCACGGACGAAATCCATCTAATCGTCTGTGTCTACTCGATCGGTACTCCACGCAAGGAATTGGAAACCGACTAGAATAGGCGGCGGATCCGAACCGATCTGAAAAAGGCTCAATAAAGCTACATGAAACCACAAGATTGCGGTTGTTGATCCGACGAAGATGAACTGCGCGATGCTGCCCCGGGAGCGCAGCGGGAAGTCTCCCGGGACAGCGGATCTTAAAACCTCAAGCTCTGATACCACTTGTTATAAAATAGCGCAGCAGAAAGTAGATCAACAAATAACAAGAACACAGATTTTTACGTGGAAAACCCTTACGGAAAAAAACCACGGCACGCACGAAGGCGTCTCACTATAATTGGGAGGAGTATTACATACACGAGAGGACAAACCCTTCTCGTGCTATCAACGAGGCTCTACCTCTTTTTCTCTCTCATCTAATCTATGACTACCTGGTACTTTATATAGGGGGCAAACAACTCTCTTTCTTGGCGGATAAGAAACATAGTTGTAGTCAAATGCCGTAGTCCTATAGGACTCCATCTATATTACAACAGGTACGTGGGATTCGGGACACAATAAAATAACAGAAGGAAAACCGAAGAAGCTTCAATGGTACACCTACCATCCTCATGGTCTCATGGATGATGTTATTTCTAAGATGCCAAACACGCCATAATAGAAGCAGAACTAAAGGGAGAGAGTCTAGAGGAGAGTTTGCCAACAGGATTAGTAACCAATCTGGGCCAGAGCTTTGGCTTTGGTACATGATAAGTAGCATGGAAGTTGCTCTCCTATCCTGTACAAAAAATGGCGCAAGTGCTATCAACTTCCAAAATTTTGCGCCATTTGTTCTCCCTAGTGGCTAGATTCTCAGAAGCACATCTCCATGCGAAAATGCGAGAGTTTAGCAGATCTTTAGGGGAATAGGAGCCTAGCAGGAGCTATGATTTTCATTAGATAGGTTAAAGGCATCACAAGAATGCTAGAAGTACAATAGGAAAAGGAGACAAACTCAGAAAATCGAAACTGCACGCACAAGCAGCAGAAAATCAAAACTGCGTCCGCGGAGTTGAACACAATGCAGAAAGAATGCAACTCGTCTGAGGGCACGCAAGGATTGATTGCCTTGGCAGTATCGCGTCGCCGGTCATATATAGCCACTGCAATCAATTGTTGTCCCTGCGATTGTCCATTATCATCGTTAGAAGGGTGAGGCCTTGCTCAAATCAACCCCAAGAATTACCAAATATAGAGGTGAGGGCGGACTTCTCTTGGGTCGATGTGAGCATCCCCTGTCACATGCCTTCCGCCGCCCCTCCCGGAGAGTCTTCGGCCGCCACCATATCCACGCCTATCCTAAGCCTCTCCCTACCCCCATCGCTCTTTCTGAAACCCTAGTGAGGAGGCCTTTGTGTGCGGAATTAATGGGAGGACGCAAATCGTGGGAGGCAGTTTCCTTTTTGTGTGGGCTGCGCGTGGCGTGAAAGATTTCGTCTGCTCAGCAGAGTTTCGTCCGCCAAGCCTAATTGCTACATGCACCCTGGACCTTTGATCAAGAGAATTTAGGCCGTTAGATCTCATTAGGTGGGACAAATCTGTGGTAGTAATTAGCCTGGTCCAGTTAACCGGGTGGCTTTAGGAAAGAAAATGTTTGCTTGTTTAATAGTAGTAGAGAAAAACTCACCATACGTCGGTTCCATTCATTTTTGTCCAAGATACAAAAACCCCGTCGACCAGACAACAAACACACACACACATATTCTTGTTTCAGTACTTTGCTGAAGGAAAAATCGCACTACAATCGTATTCCCGTTATTTAGTCTCATTTAAAGCTTCTTGTTCCAGGCATAAAATAGTCCTGAAAAAAGATTACTGATGCCGCCCTGCTGGGACTCTGAGGCCGCTCTTCTCCCAGACGCAGTAGTTGTTCCCATGCGCGACGGCGTGGAAGTCCGACGGTATCAAGCTCCCGAGGTCGTACCGTGACCCGATCTTCATGATAACTTTGTCGTCGATCATCGCCACGTAGACGTCTCCCTCGGCGGTGAGGATGTTGAGCTTGCTCCCCGGATGAATCCCGTTCCTCGACCTGACGGCAGCCAGTGCGCTGATCTCCTGCTTCAGGTTCCAGTCGAACACGTGGTCGTAGAACTGTACACACAAGACAAAGCAAAGTGATGGTTAATATATATGGAAGCTGTGATTGATATTGACGGCCTTGGCCATGGATGCACGGCGGAGGTCGGAGTTCAGTTGAGTACTTACAATGCATGGAACTCCGGGGTGGGTCAGGATGTAGGCGTAGCCCTGCATGACCTTGTCGGAGGGGAAGGGCCACGAGTTCTGGGTGGAGCCGGTGTCGTGGTTGTCGACGAAGGTGACGGCCCTCTCCGGCACCCACCCGATCATCCCGGGAGCCTTGCCGTTGCCGTCCTTCATCCGCCACAGCTCGCCCTGCACCGCCGCCTGCAGCTCGCCCTTGGTGGTGAAGTCGAACGCCTTGGCCGGCCCGCCCACGGTCTGCGCCCAGTTCACCAGCTCCTGCCTGTCCGGGTCCTGGTCGCGCGACGGCTCGCCGTTGCCGTCGTACCGCATGTTGCTCCATATCTCGGCGACCACGAAGGTCGCGTTGGTGTTGTCCACGTACACCTTGGCGACGTCGGCCGAGTAGCCCTTGGCGAAGTCGAGGCGCCAGCCGGCGAAGCCGAGGTCGGACCTGAGCCAGTTGAGCCAGTCGGAGAGCTCCTGCTGGACGCGCGCGTTGAGGTGGTCGATGTCCGGGGCGGCGCCGAAGCCGGCGCCGGTGTCGCGGTGGCCGCGCCCGTTGGAGTACTGCGCGTCGTCGCTGCAGACCATGTCGGGGCCCCAGTCGAGGCGGCTGTCCGCCGTGCCGCCCTCGAAGACGCAGTAGATGCCGCGGCTGTCCTTGTAGTCGGCGCAGCGGTGGTTGATGACGATGTCGGCGACGCACTGGACGCCCTTGGCGCGGAAGGCGGCGATGAGGGACTTGAGCTCGGCCGCGGTGCCGTACTTGGAGGCGTTGAGGTCGTAGAGCCGGCCGGGCATGTACCCCTGCGGCGCCACGGAGTGCGACGGCGGCGGGAGCCAGACGTGCGTGGCCCCCGACGCGGCGATGTCGCCCACGTGCCCTTCCAGGAAGTTGTACCACCCGCCTTGCTTCTTCCACGACTCCCAGTTAAACCCCTGCAAAACCATATACACATTTAGAATCTTGTATCCCGAAAAAACAAATACGATCTCAGACCAAGGTGCGTACCTGGAAGAGGATCTGTGCTTGGGCCAAGTAGGAGCCCAAGCAGAGCAAGACGAAGAGCAGGTGGCTGGCTGAGTGCTTCCCCATTTGCGCGTACGTGTTGTTTCGATGGTGTGGATAGCCATGGCCGTGCATGGGAATTTATAGGCTAAGCTGGCTGGACACTTTAGGCCAGTGGATCGAATGGATAAGTTCCGTTGCTCCGAACGAGAAGAGGAACGGCTTATCTCCATTCCATGGTGCTGCGATCGACCCGCCGCGGGCGGCTCATTAAGAAATGGATAGAAAGGGGCAGGCTCGGGTTGCGTGTTGGGAGGGACGCAGCGCCAGCGAACCAGAGTATGGGTTGTCCGTTACAGGAGGCACCTTTTGGGTACGTGCGTGCAATCGTCATGAACTCGGGCAGAGGTCTTTTCTGCGAAAAGAAAAAAAAAGTTCTAGTTAAACCCCATGCACATACTACTGCACATCCTTCTATCTAGCCATCCATCTTTGCTGAGATTTGTCATACACATTTCTATTTTTGTTTCTCCTAAACGATTGATTTGTCCGTGTTGACTAAAAGGGGGAGAAATACAGCTTCCACGGTTTAATAGAAACATAAATTTACCACATAATAAAAAAAAAATATCAAAACCAGGTCTCGGTCGAGACGGGCTGAAGCCCGGGTCAAGTCCGGTTAAGCAAGGGAGCAGATATTATGTATTCTGTCCAAAATAGGTCATTTCGTACAGCTCAGCCTGCTTTGGCCCATCAAGGGCACCAGCTGCAGCCCAGCAAGTTGTTGGAACTTGGAAGCAACCCTCGCTACACGTCATGAACATCGAAGCGTCGCCGTGTATCTCCCCCAACCCGCGATCGATCTAGACATCAGGCTGCCCCTCTTCTTCCCCCCCCCCCCCCCCCCCCCCCCCCCACGCCGTACTAGCTGGATCCTAGCGGTGATGCTCCTCCGACGGCATGAGGTCCCCTTCTACTCGCCGCCTCGTTAAGTGACTCTGTTCCTCCATGTCCAGATGACGATGCGCAGCATCACCGAGCCAAGAAAGGCACTTTTTTGCAGGTAATTGTTCTAGAAAATTTTATGATGCTTTTAGTTATGTTATATGTTGCCGGCACAAAAACGTACCATATTGTCAAGGATCAATAGCATCCAATGCTATATTACACTCGGACACTAGTAGTTTGGCATCCCGATTTTAATTCCCCACCAAGAAAAATACCGACCTATGGTATTTGTCCGGCGAGAAATGCATTTTCCAATGTATTTCATTATTTTAAATTCCCCTGGAGACTATTGGTGTATGCAAATAGTTATGTATTATGCTTGGTCTAGCAAAAATTTAGACACGTCATAAGTCAGGCCCCTCCTTTGTTCATTCCTGGGTCCGCCACTGCACAAGACAAAAGAACCAACAACGAATTGGGTACAACACGTTGGCCCCTATAATCATTATTATTATTATTATTAAGAACTGAAAAACACCCGCTAACCAAATACAACGACCAAAAATAAATAAATAGCATAAAACATGAAAAGTACGAATTGGGTACAACACGTTGGCCTTTATCAAAAATAAATTCAAAATAATTTAAAACCTTCGCATTGTGTCATTATACGTGACCTAGCTTTGAGGAAAAATAAAAAAATTGAATACGGTAAATATCTTGAAAAGGTGTTCTCAGAAATGAGTTACCATGTGAACATTCATAACTTTCAGGCCAAATGACCAATGTTATAGTCAAATTCATGGCGTAGTTTGTTCAAATAATCTCATATTATGCACAACCGTGCATCTTGCAATGGAGAACAATGTTGATGAAGAAAGTTTGCATTTTATTTGAATGAAAAAAATGATTTTGCATTTTGCGAGTGCCAAAAATGGTTTTTTTTGGAAGAACCTACGAAATATTTGTTGCGAAATTGTACAAAATCGATATAAAAAATATTAGATCATATTTTATGCAAAAATAACCAAATAGTTACGTGTCAAAACTTTCCATCCACCTCTTGTGAAAAAGACAAATTTATGGCGATTACGTTGGGCAACAATGCATAAGTTTAGTTATAAAATTTTAGTTATATAATAGGTCTAAAATATAATATAAATGCATATGGAAAAAGTGCTTCACGAGACAAGATGCAACTATACCATTTATACAAACTCAATCCATACATTTCGATATTATTAGTCATCAAAGACGTGAATTAAATATGATGAAAAATCACACGTGTCCTACATTTTCGGATGGAGATCTAAACATAATAAAAAATGGTCAATCCACGGAAGAAAATACACAACACGGTCCTCTTATAACGTAAGAATAAACCAGTGTGACCAACAACAATAAGTTTAATTAGCTTGCTATTCTCATTCCGCCAGTATCTGTGTAGATTTTATAGAAATCTACGTAACTATATTTTTATATTTAATTTCACACATCACATATTTATTTCATAAACTGGAGGAGAAATCGTGTGCGAGGATGTAACATAAGAGCATATACGATAATAATTTAATATACAAACATATAATAATAGAAAACTCAGTTATTTTTAGGTGATTATTTTAACCTATGCTGTTTCGGTACGAAGTACATAATATGCACAATTTGTTAAATTTTGACTACAAAAAAAATAGCCTCATTACTTATGTTTATAATCAAAAATTCTATAAATATGCGTGCTTAATCATACACTAGAAAGCACTATTGAAATATTTATTTTATCATACTATTTAACGTAAATATCTATAAATTATATAGATTATGAATTTAAAAAATAGTTCTGAGATAACTTTTGTTATGAAATACATTTTAATATCTTTCAAAGATATTCACTAAAATAAATATCAACTTATATTTTTAGTTATGCGGTTAAACTATGTGAGTACAAAAATTAAACTTTTAATACCTTAACATGTTAAAAATAAGATTTAAAAAATATAAAAATTTAGTATAAATTGTATTATTTTCATTCGCCCTGGGGCCCAGCTCTGGATGGCAAGAATAAACAAGGAACCCGCCGGGCCTAATCTGAGAAATCCTCTCTCGTCCTCAGGGCCTGGCAAACAGTACTGACACCCGTCAATGGGCACGGGGCTCTGTTTCAACATGTTGGTTTGAGCCCCTCCTAGGCCAAGAACACCGTCCACCTTCCCAAAACCATGGGCCTTGGTGGCACACCAAAACATGAAATTGGGGACGGTGAAATCTTTGCTATACCCAGATTGTGTCCAGGTAGACAAAACATGTGTTGATCGAACCGTCCTCATGACCATCAAGGGATGGGAAATTTGTACAGTTGTCTTGATCCTCGAACCACAAGGTTTCACCGGGTGAGTACGCACAAGGAGGTGCCACACATAACTTTATGGGACGTACTCGAATGGTACAGGAACACTCATGTGCTCTCATCATCAGCATCGTCGTCGTTGCCGTCGTTGCACTCACAATGCATCTAAGTTAGTGAGCTTCCCGTGTCGATTTCTAGAGTGTAGTCCTTGGGTGGTGTTCTCACTCTAACTTATTTTCTGAAGAAAACAAACAAAGAAAAATGATAGAAGAAACATTAAATTTGACACTTTACTTGTTAGAAATTGAAGGGCGACGAATCTATGATCACTTACTTTCTCAGTTCTAGCATAAATAAATACACAATATGTCAACTAGATACGCATAGCAGAAAAATATAAGGAGAAACAACAGAATAAGATATAACTCACAAACATTTGAACAAGATATAACTCCAAGAGAGTAGAGCTCTAATTCATTTTTCATTCCATGCTAATATATTGTCATTTATTTCATAGTTACAATCACAATTATCGTTTTATGAGTAATACTTAAAATTCATTTCATCATACTGGTAGCTTTGTTCAGGAAAATCATAATCGCAGCTTGATTTTACTATGTACAATAAGTTCTTCTATTCTAAGATAGATGGGTGATCGGAGAAGACCATATAGTGCTTCAAGGAGATCTGGTTAGAGAGATTTGTACTGCAGTAAATGATTCGATATCACTCTCTATATTATAATATTTGAGATGATTTTCAACCTAAACCAAGGTTCTGATGACGGGATTGATGAGAGTGTTCTTCTCCCTCAACAATGCCAACAAGTACTCTTGATACCCTGGAAGGAAGATAATATATTAGGGTTAGGTTGAGCCTCCAAGTGCAGAGTATGTAGAAGTGGTAGTTTTTCCCCAAGAAGGTGACTCGAGGGTTTAATATCGAACTCTCGGGGAACCAGTAGTGTGGGTTTTATCTTCTTGTCCTTCTCTAGATTTCCTGCAAACAAAATAGATTGCTTTGTGCCCTCAACCTCACCAAGTGGTTGTCAAGCACAAGGTGTGAGAATGATATTAAGATGATAATGAATGCAAAACAGTAAATAAAAATGCAATGGTGGTGAATAAGTATGCAATGATGATAGTAATGATGATGGATGGTATTTTTGGGGTTTTTATATGTGAATGCAAGAAGTAAAAGTGTTTTTATATTTTCTGATTTTAAAATGGCTTAATGTAAAAGATGCTTAAAAGTGGTTGGAAAGTTGTTTCTTATGATTAAAAATGGACCGGGGTTCATGGTTTCACACATGCACTCTCTTTTTAATATAGTGTGGCAAATGAGTAGACATAGATTTAACATATGAGATTGCAAACAAGGTTAATGACATGTTACTAATTATATGGGCATCACGTCCTAACATAGAGACCTTTTGATTATTAGTCTCACTTATACTCCACCAAGATGTGAACTAAATCATGCACCTTAGTAATTAAGATAACATCAGAGTATAGCTTTAAGATTAATGACATGAAGTGAAAATAAACACATGATGGATCTAGTCTTAGGTAGAGGCATGTCACTCCTCCTACCCTACAACATGGTATTTTGGTTTATCCCTAGTGAGGTAACAAAGTAAGGTAAACACCCAATGGATCATGATATTAAGTTGCCAGCTTATCACTTCACCACCCCCGTTACTCCAACTAATGCACACGTTCCCCCACACACGCTCTCATAAACATGCTTGATCATAACAAGGATACAAGAACGGGGGTACATAATATGCATCTACTTTCATAACTGAAATATAACATTGCAATCTCAACATATATTAACTCGTATAAAGATCCACCACAATGGTAATACAACGGTGACCGTAATCATGTTCAGCAGCTCATACGGTGCTAATTAGTGAAGCTCAAGAGAGAGAGAGATACATATGCTACTGCCACAAACCCATAGTCCAGAGGTGGACTACTCCCTCTTCATCATGGAGACGGTGGAGATGTCGATGGAGAAGAAGGAGACCTCTCCGGCAGGGCTCCGCCGGAGTTTTCCCCCTCCAATCTGCACCCTTCTGGTCTCTGTTTCTTGTTTCTCTTCTGTGGTGGCTCTCCTTTCGAAGAACGTCGGGGGACCCATTATATAGGCGTTTTTAGGTCACGAGGATGCTTCTGGGCGAAGGATCTACGCAAACGGGGACACGAGGGTTGAATTAGGTGGGCCCACGCGGCTTGGTACTGTAGCCGCGTGGGGCCCCCTATTTTGGCCCTCCGGCCTCCTTTCGCTTGCTTCTTTCGCTCCAATGTCTTCCTTCTTCCAAAATAATGACCCCCATAAATTTATAGCTCATTATGACATCGTTAAGGTCCTGAAACAAATAAAGAAAGAAATAGGGGTTTTCTGCCTGCGCAGGATTAATTACATAAAAAGGGGAAATCATTATTAATTACCAAAAATCATTAAATAATAGTAATATACCCCTTATATGATGCAAATATGAATGGAATATAAGTATTATAGTGCAAAGTTCATGTATGCATTTTAGATGCATCAACATCCCCAAGCTTAACTCATGCTCGTCCTCGAGTATGAAAGTGGTAAAACTAACATGAACTTTGCAATATAATCACAACATAGATATAAAAGATGATTGCTACTGCTACATAAAGTCAAATGATTCATTATTTCAAAGAAGTAGCAATATGTAAACAGTTTATAAAGTGATATCAAGTATTCAATGCAAGGATGTTCAATGATAGTTCACAAGGTGTAACATAAAAGATAGTAATATGGACATTCTTACTTTTGCATACTTGAGGTCCATAGAGTGTAGATGAAAATCTGAATATAAAAGGTGGACACTTTGGAAAAGATATATAAATAAGTAGAGGTCAAACATGCATAAGTTTCATCTATCCTCCAAACTATTTTACTTAAGTTATTTATTGCAATGGTAATACTTGGTGTAAAGCTCTCATTCCCCTATCATAGCATCTTGAATGATTAAAGTTTACATGTGAAAGCAAATATGAGTAGTGGCCTTGATAAAGTAAATGTTAGATGTCTCATGCCCCTTGAATACAAGTACCTACACCATGATTACTCAACTTGGGAAACAAAGCAAGTTTAAGTTATCTATCATTGTAAGTAATACTGGTATCATCAAGAGTTTCAACTGGGGTACCTCTTGTCCCATGATATGGATCAAGCCCACAACAAAACAACAAGACAAACAAACATAATGAACAACCTCAACACCCTCTTTATTTACCACTTGATATAGCTTTTTATTGTAGGGTGTATCACAGAGAGTTCAAAATAGCATGTAAGTAAATTTCCACCATGAATGATGCATGGCTTAGATTAGCGGCCCAGGTTTCTCTCTAACCATTTATACAAACTCATTTAAACTTAACTCTATTTCCACATTATTTCGTCATGATAGGCATCCATAAAAAAAAGTACATGATATCAACTAAACAAATGATGGAACATGTTGAAAGCTTTGCATGTGACAGCATATATGGGCTAACTCCCAACCTTAAACATTTATCAAGCCACTATCTTCATAATATTAATCACAATGGCTCATCTTTATTGAATGCAATAAAAGTAAAGTGTGCATCAAGTTCGCGAGAGCTTTTTAACCAACTTTTCCCATTACAATAAATAACATCATCATTTTCATTTAGAGGTATGGATAACACATATAACATGATAAACATACTTGGAATAGCATAAAGCTAATAGGTAGATATGGTGGACTCACTGGAAAAACTTGGGTTGAAGGTGTTGGAAACAAGTTTTTAGTTGTTGGAATTTTTGGGCTAGCAAAAGGGAGAAAGATGACCATCTAGATGCATGCATGAGTGTCCATAGAACTAAATAATTCATGTCAAACAAGGTGAAATAACATACAGCATCAAAACATGAATAAAAGATAGCTCATGATAAAACATTTGCAAATTATTACTCATAAAGAGGCTCATGAATCATGCAACTATATGTGTCATTAAAAATCAACTTAGACATCCCTTTTCCCAATACAATAAAAGCATGAAAGATATTTCAACCCATATTTCCAGTAGCTTTCTCATATATAAATGATAGTGTGGTGGTCTCGCAAAATAAAAATCAAAGAAAAAACAAACAAAAAGACGCTCCAAGTTTATGCGATAAAGTGCATTGATAGAAAAACAGAAGTTAGGCGTGTGCAAACCGAGAGTGTGTAGGTTCAGTGGGGATGTTCACATCCCCAAGCTTATGGTGCATCTCCTCCAATCCCTGTGAAAAAACTTCAAAACACAATTTCTCCCATCTCTTTTCTGTGGGGTGATATTAGTAGAGATAAACAAACAAGTTTCTTGCTGCATATAATCCATGGACTAAAATTCATATGAATGATCAGAGAGTGTATAATGTTTTATTCCTACTCATAAACTTAATTGGATCAACTCAATAGTTCAAACTATGCATAAAACAATATGGGACAGAATCTGTCCAGAAAAACAGCAGCAGAAAAACGTATTTTTCTGTCCTACTTAAACTTGTCTAAAATTTCTTAAAAAATTCAGGAAGACATAGTATGAAAAGTTTCAGTTACAGTAAAAATCTCAGCTCATTAGGATTTACATAATAAGAATGAAAAATCAAACCGTGCACAGACTCTGTGCAGGAATAAAATCTCCGACATAGAAATAGCAACTTTTTCAAACCAAAATGGGTAAACTTGGCACTTTATTAAAAAATCCAGAAACTAAACTAAGAAAACAATCTCTTGTTACAGCAAGAGGACACAAAGAAAATCCAAATAAAAACAACCAGGTTGCCTCCCGTAAAGCGCTTTCTTTATAGCCATATAGCTAGGCTTACTTACTTGTTGTTTTACCGAAGATGAAGCTCATGAGGGAGCTTAAAAGTTGTGACCTTCATCCTTAGGAAGTTTTCCATGCATTTCTTATGTGGAAACTAAGACTTCACATTCCCTTCCTTTGAATCAATAATAGCCCCTGTGGTACGAAGAAAAGGTCTTCCAAGAATAATAGGACTAGAGGTTTTATTCTCCATATCCATGATTAGAAAATCCACAGGTACAAAAGTCATATGTAACTCTACCATAACATCACTTACTTTTCCTAAAGCATGTTTAATGGTATTATCAGCAAGTGCAAGTCTAATTGAGCATTTTTCAAGATTCTTTAATTCAAGTACTTCATATAATTGTTTAGATAAAACAGAGACACTAGATCCTAAATCAAGTATGGCATGGTGTGTCTCTTTTCCAATAGTTACTAATACCTTGGGGATCCATACATCCCCAAGCTTAGGTGGTATCATAGCTTCTTGATTGTATCTAGCAATTTTTTCTTTCAAGACATGATTAGCAATATAGGAAGCAAAACCAGATTTGTTAACATCAATAGAAGGATCACTTGCAAATTTTTGTAAGATAGATATAAATTCATGCAAGCTACTATTCTCCAAATCAAGCAAAGGATCATTAACTTCACTAAGCATCTTAACTTCTTCAACTCTTCTTTCATCATATTCAGTTTTACTAACTTCTTCTTTTGAGGCCATAAGATGAGACATAAAAGGCAACAGATATTCAGGATAATTTAGCAATTCATTCAGAGTTTCCTCCAAAGTAAGAGGAACATTTTCAGCAATATTAATAGAATTCAATCCAACCACAGGTGGTGCTTGTGGTTTTCCATAGAAACGGTTTTCATAGATTGATTTCATTATCTTAGGATCTACCTTAGTTTCTTCAATAGGGACATTCATATCTTGAGGAAAATTCTTAACACTAAAAGGCCAAAAGGTTCTCTTTTCCATTATGCAAATTTTTATGTGTTTTTGATTTTTTATGCAAAACTGAAAATAAAATGACACTAAAACAATGCAAACCAAATTAACTAATGCAAAACTGAAAATAAAATATGCAAACCGAAATCTAAATATGATATGCAAGACAAAAACAAAACAAAATAAAATGCTTGAAGGTAAAGATAGACAAGATGATGCTCACGTAGGTGCAACCTCCCCAAGCTTAGGTGTTAGCACAAGTTGGTGATGAAGTTGACTTTGTTGTGATATCCTTGGATAAAACCTTCCAGCTATGACTCCCCGGCAACGGCGCCAGAAAAACCTTTGATGACGGGATTGATGAGAGTGTTCTTCTCCCTCAACAACGCCAACAAGTACTCTTGATACCCTGAAAGGAAGATAATATATTAGGGATAGGTTGAGCCTCCAAGTGCAGAGTATGTAGAAGTGGTAGTTTTTCCCCAAGAAGGTGACTCGAGGGTTTAATATCGAACTCTCGGGGAACCAATAGTGTGGGTTTTATCTTCTTGTCCTTCTCTAGATTTCCTGCAAACAAAATAGATTGCTTTGTGCCCTCAACCTCACCAAGTGGTTGTCAAGCACAAGGTGTGAGAATGATATTAAGATGATAATGAATGCAAAACAGTAAATAAAAATGCAATGGTGGTGAATAAGTATGCAAGGATGATAGTAATGATGATGGATGGTATTTTTGGGGTTTTTATATGTGAATGCAAGAAGTAAAAGTGTTTTTGTATTTTCTGATTTTAAAATGGCTGAATGTAAAAGATTCTTATAAGTGGTTGGAAAGTTGTTTCTAATGATTAAAAATGGACCGGGGTTCATGGTTTCACACATGCACTCTCTCTTTAATATAGTGTGGCAAATGAGTAGACATAGATTTAACATATGAGATTGCAAACAAGGTTAATGACATGTTACTAATTATATGGGCATCACGTCCTAACATGAGAGTATACTCCACTTATAGTGTGGCAAATGATTATTAGTCTCACTTATACTCCACCAAGATGTGAACTAAATCATGCACCTTAGTAATTAAGATAACATCAGAGTATAGCTTTAAGATTAATGACATGAAGTGCAAATAAACACATGATGGATCTAGTCTTAGGTAGAGGCATGTCACTCCTCCTACCCTACAACATGGTATTTTGGTTTATCCCTAGTGAGGTAACAAAGTAAGGTAAACACCCAATGGATCATGATATTAAGTTGTCAGCTTATCACTTCACCACCCCCGTTACTCCAACTAATGCACATGTTCCCCCACACATGCTCTCATAAACATGCTTGATCATAACAAGGATACAAGAACGGGGTACATAATATGCATCTACTTTAATAACTGAAATATAACATTGCAATCTCAACATATATTATTTCATATAAAGATCCACCACAATGGTAATACAACGGTGACCGTAATCATGTTCAGCAACTCATACGGTGATAATTAGTGAAGCTCAAGAGAGAGAGAGAGAGATACATATGCTATTGCCACAAACCCATAGTCCAGAGGTGGACTACTCCCTCTTCATCATGGAGACGGTGGAGATGTCGATGGAGAAGAAGGAGACCTCTCCGGCAGGGCTCCGCCGGAGTTTTCCCCCTCCAATCTGCAGCCTCCTGGTCTCTGTTTCTTGTTTCTCTTCTGTGGCGGCTCTCCTTTCGAAGAACGTCGGGGGACCCTTTATATAGGCGTTTTTAGGTCACGAGAATGCTTCCGGGCGAAGGATCTACGCAAACGGGGCCACGAGGGCTGAATTAGGTGGGCCCACGCGGCCTGGTACTGTAGCCGCATGGGGCCCCCTATTTTGGCCCTCCGGCCTCCTTTCGCTTGCTTCTTTCGCTCCAATGTCTTCCTCCTTCCAAAATAATGAACCCCGTAAATTTATAGCTCATTATGACGTCGTTAAGGTCCTGAAACAAATAAAGAAAGAAATAGGGATTTTCTGCCTGCGCAGGATTAATTCCATAAAAAGGGGAAATCATTATTAATTACCAAAAATCATTAAATAATAGTAATATACCCCTTATATGATGCAAATATGAATGGAATATAAGTATTATAGTGCAAAGTTCATGTATGCATTTTAGATGCATCAGGTGCAAATTCATGTATCGAGAGTAATGGTTACTTGTTTTCTTGACTTTTGCTAAAAGCTGCTAATTTGGTTTTAGATTTGAATTACTTGAAAAAACAAATAAGAAAGTTAAGCAAGTTTGTATTTTCTTCATAGGTTTTTTTTTTGAATTGTTAGAATTTGTTTTAATTAGTGTGGAAATATAATTTCTATCTTGATGAATTTCATGAAGAGGATAAAATTTAGAATAAAAGAGAGACATAAGCTCCTTCCAATCCAAAAAATGAGAATTGTCTAGTAGCCTATACCACTCCAATGCTTTCTCCTTAAGTGATAAGGAAAATAATTTCCTCATGATCACCTCTCTTGAAACACCTGCAATCTCAAACAAATCACATAATTCCTTAATATAAAGCAGATGATTACTAGGATGGACAGCTCCATCTCCTGCATAGCGATTAGTCATAACAAGATCAATTATTCCCATCGGTATTTCGAAAGGAATACAGTTAGTCGGTGGAGTAACCTTATCCACCACGGGAGTGGTGGAGAGGTCAGTCTCAAATAGCAAATTTAAAGGGCAACGTTCCATAAGCCAAACTAGTAAAATAAAAAACAAGAAACGAAAAGATTTAATTGCAAGATCTAAAGAAGATACCTTGAAGCACTCACCTCCCCAACAACAATGCTAGAAATTAGCTTCGTCGTCGGAGTGTGAGTACCGCTTACCTTTCCTCCCCGGCAACGGTGCCAGAAATTAGCTTGATGTCTACTACACGCTTCTATTCTTGTAGACTTGTTGGGCCTCCAAGCGCAGAGGTTTGTAGGATAGCAGCAAATTTCCCTTAAGTGAGTAACCAAAGGTTTATCAATCTCAGGGAGGTGTAAGGTGAATGTATCCTCTCTCAAGCAACCCTGCAATTAAGATACAAGAAGTCTCTTGTGTCCCCAACACACCTAATACAATTGTCAGTTGTATAGGTGCACTAGTTCGGCGAAGAGATAGTAAAATGCAAGTGATATGGATGGTAAAAAGTGATTTTGTAATTCTGTAATAAAAATGGCAGCAAGCAAACAAGTGACAAAAGTGACTAAAAACGGTGTATCAATGCTTGGAAACAAGGCCTAGGCTTCATACTTGCACTAGTGACTACTCTCAACATCATTAACATAATTAAACACATAATAGTTCCCACAAAAACACATGCATGGTAGACGTTACTCGGAGATCATTCTTTCGTGGATCAAATAGGATGAGAATTGCGTAGGGCTACGAAAAGCACACCTTAAAGTTCGAATTCCACATCTATGGACACTTCATGCTGTCACTATCCGCATCCAAATATACTACTAACAAACACCACAACCTATTTCTTGAATAGTCTCTTTCTTTAATAACACAAGCATCAAGAAACCTCATAATCTATTCAATCCAACGATAATAAAGAACAAACTCATGATGAAGATCCCTCTAATCTTGATGCATAGAGCCACACACGGCACCCTCACTGTCACCGTGGTACCATGATCACAACGGTGACTCCGCAAATTATACTAGATAACATCACTTGAGCAACATCATATCCATTACACATAGGGAAACATCATGTATTCAACTATACTAATAAAGCTCATGATCACAACGAAGATCACATCATGGGAGAGAGATAACCACATAGCTACTTGTATAAGCCTCAGCCCCGGTGAGGTACTACTCCCTCCTCATCACGGAAAGCAGCGGTATTGATCGAGATGGCTCCGGCGGTCGATCCTCATCCCGGCAGGGTGCCGGAGCAGGACCTTCTGAACCCCCGAAACTTGTCGGCGATGGCAGTAGAGCTCTGTATCGTATTTAGGAAAATCCTTCGGGAGTTAGGGTTTTTTCGTCTGGGATGATTTATAGGCCAAAGGGCGTCGCGAGGGAGTCTCCGAGGGGCAGGGACCACCCCTGGCCGTGGCCCCCCTTAGACCCGCGGGTGGGACACGCCCCTGGCCTGTGGGTCCCTCCCGCAGTCGCCCTTCTGGCTCCGGTCCTTATTTACTCAATAAAAAATCTCCGTAAATTTTCGTCCAATTCCGAGAATATTTGCAGAAGTAACTTTTTGCAATAAAAACAGGCAAAAAACAGGGAACTGACATTGGGCATCTTGTCAATAGGTTAGTCCGACAAAATGCAAAAAAATGATGTAATATGGTATTAAAAACATGTGACAACATTACAAAACTAGCATGGATCAATCAAAAATTATAGATACATTTGACACGTATCACTATGCTATCCACCAATGAAATTATTTAATACTCACTGTAAAGATTTAAAACTTGAACGAATTTTTCTCGGTAACAGTGCATACGTTTAGTTATAAAAATTTAGTTATATAATAGGTCTAAAATATAATATTAATGCATATGAAAAAAGTGCTTCACAAGACAACATGCAACTATTCCATTTATACAAACTCAATCCATATATTTTGATATTTAGTCATTAAAGATCGTGAATTAAATATGATGAAAATCACATGGGTCCAATATTTTGGGATGGAGATCTGAACATAATAAAAATGGTCAATTCGCGGAAGCAAATACACACCACGGTCCTCTTGTCACGTAAGAATAAACTAGTGTGACTAACAACAACAAGTTAAATTAGCTTGATATTCTCATTCCAACAGTATCCATACAGATTTTATAGAAATCTACGTAACTATATTTTTATGCTTAATTTCACACATCGCATATTTATTTCATAAACTGGCGGAGAAATTGTGTGCGAGCATGTAACATAAGAGCTTATACGGTAATAATTTAATATGCAAACATATTATGATACAAAACTCTATTATTTTTATTGGTGATTATTTTAACCTATGCTGTTTCGGTACGAAGTACATAATATGCACAATTCGTTAACTTTTGCCTACAAAAAAATAGCCTTATTAAACCAACATTTGTATAAATATGATTGCTTAATCATACACTAGAAAGCACTGTTGAAATATTTATTTGATCGTACTATTTACCGTAAATACATATAAATTATATAGATTATGAAGTTAAAAAATAGTTTTAAGATAACTTTTGTTACAAAATACATTTTAATATCTTTCAACGATATTCACTACAAATACAAATCAACTTATATTTTCAGTTATGCGGTTAATCTACTACGTGAGTAAAACAATTATACTTTTAATACCCTAACATGTTAAAAATAAGATCTAGAAAAATATAAAATTTTAGTATAAATAGTATTATTTTCATTCGCCCCGGAGCCCAGCTTTGGATGTCAAGAATAAACAAGGTGTTTTTCATGTTGCCGCACTGTACTATCGGAATTTACTTAGGTTGAACACGCGATCTACATCAAACGTGGTCGAGAGTCCCAGAAGGGTTATGCACAAAGATCGTACTAAACGCAACACCAAGAGTGTGGTACTTCGTAATCTTTTTTATGAAAAATAATCTTAACCTGACTCTGTGTCTTGCCCAACTCTAGGTGCGTGTGTTCATATCTATAGGAACCCCGATTGTGTGAACTTGCAAAATAAACAGGGTAAATGGATGCTTATTTGTTCATTAATAGTTTAGGAATCGTATGCCTGACTGAGGTCCGAGAACACATGTATACATGTTGAATTAGAGTCATCTCGTGTTTGTTCAAAAATATATATATAATGAAAATATAGCATCATCTTTGCTGTAGAGAGAGATGGAGGGAAGGCTGGGGCGGAGCATTTTTTTTACTGTTGCGGCGTGTATCTTTCTAACCATCGTTGCTTGAGCCATGGATTCTGCCCTGGGAGAGCCGTGTTACTTTCGAATCGGCCTTTAACCGCTGTGGATACGGCCACGACTCTCCTTATGAAATGCACAGACAAGCATCAAAGGAAGTCAAATTTTGATGGCTGCGTGTCTGTGTGCTTTGACGTTTTTCCTTCTACAACAAAAAAAAGACACGCTTGTCCCCTCTGGCAGTCGGCGACTCCGATCACTACAAAACTTGGACGAGTGGCCGATAGTTTGGTTCCAATAGCCTACAGTTTGTAGTAGAATGATTAAGTATACAAAATAACTGTGGCAAATGAGTTTGTTGGGAATTGCTAAATCTATAGAGGAAATGGTAAATTTTGTGAGGAGTGGTATTTAACTTCCAGATCCCTTGTGTAATCATGTCAATCCCAAGATAATTGTTGACAACACAGCCAAATGAATGCCATTGCAAAACATTCAAAAGTAATTTATTACAAAGTTTGAATAACCACAAAGAACATTGTCTTGTGACATTTTATTACAACCAGAGAGCTCAGCGAAAACATAAAAGCGAAGTGACTCCATCTCAGCAACATGCAGTCGATCTGTTGATGTAGTCCACGAGGCCTTCATAAAAGCGAAGTTAGTCCATCTCAGTCACAGGCAGTCGATGTAGTCCACGAGGCCTCACTCTTCAGCGTTGTCGTAGTAGTCGTAGTTGTCTCCTTCTTCATAGTACTCTAAATAATCAAGAAAACAGTGCCATGAGTACATAACGTACTCAACGTGCCCCCATGCAAGACCTATAATAGCTACATGTGGCTTCAAGGAAGGTTGTATGGTTCTTTTGCATAAAAGTCAATTTTGTTTGCAATAATACAATAGTTTGATAAAACATATTTTAGACGAAAACGTTGTTTTGTGTTCAACGTAGTATTTCTCATCAAAGTTGTAGTATTTCTCATCAAAGTGAGTGTCCTCGACACGTCACATTCTCCAAAGGATTTCGGGATAGAGGCAAAGAGGGAAGTAGCAACTAGGTTCCTGTATGTCAAGAAAGATTCATGTGTTGTCCATGATCGTGGACACGGTTATTCGAATAGTTTTACACTCTACAGATGTGGTACACTTTCCCCAGACGACATAATCCTATCTTGTTGCTAGCCAGTGGCCGCTGGTTTAGTACTCACCAATTGGACTACCGACAGAGGGGTTGTGACAAGGTCTTTTGGCTAGATGCCCCAAAGATGTGACATGCCCACCAGGTGTGGCACCGAAACTGAGAGTATGTCCCCAAACCGATCCCCTCATTTGTGCTGAAGGTTCTCCCGTAGGCAGAAACCTCATCTACGGTAGGACGACATCAACACCTAAGGCTGTCTAACTTACTTAACCAATCCAATGCCCATATAGCATGTGGTTGTATTGTGGTCACAATCTTCAAATCCAAGACTTATTAGGCCCTTATGCGACACAAACGACGGATTTCCCCTCCAGCTTGTGAAGGGCAACCAATCGCTCCTTCGTTAGTTAATCCAGCTGTCGCCCGCGCCAATGTTTAGATGGTAAGTTTCACCCATAGTAGAAGAGAGAGTAGAGGAACAACAATGGCTAATGCGCCTAGCTCAACGAGCTCAACAAGTTCAAAAGGTCTTTATGACCCAAGGGTCAACCAATTCCTCCAAAGAGGCAAGATACAGATATCCTGGTGAATATTGAGCATGGCTAGCCAGTTTACTCTAATAGGATTACTACATAATCTCTACTTAGGTTATCAAGTATAAGGCAACAAGAGGATCAGGCTGGTGTGTCAATCAACATGCGAGTAACTTGAATAAAACAGCATGCATAATTGTAAAACAATAAATAATGCCCCTTTTAAAAACATAGGATAAAACATGAGAGGGGGCATGCCTTCGTTGTTGAATTTCTGCTCTTCACCTCCTTGGTCGTGCTCGTATCTCTCTCCACTCTCTAATCGTCGTATCAAAGCAATACCAATCCAAATGAATGAAGACAATACGACGAAATAAAGAATCAAATGTACGTGTGTCGAATAAAATCAAATAGGGGCTAGCATGGTTTAGAAGGTTGGTGTTGGATTGTTGGTTCACCGTTTTCCCATCCTAATAGTAATATATTTAGAAAATATAATATTTATTTAGCATAGCCACTATAGGTGGCATAGTATTACGATGCAATGCACAACCTGTTTACCAAAAGGTCTACAACTTCAGAATAAATCATGGTCACAACATAACAATACCAACCTATTATATAACAATATCAAACATGGAGTAAAACATATATAGAAACACTGACGTAGGCTAAGCATGCATAGCTAACATAAAAAAATAAGTAGAAACAAAACACAGGTGAATCTAATGTGCCAAACGAACATATTAGCAAATATAAACAGGGGGTAACAAAGAATGCTAGAAACTATGGATCACAAGTACCAACAATAAACTTATAAGCAATAAAACAATAACTAGTATTTTAAATAGAAGACTGACCCATCCGCTCCTTCCCTCCTCGTCGCTCCCGCGAGCGACGGGAGGGAAACCCTAGCCGCCACCGAACAAGTCTCCTCTCTCGCCACCTCCTCCTCGCCGCCGCCGGATGGCGTCGCCGGCCGAAGGCCGGGCGCGGGCGACGGCAAGGCCCTTCCCTGTCCCTCGCGCGGGATCTTGGCGCGGGCCAAGGTGACGGCCTGGGCGTCGTGCCAATCGAAGGGCGCGGCGACGCGGCGGCTTCGGTCGCGGTGTAGCGACTTCGCGGCGGCGGGGCGAGCTGGTGTCAGCAGCGGAAGTTCCAAGAGCTTCCCTGGCAAAGGCGGGCCTCACGGGCGGTGCGGCGGTGGCCCCTCCTCAGAGTGGGCCGGAGCTCTCGGTCGCATGGTGGTAGGCGCAGGGACGATGCAGCAGGCTGGTGGTGGTGGAGAGGTCCGGGACGGAGCGGCACTCCATGGCGGCGGGCGGTGCTGGCCAGGGACGACGGGACCTCGGCCCGGATCTAGGCCCATTTGGGCCCGATCCGGGCCCTGTTGTCCTAGGTTTCAGGGGTTCTTCCGGGGAACCCATCCCCTGGCCATGCGTGGCTGCGGTGCTAGATCCGGGCCTCTGGCCGAGATCCGGCGACTGCCTGGCAGGCCCGTTTTGGGCGCTGTGGTTGCGACGAGCGGGAGGGGCCCCTCGTTACACCCCGCGGGTTGAGAGCTGATGTGCTGACCCTAACCTTCTCCCATCCGCACGGGCAGCTGAGTTGTCCCATGCCTACAACTCTGCGGGTGTGAGGGCTTGGATGCCGAGGCGGCGACCTAGGAAGGTGGACTGCGCGGGCGTTCTTCGGCGAACGACGTTGCGGTGGTGATGGTCCCTTTCCTGGACTAGGTGGCTGGCAGGGAGAGGACGACGGCGGATCCTGGTGCTGACGGCTTCGGTCATGGCGGCTCCCAGATCGTGAGTGGGGAGCCAAACTCGTTGACGGGGGCGGTCTGAAATCTCGGGTGGGGCGAAGGTTTTTCCGGGCGAAAGCCTAGCGCTTCGGTGCCGGCGGCGTGTCGTAACCCTCTTGGGGGCGCTGTTGTGGCTACCTTCGCCGCGTCAGGACTCCGGGTGAAAACCTTGACCTTCGGTCTCGACAATGGCGGCGTTAGGCGTCGTTTCCTTCTTGGGGGCGTTGTCGTGGAGTTCCGGTGTGGTTAGGCTTAGTTTCGTTGTCAGCGGTGGCAAGTTTAGCTCTCATGTGTTTTTCTTTTTATCTTTGATCTGCTTTGTAAGAGGATCACCTCATCATCTTGTATCGGTTTGGCCGTTTGCCTTTATTTATAAAGCGGGGCGAAAGCCTGTTTCGTGGTATTTAAATAAAAGTTTTCCTAACAACAACAATTCAAACCACTACTTACACATAACCAACAGATCCAATATAATTACAGGAAACACTAAACAATACTAGAGTCACATACAAAAATTACCGAATTTTTGTAACAAGTACTAGTCATGCAAATAATTCAAAGACGTCTAAAAACTAGGTACATCACGATAGGTATCCACTAAACATGCTCTGAAAATTCTACCAATCGTCCAGTGGCGCAAAGTGACGCGGTCAGATTGCTCCAGAGGGCACTGCATCGTAAGATCGGCATGGGCATGTCGACGGCAGCGACGTTGGTTTGGGAGGGCTCGGTCAACGAGAACTAGAATTCGTGGCAGGTTGTCTAGCAGATAATAGAGGACAAATGGAGTTGGTGGGTGTAAGGAATCGAGGTAGGAGTCCTCACCTTCCTCGGCATTGAAGATCTAGGATGCAAGCCGGCAGCCCTTCGGGGTGGAAATTGGAGGTTTGTGGAGGGTTAGGCAAGGGGATATGTGGGGTATTTATAGAGGAAGTCAAGACGGTTCTTATGACGCGAACGAATTGGAAATTCATGGTCAGAGTAAAGAGAATGAGGTAACGCCGGTGGCAGCAGCTACTGGTACAAGATGAGCATTTCTGTCGATTGTGTGCCGTGTGCGTGCGGGGAGAAGACGAGGTGTTGTGCGTGCTGGGTCTGTCCCGTGTGTGCGAGTCATGCAACACTCGCTCGGCTGTGCAGTGCTGGTGGCTTGTGCAGTTTAGGCAGCACATCTTACTTCAAAAAGAAAAGAAAAGGTACGAGAAAAGATACGTGCTAGTGCATCGGTAGGGAAAAGAAAAGGAAAGAATAAAACACGAGGGAAGGGAACTAGCATCGTGGTGGTACAGCCAGCCAAGGCATGCACCGATGCACGTGCATGTGCATGGCCTAGGGCCAACGCGAGTAAATGACGTAAAATCACCACATTTATAGCTGAGAGGACACATAACCACCATCTTTGCTTCGATTGTCAAAGAACCACCACTATTGGAGCCGGGACGCGACGCGGAGCACTGATTCTGTGGTTTACTAGTCTAAACATGTTTCTGACCATTTGGGCCCATCTGTCTGGTCTACGTGGCATCTGTGGATGGACGGGAGCTGACGGCCGTTAGGTCTCGTATGTACTAAAGGAGCAACGGTGAAGTATCTATCCCCTCCTCCCTGTTTCTGCTCAATAGTCGACAGTTAGGACTGGAGCTGCGGCCGTCGTAGATCCCTGTCAACGTCGTAGGTCCCTGATGAAAGCAGAGAAAGAGAGGGACAATTATAAAGAAGAAAAGAAAAAGCTAGAGTACATGATTGCAGATTTGCTTAAACAGAAACAAGAGAGAAGGAGAAAAGTGAAGATGATAAGGGAACTGTGTGATGAGTATGATGAACTGTAACATGTTCTGTAATGCATATGTTATTTGAAGTTGTAATGCTGGATTGTTAACTATTTGTAAGGTTAGGAAATTATGATGGATTGTTAGCTATTTGTGAGTTGAATTCTGAATCATTTGTGAGTTGAATTATGAATCATTTGGGAGGTTGAATTATGATTTATTTGTGAGTTGAATTTGAGTTCAATTATTATTCATTTGTGAGTTGAATTATGACTTATTTGTGAGTTGAATTACGAATTGTGAAATATTCCATTGTGTAGACAATTGCTGATGATCGTCGAGGGTTGTCGAGGATTGACGACAACCCTCGACCACCGTTATTTGCCCTAATCGAGGGTTGTCGAGGATTGTCGACAACCCTCGACAACCATTATTTACCCTAATCTATGATCGCCGAGGGTTCTCGACGATCATAGTTTATGACCAGTAAATACAAAGCATCAAAAACCAATAAAAAAACATACATTGAACCAGGAAATACAAATTAATCAGTACTTGTTTAGCACCATACATTCAACCAGAATTCAAAAAGCATGAAATTAAACTTCACTAGTAGTTCCACTACTTAGTTTTACATCCACCACATCAACTTCACAGAACATCAGAAGTAGCACTAGATGATTTCCCAAACTTTGAAATCCTGCCTAAGGGATCACAGATGCATCTCTACCAGCACTAGCATTTGCTCCAGCTGTAAAATATGACATAATTCCTTGGGGTGTTGTATTACTAGCATTTGGCCTTGGAGGAGCAAATGGAGCCCTAGGTGCTGCAGTACTAGCATTTGGCCTTGGGGCAACAGGAGGAGGAGCAAATGGAGCCCTAGGTGATGCGGTACTTGCATTTGTCCTTGGGGCAACAGGAGGAGGAGCACTTGCAGCAGGAGGAGGAGCACTTGACCCTGCATAAACAGAGGAACTAGCATCTATAGAGGAACTCTGTGGTTCATCAGGCATTGACCTATTAGCCTGCCAAATTGAAAATTTAGTTAGCAATGGAAATATGACATGGAAATATGGAGTTAGTAATGAAAAATTGAGTACCTTGTGGTTATTCTTTCTAATTGCAAGGTCTGGCCTCAAAGGCAATGAGCAGCTAGTGTACTTGTGGCCTTGTAATTTACAGTTGCTACACTTTATTGTTGCCATCCTAGCTGTATCTCTAGGTTTAGGCACTTCAAATTTGCCTTTCCTCCTTTTTTCTTGCCTTCTGCCCTTCTGGTGATCTTTGAACCCTGGAGGCATGATGTCTTCAGTGTTAGTCTTGGTCCAACCATGTTGTTCTGGCATTGGATTAAATATGGGTCTATAGATGTTCAGATACATTGGTTTTCTGAAGAAGGCAGACACAAAATCTTCTGGATGCATCTTTGCTTTGTAAATTGCACTAACAGCATGATTGCACGGCAGGCCTGACATGTCCCATTTTCGGAATGAACAAGTTGTATGACCACCACTCTTTACCTGCCAAAGTCCAATGTCTGCCCTCTTGGGGATGCAATTTCTTGAGTATCTCTTCATCAGTTCAAGCTACTCTGCATAATGTGGTGTAATTTCCCATATAGCAGTGTTAGCTAGCTCCTTCTCTTTTCCCATCAAACCTTGTCATCTATTTGTCATAGATTCCAATCAGCATGGTAATAATGGGTTTGCTACTAACATCTAGGATGTACCTATTGATACTTCACTCAAATTATTGATTACCAAATATGTTTTGCAGTTTGTGTCCATGGCCCACCTCGCCCAAGTGTGCACAGGAATCTTGGACAACTGATGACGTGGATCACACGTTCGCTGGGAGACCCCAAGAGGAAGCTATGATGCAGCAAAGCAGCAGTTTCCCTTGATTACAAAACCAAGGTTATCGAACCAGTAGGACTTGGAGAAGGCTTAGCAAGGTGTCAACGGTGCCAGAAAAGAGGTGTTGTCGGCATGCTGACGTGGACCTGCACACAATCACAAACAAACTACTTTGCCCCAACGAAACAGAGAGGTTGTCAATCTCTCCGGCTTGCTGAACACAAAGAATTAAATGTGTGGATGTAAAATATGATGAGAGTGAAATATGACCAGCGAGCAAATGATGATGAAAAGCTATGAAAACGGTTGTAAGCAAAGTAGGAAAATAGGACCGGGATCCACAGTTCACTAGAGGTGTCTCTCCAAAAGATATATATGATGGGTAAACAAATTACAGCATGACAATTGATAAAATTGTGGGCGCACAACAAGGCACCAATATCTGGCCTGCTAACCGCGCGACCTTCGTGGTGTACCGATATCGCGGCCTCCTGTTCAGAACATCGGATTGGCATTCGACTGCGTGTGCAGATCTTCGAGCGTGGCGCATCGATTCCGTTTGGCCCAAACACGATCACGTCTCTCTGCGAGACCACACAGTTGCGCTTCCTATGCTCCGCGTAACGCGGAGCATACGAACCTCCGCGCACCCCTGGGCCGGCCCAATAGCGCTGTGGCGTTTTTTTTTTCTTTTTCTGTGTTTCTTTTTTTCTGTTTCTTTGTTCTTTCTTTTTTTTCAGTTTTTTGTTTCTTTTTATTTTTTCATTTTTCTTTTTTCTTTTATTTTTTCGTTTTTATGTTTTATATTTCTTTCGTTTTTCTTCTTTGCATTTTAATTTTTCTTTTTTAAATGTTTATTTTCTATTTTCTTTTTTGTCTTCTGTCTTTTTTAGTTTTATTTTAAAAAATGTTTATGTTGTGAAAAATTGAGTAGGTTTCTTTGTTTTAAATAACATAAATATTCTAAAAAATTCAATAACATAAAAATGTTTTTATTTGAAAATTCATTCGAATAAAATAAATGTTTTATTGAAAATTCGTTCAAATAACATAATTTTTCATGTTTTGAAAATCCGTTCAAATAAAACAATTGTTCATATTTGGAAAATCATTCAAATAAGATAAATGTTTTATTGAAAATTCGTTCAAATAACATAATTGTTTATGTTTTAAAATTCGTTCAAATAAGATAAATGTTTTATTGAAAATCCGTTCAAATAACATAATTGTTCATGTTTGGAAAATCGTTCAAATTAGATAAATCTTTTATTGAAAATTCATTCAAATAACATAATTGTTCATGTTCTGAAATTCGTTCAAATAAGATAAATGTTTTAATGAAAATCCGTTCAAATAACATAATTGTTCATGTTTGGAAAATTGTTCAAACTATGTTTATTTTATGTCTTATTTTTTTTGTTCAAATTAGATCAATGTTTCGTTTTATGTCTTATTTTTTTCTTTTATTTCTATTTTACTTATTTTGTACTATATTTAATATTTTTGGTTCTTTTTGTTTACTTTTTTGTTTTTTTATTTTTTCGTATCTTTGTTTTTTTCGTCTTTGCATTTCTTCTTTTTTCGTTTTTATTATTTCTTTTTATGTTTATTTTTTTCCTTTTTTGTCTTCTATCTTTTTGAGTTTAGATTTGGGTTTTTTGTTCAAATAATAAAAACATTTTTATTGATAAATTTTTCATATTTAAAAATAATTTAAATAATAAATTTTAAAAAATCGGTCAAGTAACATGAATGTTTATATTTGAAAATCATTCGAATGAGGTAAATATTATTCGTAAAATCGTTTAAATGAGGTAAATTAAATGTTTCTTATCATAAAATCGTTCAAATAACATAAATGTTCATATTTTGAAAATTGTTCAAATGAGGTAAATGTTCTTATCGAAAAATCGTTCAAATATAAATTTCGTTCACCGACCTTTTTTGTTCATTTTTAAAATCGTTTAAAAGTAGCTTCTGTTCACTATCATTTTCTATTCACTTTTTAAATATTTAAAAAATAGTTTCCGTTCACCGCCATTTTCTGTTCAGTTTTTTAAAATCGTTCAGAATAGATTTCGTTCATCGACCTTTTCTGTTCAGTTTTAAAATCATTCAAAAATAATTTCTATTCACAGACTTTTTCTGTTCATTCTTTAAAATCGTTCAAATATAAATTTTGTTCACCGACCTTTTTTGTTCACTTTTAAAATGGTTCCAAAGTAGTTTCCGTTCACTGCCATTTTCTGTTCACTTTTAAAAATCTTTCAAATATAGTTTCCGTTCACCACCATTTTCTGCTCAGTTTTTTAAATCGTTAAAATGAGATGGTTGTTCTAATTGAAAAAAGTTCAACCAAAATATATGTTCTTATTTTTTGAAAAACCGTCGAGTAACATAAATGTTTATATTTGAAAGTCGTTCAAATAATATAAATGTTCATATTTAAAAATTGTTTGTATCATAATATTTTCCATCGTGAAAATTGTTAAAATAACATTGATGTTCATCTTAAAAGAACATTATTATTAAAAATAACATTGATCGTTCGAATAAAATTGTTAAAATAACATTGATCGTTCGAATAACACAGATGTTCATATTAAAAGAACGTTAAAATAATATAAATAGCATTTATTATTATTATTAAAAAATCATATGTTAAATTTTTAATTTTTAGAAAAAATTGTCTTCATATTTTTCAAAAAACGTTGACCCATATTTTAATATGTTTCATATTTTCATAAAATGTTTAGATTTTTTGAAAATCTAAACATTTTAATATGTTTTACATTTTAATATGTTTCATCTTTTAATATGACCTTCGAAATAATAAAATTACAACATGAAAGTTGTGCGAAACGTTGAGATTAACTTACTCGTCAAAGTATATTTCAATCGGTCAACCGAGTGCGACGAATTTGATAAAATTTGGCTAAAAAGTTCCGAACATCGATTCAAAATTGAGAAGGTACAATCGATGAAACTCAAAACTAAGTATAGAAATGGAACATACTCGTGTACACGCATAATTTTCGTTTACGCATTATTTTATTTTAAAGTGCAAAGAAAACATGAAAACGTGCACCAAAATAAAACTTCTGTTGCGAGGAACCAGCGAAACAGTAGCCAGCCGAAAGGAGATCCGAGCAGCCGGAAGTGGGCCAAGCCCAGTTGCGTCACGTGGTGCGCGGAGCGTTACTGCCTCCGCGTAATGCGTCAACTAGGCACTCCCCCACACAGTGACCGCAATTCCTATTCAACGCCTGTTGCGCCCGTTAGCAGCGCAACGCGTATCCGTCCATACCTAGTTTCTGTTAAGTGGGCCGGGCCCAGTAACTCTATGGTAGCAGGTTTTTTTCGGATTTGGGAACTTTCTAGAACCTTCTACTCTGGTTTTACTTGTTATTTGTTTTCTGTCGTTTTTTCTTTTTTGTTGTCGGTTTTTCTTTTTCTGCTTCCGTTTTTTCTCTTATTTTTTTTCTGTTTTAGTTTTTCTTTTCTTGTTTCTTTTTCTATTTCGTTTTTTATTTTTTTCCTCATTTTTCTTTTTTCACCTTTTCATTTTTGTTTCTTTCTTTTTTGTACTTTACAAAAATGAGTATTTTTTAAATCCGACCTATTTTTCAAATAATATGAACCTTTTAAAAAATAAACATTTTTCAAATA
The DNA here is from genome assembly GCA_012064385.1 of Puccinellia tenuiflora. Classification (NCBI taxonomy): domain Eukaryota; kingdom Viridiplantae; phylum Streptophyta; class Magnoliopsida; order Poales; family Poaceae; genus Puccinellia; species Puccinellia tenuiflora. Next base: position 952,940 of record QRDG01000025.1, read on the forward strand.
TGAATATTTCTAAATTTGAACCAGTTTTACAAATTAACAATTTTCAAATATGAACCACTTTTAAATTGAACTATTTTTCAAAAATCTATTTTCGGTTCACCGGTATTTTTGGTTCACCCGAATTTTAGTTTCTTTTTGGTTCATTATTATTTTTGGTTCGCCGATGTCGGAGAACTGTCCCAGGAACTGGGTGTGTCTCGAGAAGGATCGAGAAAGGGGCTGAACACGGAATCAAACAACCCTCAACGTGCTCCGGCGACGATGCTCGTCGGACTCGCTGCGGGACAGCACTGCAGAGATGGAACACTCGGTCTTACCCAGGTTCAGGGCCCTCTTGAGGAGGTAAAACCCCTACGTCCTGCTTTGGTGTATTGCACTGCTTAGAGAGTTCACAGTACAAGGAGAGCTTGTCGAGCTCGAGGTGGCTAACAATGGCTACTTGCTAGTCTTCAGATCTAGGGTTTTGTCTAAGCTCCCAGATTCCGAAAACCGAACCCCCTGCTTGGGTGCACCCCCTTCTCCTTTTATAGGCGTCTCGGACCTCTTCCGCCCAAACATTTGGGCGGGAAGGGTTACCACACGGCGACGAAGGAGAAGGCGCGGTGCACCATAAAGGTGAAGTCCACCAGAAAGGTGAAGGCCATGGACGCGGTCCAGGGCAGGGACGGCGTCACCAAAGCTGGAAAAGGCCACCGTCCAACGGGCGGCGGGCTGGCGCTACGGAGGCGAAACGGGTCCCACGGTGATGCTGCCCTTGGAGCGTAGCTGCAGACGGTTCCCTTATCACCGAAGTGGCAATACTCGTTGTCTGCTTTGCTTGGTGCTGCTTTGTTGACTCCTTTATACATGGGAACGGCAACTGCGGCATCGTCGTCATCGCGCGCAAGCGCGCGCGTCACTCTGCGCATGGCGCAGAGCCCATGTGCGCTCTGCCGCGGAGGCAGGGATGGCTTCGTGAGGAAGGAGCCTCGGCGAGGCGAAAAACCTCGCCGAGCCCTTCGGCTTGGTCCTTAGCAGAATTGCGGGTGGCGTCGGAGACACCTTGTCGAGTTGCGATCCCTCGCCAGGGAGAGAATCCTCGGCGAGAAGAAAAAGACCCCTCGCGAGGGGAATACCCTCGCGAGGCTCGCCAGGCTTGGAGAGCCTGGTCCTTAGCGAAAATCATCCAAAGAATCTTGTGGGCCCTGGCAGGCCGGCCCGTGGTACCCTGGTTTCCACTGTGCCGACAGTAGCCCCCGGGCCCGCGACGGGCACGCCGAGGCCCATGGACGAAGGCGAAGCGTCGAGGGGCCAAAGATGCCTGACAGGGCCGCGACACGTGGAGCGCAGCGGTTGCACCCGCGGCCACGACCTCCTCGGCTCCAACGGGCGACGTGGCGGGGCCCGCCACGACTCGGGAGCTGGTCAATAAAGCCTGGGCGCGCTGACTGCGCCCGTCACTTCTCCCATAACTCCTCCGCAAACTTCTCTCCACACCTCCAATCTCTCCAGAGCGCTCCAACTCCAGAGTCTTCGTCTTCAAGCTCCTTCTCCGACGGCCATGGCTCCCAAGAGGGCAACCGACGGCCAAAAGGCACGGGTGCGATGCAGACCGGCACGTCTGCGGCGGCGGCGCGGGGCGCCGCGCCCCAGGGGGCGATGCCGGAGTCCCTTATCGGCGCGGCGACGGTTTCCAAGGTGCGGCACCTGGTGGCCGCCAACACCCACGAGCTCGGTGCCACCAGCATAGCGCCCGGCAGCAGCAAGGTTGGCACGGGGTACTACCCCATCTTCTTTCACACACTCTACGCTGGCCTCGTTCCTCCCTTCTCCAGCTTCCTCCTGGCGATCCTTGAAGCGTACCGGATCCAACTTCTTCACCTCCACCCCAACTCCGTGCTCATTCTCGCCATCTTCGCCTACCTCTGCGAGGCGTACGTTGGTGTCCACCCCTCGGTGCCCCTTTTTCGCAGCTTCTACTCTCTCCGGAGCACCAAGTCGAACGAGCGGCTTGGATGCGTCTCCTTCCGCATTGCCGCCGCCAGAAGTGAAGAATACATTCCCATCGCGTGGCAGGGTGAGAATGCCATCACCGAGGTGACGAAGAAGGTGGAGAAGTTCCGCCAGAAATGGCTTTTTGTCGGCACCAAGTCGTCGAACCGCAACCTGGAGGTACCCGTGGCGCCGCCGAGGAAGTGGGCGCGTTGGGCGAGCGGTGACTTCGAGGGCCCTAAGCTTGAGGCGGTATACGAGCGTATTCAGGTGCTCCGAGAGGCCGGGCTCACCGGCCGGATGGTGGCGATGGATTTTGTTGCACGCCGTATTGCTCCCTTCGGCATTCAGAGCCGATGTGGACCTACTCAGGCCCAGACGATAGGATGCGCCTCAGTGCCGACGACCTCACCCAGGCGAGCTGAAGCAGATCATGAAGGTCCTTTTCGCCACGACGTCTGTCTCGCCCCCAAGCAACGACGACGCCCTGCCGCTGTTCGTCTATGTGGATGAGAGCGTTCGTGAGGCCCGTAGGCTCCTACCCCTCTTCAATGAATGGGGCATCAGACCCGCGAGGCTTGTCGGGTCCCGCCGCAACCCGTGGGCGGTGGAACAGGAGCAGGTGGGCGACGCGCTGGAGCCGGACGAAGATGAAGAGTCTGGCGAGGATGAGGCTTCCCGAGGTGCCAACCCCTCTGGCGAGGACGAGGCCTCGAGAGGTGCCGACCCCTCGGGGGGCAATGCAGGTTCAAGGAACGCGCCTCCCGGCGCGGACCTCCGGGAGATCTCCTCTAGCGGCGACGAGGACGTCTTCCGCGTGGTTCGTTCCCAACGCCCCACGGAGGAGGAGGGCAGCATCAGGAGAGGGCGCCACGAGCCCCGCACCAAGGCCCTCCACGACAGGGATGCCGGGGCCGCCTCGAGGGATGCTCCTCCCGAGGAAGCGGCGGCGCCTCCCGGAGGGGCCGGAGCGAGCACCCTCCAGCCGCCCAAGAGGAAGAAAAGGGTGTGGAGAGCGGCCGACGAGTAAGTTTGGCTCTTTCTTTTCTTTCGGCATTTGCTTCAGAGAATCTCCTCCTGAAGGGTCTTTGCTTTGCTTGTGTTTCTTCAGTGTACCCGCGGCGCCGAAGAAGCGGCGCCTCCGCAAGCTTGGGGAGATCGCCAGCGCTGCTGAGGAGGCGCCTGTGGCCGATGAGCCGCAGTGGGCGGCCGAAGAGCCGCAGCAGGCGACCGAAGAGCCGCAGCAGGCGGCTGACGAGCCGCAGCAAGAGGCTGCCGAGCCTCAGCGAGAGGTTGTTCCTCCAGCGGGTGAGCACCGTGTGGAGGTGGTGGTGGTTGAAGAGGCGGTGTCGCCTCCAGCTAGGGCTGCTTCTCCCCCCGCGGTTGGGCACCGCGCGGAGGAGGTGGTTGAGGCGGCGACGCCGCCGCCAACTCGTGCTGCCTCTCCCCCCGTGGTCGAGCACCGCGCGGAAGAGGAAGAGGTGGACGAAGAGATCGTCATGGAGCCGCCTCCAGAGGCGGAGGAGGCTCACACAAGGAGGGCGGACGCGGCCACCACGGAAGGGGCGGGGAGCGCCCCTGAAGAGCAGGAGGTGGAGGCGCCCCTGGAGCCCCCGAGCGGCGGAGCCGGGGGTGAGAGGACGCCCAGCCCCCAGGGGGCTCTTGCCTTGGGTGACGAGGGAGGTGACCGCGCCAGCCCCCAGGCCGTACCAGAAACGGCCGTGAGCCCGAGGCAGGAGGCTCCAGGTGGCGGGCGCTTGACAAGCTGGAGGTGCAATGCGCTGAGGAGGAGCGCGCCCGGGAGGAGGAGCGGACAAGGCTGGCCGACGCCTGGGCCCTTCTCCATGAGAGGGTGGAGATGTGCCGTCGGCAGGACGCGACGGCCCAGGCGGCGCGCGAAGAAGCGATGCGCTTCGCGAAGGAGACCCGCGACAGTGTCAAGCGGGAGGCGGCTGAGGTCATGGACCAGCTGGACGCCGCCCGGAAGACGCTGGAGGCGGAGACCGACGCCAAGCATCAAGAGCTAACGGCCGCCGAGCAAAAATTCGCCGCCGAGTCTGAGGCCGCAAGGGTTAGCCTGAAGGAGCTCCGCGAGCTGCTAGACGCCCGCGAGGGGTAGCTGGCGCCTCGTGAGGCCGAGCTGAAGAAGCGCGAGGAAGAGCTCTCCCTCCGGGAGAAGGAGCTGGACCAGCGCGAGGAGCAGGTCCACTTGCTGGAGGAGGAGCAGGCCACCCGTGAGGGGCAGCTGCAGGAGCGCGAGAACTCAGTGGCCAGGATCGAGGCCACCTGCAAGGAGCGCCACGATAAGGCCAACGCCGACCTTGCGCTGAAGCAGAAAAGGACCCAGGAGGAGGCCGACGCCAAGGTCGAGCGCATCCGCGAGAGCCTCGCCAATGATTACGACGCCAAGGCCAAGAAGCAGGAAGAGCGCTTCACGATCAAGCGCAACGAGTTCCTGCACCGGATCGAAGGGCTCGAGAAGTCTGAGTAGGAGTTGACCTCTCGCCTCCAGCCACCAAGGAGGCGCTGACTCGCGCGGAGGGAGATCGCCGCCCTGAAAGCGGACCTGAGCGACCTCCAGCAGCAGGTGGGGCCGGCCGCGGACCGCGCGGAGCAAGCGCGAGACACCGCGCAGCACGGCCGGGCCATGACGCGCCAGCGCCAGGTCATGCTCCACGAGCTGGTCCGCCGCCGAACGCCGTCGGGGATGACATGAGGATCGAGGTCCCCCACTTTCCCTCCGGAGGGATCGACGACGAGGCCGCATACACGCACTTCTTCGGGCAATTCCTCGGGGAGCTTGAAAAGGTCGCGAAACGCTTCGACGAGCGCGTCGTGGCGGAGACCGCGATCTCCTCATCCTCGCCACCAGCCGCGTCTTCAGCAACCTCCTGAAGCTCTGGCCCTCGTTCAACCTCGAGGCCGTGATGGGGCCGGTCGAGATCCGCAGCAAGGCGGGGGAGGCCGCTGAGGTGCTCGGCAGGAAGTAGACCAAGTCCTGGTCGATGAAGACGAAGGCAACGGCGAGGAAGGTGCACTGGAGGCGGAAACTGCCGTGGACGGAGCGGCACCTCAGGAGCGCGACGGCCTGAACTCCTTCCTGTAGCTGGTCATGCATGGGGCACATTATCTTAGTTTTTAGTTGTAACAACTTTTGTAAAGACTTGCCTTAAGCTTTGAACGCGCTTGTAAATGTCCTTCGGGTGGCTTTTGTCTTTCCCCTTCATATCTTTTTCGCTCTACGTCTTAGGACCCTCTCTTGGCGCTACACCACCGCCGCTTCGGTTTGTGAGAGTCAGGGCTCCACAAGGCCGGGGGGTGTGTGAGGCCTCAAGAAGTAAGAGCTCCTCGAAGCGCGATGCTTGGGGCCCCCCTTTGGCGTGCAAGAAGCCCATGAGGCGTAGGAGAGAGAAAGAGACTGCAAGAGGAAATTCAACCAAGTCTTTGTACTTAGCTTAGCAAGGTATTCTGCCTTGGAGAGGTGTTGGTTCCCTGGCGAGATGTTTTTGCCTTGTAGAGGGTGTTGGTTCCCTGGCGAGATGTTTGCCTTGGAGAGGGTGTTGGTTCCCTGGCGCTCACTTTGGACCTGTTTTCCTGCGTTTTGACAGATAGGCGTACCACAAACGATACATAGCTAGATAACTTATGCGTGCTCGTAGGTTCCTTCATGGGTGTCTCGCGAGGAGAACAGGCACCAAGGTCCTTGGTGAGTTGACGTGCATGGGAGCCGGCTCATGAGTTCAGAGCTCCTTGGGAGTTGACATGCATGAAGGCTGGTCCGTGAGTTCAGAGCTCGGATCCCTTGGGTTTTAGGTGCTGCCGGGATGCTCCCGTGGCATGGCACCATGCTAGCCCCCGCTCGCGAGATACGCATGAGGGATCATACGAGCGAGAGAGAAAAGCAAATAATGCTAGAGCTTACCGAAGCAACAAAATATGCTGGCGCGATGCGCAAAGGTTCAAATTGACCTGAAACATAGGTTCATTACACTGGCGTGGCCAGAAACACAAAAAATCCGCCATGCTCTGGGCATGGGGTCCACATGCTGTGGCTGAGACTCTCGAGGGGGCGTGCCCGAGGCAGACGCATGTAGAGAGAGCTCAGGGGCCCCTAGGCGGGGGTGGCTTTTAGCCTGCGTTCCACCATGACCGGCATGGGGATCCACCTCGCCAAGGCATGGTGCCTGAAGAGGTTACCGTGCCGAGGCTTGGTGGCTTGGGAATCTTCTCGAATGGCCCGCGGCAACGTATAGTAGAGAGGGGAGCCCGATGTTTTTTCCTCGTGGAGGATGATGGCGCGTGGCTCTCCCTTGATGCAAAAAATTGCTCGCCGAGGGCGATCAGGGGTAGAACTTGCGCAGGTGCTGGATGTTCCAGGGGTTGGCGACAGGGATGCCGTCTTCCATCTCGAGCCGCGCGGAGCCAGGCTTGGCGATGTGCACGACTCTGTAGGGGCCTTCCCACATTGGTGAGAGCTTGTGGAGGCCTGCCCTGGAGAGGATTCTCCTCAGGACAAGGTCTCCTGCTTCGGGGTGCGGGCGGATGTGGCGGCTGTGGTAGTGACGGAGGTCTTGCTGGTACCTTGCCGCTCTCAGGGCCGCATTTCGGCGGAGCCCTTCAAGCAGCAGCAGGTCGTCGTTGCGGAGTTCGTCCACCTCAGCCTCCTTGAAGGCCAGGACTCGCGGAGAGCCATGAGTGATCTCGCTGGGGAGGACGGCTTCAGCGCCATAGACGAGGGAGCAGGGACGGAGCCAGGATCTAAGATTAAGGGGGGCAAGATTAGCCTAATAGTGTGTTTGATCTTGATGAGGGGGGCTAATCAAGTTAAAATACACTAATCAATCAACCATGCTGCCTAATATGACAAAGAAAAGCATGAGCATAGGGGGGGCGTAGCCCCTGCTCGTCCCCCCTTGTCTCCGTCCCTGCGAGGAGAACGGCGTCTCACCAGTTGGCTTCGTTGGCGTGGTGCGGATGGACCAGAGCACCGAGGGGAGCTCATCGATCCAATGCTTGCCGCTGGCCTTGAGGCGGTTGAAGCTTCTCGTCTTGAGGCCCTTGAGCACCTCGGCGTTGGCTCGCTCGGCCTGCCCGTTGCTTCGTGGATGCGCCACCGAGGCGTAGCAGATTTGGGCACCGATGCTGCCGCAGTAGGACTTNCTCGGCAAGTTGATCATGTCCACCTCGGTGGAGTTCTTCACGTAGAAGAAGGAGCGCTGCCATTTCCGGCATGACTCCAGCCCTTGGATTCCGGGGGAAGATGGAGCCGCGCCGAGGTTATGACGGTGGCGGCCCCGCACTGAGTCATTTCCTTGGGGGCGCCCGGATGATCAGGATTCGGAATGACTTGTTTCCGGAAATGGAAGTACTTAGACCACGCCTCGACGGTGGGCCAGAGTCCGAGATAACCCTCCATGAAAGAGGCAAAGGCAGAGAGGTGGTGAAGGCGTTCGCCGGAAGTTGATGGGGTTGGAGACCGAATTTGTTGAGGAAACTGCGGAAGAAATCGCTGGAAGGAAGACCGAATCCTCGCTCGAAGTGTTCGAGGAAAACGACATACTCTCCCTCTTTGAGATCCGGAGAGGTCTCTGGACAGGGAGCCGACATGCCACCTCGGCTGGGATCCGCCGGGTCCGGATCAGCCAGTCTATGTCGGCTCTTCCGACATAAGAGCCTTCCCAGCTGGCCGGGTGGTTTCCTCGGCCACTCCCTCTTCTACCTCGACCACCTCGAGGTTGGGGTTGTTCGACATATCGGAGGGAGGTTGCAGAGATCTATAAACAGGGTACCGGCCGGGTGATTAGAATCATTACAGTGAAAAAGAATGGAAAAGTAAAAAACAAGAAACAAAAAGGGAGGAACACGCATGCATCTAATCTAGATGCAAAGTGTGTTAAGATGCTGAAGGGCTAATGAACAAGAAGAAATGAAAGGGAAAGTGCTACGACGGCTAGTCCACCGGCGGTACAACCGTGTCTGGAACGCGAACTCACCGGCGGCGACGCACCGGCGCCGCCGCGGTGAAGAACTCGAGGAGGAACAGATGCTATATAATGCGCAAAAGAAAAAAGAGAGAGGAAGACGAGATCTTACCGCGGTGTCGCGGTGTACGGCGGTGGTGCTGTCCGTCGGCGGGTGGCGGCGGCGCTGCGCGTCGGGGCGTTGGCGTCAGGTGCTCGTCGGCGTACGCGTTCCGTGCGTGCGGGCGGCGGCGGTGCTTGTGCTCTGTGCGCTGGAGCGAGGAGAGCGAGGAACCGAAGCAAGAGGAGAATGAATGCGGAGGGGAAGACGATGCTCTCCCCTGCTATTTATGGGCGGCGGAGGAGATCGTGGGTGCGGGATTTGCTACGCGCGATCTCGTGACCGACGGGGGGTTATGGCCTCACGATCTCCGCCACGATTTCCTATGTGGCTTAACCGCCGCACGATCGGCCACACGGGGGGTCGCAGAGATCTAACGGTTACCACGCCGCACACTTGATCGGGCAGGACCCGAGGAGACGCGGGCGGTGCGGTCAAGACTGCACTTGAGTGCTGTCGTATGCACAGTTGCCGAAGCGACCGGCGTGACGCAAGTGGCGTGCGTGCCAGTGGCACGTCCATCCGGGCGCAAGGGTCGAGGCGTTGGGCAGAGATGCTCTGCCACGTAGAGGAACCAGTGACTCGGAAGAATTGTGGGTTCTTCCGGCGATTCGGAACAATCCCACACTAAGTCGAATATCACAAAGAAAGGCAAAAGCTGCTTTCCGACATATGAATTTCGCCGGCATATGTTATGTCGGGGATCAACTTAAGAATGCTGGTTTTTCGGGTAAACCTGCCGTGGTCCTCCATCCGAGGCTGCAGGACCGCGCCAGCTTCGGGGACTAATGTCGGGGGGAAGCCCCCGAGTGGGGTCAATATGGTAAAATAAGGTTGACTCGGAGTTGACCGAGTCAATGGAAACCGACATACCATACGGGTTCTATCCGGGGTCATCCGGGTAAAGGTTAACCGACATATCCCTATGTCGGATCATGATTATTATATGTCGGAATCCCCTTTATTGTTCTTATGTGCAGGAAGGGTTAAACCGGGTCAAGAGCATGGGGCATGCCTATGCCGGATGGAAGTCATCTCGGACGGTGGTCCAAGCTCCTTGAGACACGGAGCGAAACAAGGGCGGCGGCGTGCTGCAAGTGGACGGCGTGCCAAGCCTCGGCCACGCCTCTGACGCGTGCGGCGCGGCACAGTGGCGCTAGGCCTAGGCTTGGGCGTGCTGTCGGGTGCAGCGGCGACCGTGGCGACCAGCGCTGCCACGGTCTGGGTATGGCGCAGCGGCGCCCGTGCCGGCCGGAGACCAAGGGGTATGGCGCCAGTAGCAATGTTTTACACTGTAACCCTGGGTTTCTCTATATAAGGGGTACCAGGGGCTCCTATTACAGGGTCGATTCCCAGACGCTAGGCAGAGACGCTGAGCAAATACTTAGCAGTTCCTGGGAGCTAGAGGAGAGCCAGAGAGCTATTCTCAGACTCGGTAGAGGCTTAGATCTTGCAGCTCTTTGCATACAGCTCAAGGAGCAAGCTTGTAACTAGTTGTAATCCACATATAAATCAAGCAGCAAGCAGGAGTAGGGGTGTTATCTCCTCACGAGAGCCCCGAACCTGGGTAAATCGCGTGTGTGTGTGTGTGAGTGTGTGTGTGTTCGTGTCTGTACGCCGTGCGTGCAAGCCCTCCCCGGTACCTCCAGCGTCCAATCGGCCCCACATCAAGCCTATATGGCATCTGCCGTGACACCACCACGACAGGCGTGGTGCGGATGGACCAGAGCACCGAGGGGAGCTCATCGATCCAATGCTTGCCGCTGGCCTTGAGGCGGTTGAAGTTTCTCGTCTTGAGGCCCTTGAGCACCTCGGCGTTGGCTCGTTCGGCCTGCCCGTTGCTTCGTGGATGCGCCACCGAGGCGTAGCAGATTTGGGCGCCGATGCTGCCGCAGTAGGACTTGAAGGCGCCACTGATGAATTGTGAGCCGTTGTCGGTGATGATGCGGTTGGGCACGCCGAAGCGGCAGACCAGGCTCCTTATGAATTTTACCGCCGATTTCGCCGGAATGGTGCGTACAGGTTCCACCTCAGGCCACTTGGTGAATTTGTCGATGGCGACGTAGAGGTAGCGGTAGCCCCCGAGCGCTCGCGGGAAGGGTCCCAGCAGGTCCAGCCCCCAGACCGCGAACGGCCAGGAGAGCGGGATCGTCTGGAGTCCTTGTGCGGTCTTCTGGGCTTCTCTTCTTGCTGCTCGCCGAGCAATTTCATCTGCCTCTTGGTTTTCTGCCCGCGGGATGTGCTTGAGCTCCATTCCCCTGAAGTGCTTCTCTAACTTGCGTACCTCTTCAAGGTAGGCCACCATGTAGGTGTCCTTTGGCGTGTAGCTTTTGTTGGAGAAGTTGACGAGGAGCTGGGAGTCGCCCTTGATGAGGATGTACTTGATGCCGAGGGCGATGGCGGCTCTGAGCCCGGCGAGGAGGCCTTCATATTCAGCGATGTTGTTGGAGACCTTGTCATTATCCTTGAAGCACAGTTGGACGGCGTAGTAGAGCTTGTCACCTGTTGGTGAGGTGAGGACGGCACCAGCCCCTGCACTCCTGGCCGCAAAGGCGCCGTCGAAGTGCATGGTCCAGTGGCTTGGTGTCATCCCTCCTGAGGCTGTAACCTCTTCCTCTTGAGGCTCTTCTTCACGCGTGTCTGTCCATTCGGCCATGAAATCAGCCAGCGCTCTGCCCTTGATGACCCTTGTGGTGTCAAACTCCAGCTCGAAGGGTTGTAGCTCTATGCCCCAGCTTGCGACGCGATCTGTCGCGTTTGGGTTGCGCAGGACCTACTCCAGGGGATATGAGGTGACCACCTTGATGGGGTGGCCCTGGAAGTAGTGGCGCAGTTTTCTGGAGGCGATGAGGAGCGAGAAGAGGAGCTTTTGCTGCATGGGGTAACGCTCGCGAGCGTCCCGCAGTACTGTGCTGACGAAGTACACGGGATGCTCGACGAGGGTAGTCGTTGGCGGGGCAGCGGCTGACTCCTCTCCAGGCTTGGTAGAGTCCTCGACGAGGGTTTCTTGAGGCCCCACTTGGGGAGGCGGCTGGATGCTTGGCGAGGGTGCTTCCTTGTCGGGGGGTTCTGGGCTTGGCGAGGCGGAGGTCTGCTTGGCGAGGACTGGCTCTTCCCTTTCCGCCACCAAGACCGCGCTTGCCGTCTGAGGAGTGGCTGCAAGATACAGCTTCAGAGGCTCGCGAGGGCGTGGGGCGACCATGATGGGTGGGCTCGCCAGGTATTTCTTCAGGTCTTCAAAGGCCTTTGCTGCTTCAGGGGTCCACTTGAAGGGACCGGACCTCTTCATGATCTTGAAAAATGGCAGCGCCCTCTCGCCGAACTTGGAGATGAAACGGCCGAGGCTGGCCATACATCCCGCTAAGCGCTGCATGTCCTTGAGGCGACGAGGAGGCTGCATCTGCTCTATGGCCTTGATTTTGTCGGGGTTGGCCTCAATGCCGCGGTGAGATACCAGGAACCCGAGGAGCTTGCCTAACGGGACCCCGAAGACGCACTTAGCAGGGTTCAGCTTTATGTTGACCTTGCGTAGGTTGGCAAAGGTCTCCTCGAGGTCCTGGATGAGCGTGTCCTTCTCGTGGGTCTTGACGACGATGTCATCGATGTAGGCCACTGCATTCCTCCCCATTTGAGCTCCCAAGGCGATCCTCATGAGGCGCTGGAAAGTGGCGCCGGCATTCTTCAGGCCGAAGGGCATGCAGACGTAGCAGAACACACCACAAGGGGTGAGAAATGCTGTCTTCTCCTCGTCCTCCTTTGCCATCTTGATCTGGTGATAACCAGAGAAGGCATCCAGAAAACAGAGGAGCGCGCAGCCGGCGGTGGAGTCCACGATCTGGTCGATCCTCGGGAGGGGATAGGGGTCCTTGGGGCAGGCCTTGTTGAGGTCGGTGAAGTCGATGCAGAGGCGGCTCCCTCCGGTGTGCTTGGGGACGACCACACCGTTGGCGAGCCAAGTGGGGTGGACCACTTCCTTGATGATGCTGGCCTTCTTCAGCTTGTCTACTTCTTTGACGATGAAGTCTTGCTTCTCTGGCGCTTGGCGCCGCGCTTTTTGCTTGACGGGACGTGCGTTTGGACACACGGCTAAGTGGTGCTCGATCACCTCGCTCGATACTCCGGACATATCTGACGGTGTCCAGGCGAACATGTCAGAGTTTGCCCTGAGGAAGGTGACGAGCGCGCTTTCCTATTTGGGAGGCAGGTTGGCGCCGATGGTGACGCTAGCCCCCGAGCCGCTTGCCTCCAGAGACACTTGCTTTGTCGCGGCCTTCTCCTGAGAGAACAGCTGCTTCTTCTTCGCGGGGGGCCTTGGGAGGGGTTCCTCGTCCTCGTCAGCGGGTGACGCCACCGCGGCAGCCTTGTAGGCCGCTTGCGCAGCGTACAGGGCGTCCGAGACCACGCCGCGGATGACAATGGTGCCACCCGAGCCAGGGAGCTTGACGAGGTTGTAGGCGTGGTGGGTCACCGCCATGAATTTGGCGAGGGCGGGGTAGCCGAGTATGGCGTTGTAGGGTAGGCCGATGTGCGCGACGTCGAAATCGATCAGCTCGGTGCGGTAGTTGGCCTGGGTGCCGAAAGTGACGGCGAGCCTCACCTGCCCCAAAGGGGTGGTAAGACCCTCTGTCACCCCCGAGAAGGGCCTGGTGGGCATGAGCCGCTCGTAGGGCACCTGCAGCTTCTCGAATGTCTCGACGGAGATGACGTTGAGGCCGGCACCCCCATCAATGAGCGTCTTAGAGACGGCGATGTTGTTGATGGTGGGGGTACAGACCAGCGGGATGGTGCCAACGGTCGAAGTGGACTTGGGGTGGTCGCCGGAGTCGAAGGTAATGGGGCACTGGGACCACTTGAGGGGCCTGGAGGCCTCGACTCCAGGAAGGACTGCCGCGACCTCGCGAGCGAGTTGCTTGAAGTGGCGGTTGGAGCGAGGGGCCTGAGCCCCGCCGAGGATGCAAGCGGCCCCGCGAGGCACCTGGTAGCCCTCGTCAGCCTCGGCAGGCAGGTTGTCGTTCGCGGGCTGGATGGCGTTGGCCTGGGGGTTCTGCTGGTAGTTGTCGTTGTAGTTGTTGTTCCAGCGTCGCCCCCCGCGGCCGCCGCGGCCTCCATTTGCCTCGCGAGCCTCGCGAAGCCTCTTGAGGTCGTAGCAGTCCTCGGTGGCATGAGAATGCCTGTTGTGGTAGATGCAAAAGGGACGATCATCCTTCTTCTCAGGTCCTGCGGCTGGAGTGGCAGCTTGGCGAGGCTGCTTGGCGTCGGGCTCTGCCGCGAGGACCGCAGTAGTCTTGCGCTTCTCGGAGGATTTCTTCTTCTTGGACCCCTCGGTGGGGTCCCCTGGCTCGTTCTTGACGAACAAGCGGCCCTCTTCAGCCTTGGCGCACTTGTCCGCCAAGTCGAAAAGCTTGACGACGGTGGTGATGTTGTCGTGGATGCCAAGCTTCTCGAGCATCCGCACATCTGTGACCCCAGCCTGGAAGGCCGAAATGACCTGTGCGTCGGTGGTGTTGGGGATCTTGTTGCGCACTTGGCTGAAGCGCTGGATGTACTTGCGGAGGGTCTCGCCGGGCTTCTGACGCACAGCGCGGAGGTCGTTGTAGGTGAGGCCGCGCTCGTACGTGCCCTTGAAGTTGGCGACGAAGCACCGGCAGAGCTCCTCCCAGGTGTTGATGGACTCGGCGGGGAGGTTGGTGAGCCATGAGGACGCGGAGTCCTTGAGGGCCATGGGGAACCAGTTTGCCATGACCTTGTCGTCGCCCCCGGCGGCCTGGATGGCCAGAGAGTAGAGCTGCAGGAACTCCAGGGGGTTGTTCTTGCCGTCGTAGCGTGGGGGGAGGTCCGGCCTGAACTTGACCGGCCAGACGACGCGATGGAGGCTGCGAGTAAATGCGGCCGTCGTGCCGTAGGTGACTGTGCCGTTGGCGAGGGTGGCACGGAGGTGGCGCCTGGCGGTGGCGACGTCCTGGACGGCGCGGTTGCGGCGTTCCCGTCCGCGCTCGATGCTCACGCGTGCGTCCTCAGGGGCTCGCTGCACGATTTGGCAGTCGTGCGGCGACGACGCGTGCGATGCAGCGCGGCCGTCGCGAGGAGGAGCCCCCGCTGGAGCAGGTTGCGGCGGAACCGGTGGAGCTGGAGCGGGCACGGGCTGACGAGGAGGCGCGGGAGGTGCGCCGTGCGCCACGTCCCCCACGAGTGCAGAAGGAACCAGGGAACGAGACGGTGCAGGTGCGGCGGCGCGAGCGGCGCTGATGAGTTCGAAGACGCGGTTGAGCCAGGCCTCTTGAGCCGCCGGCGTGGGGCGGTACTGCAGCAGCTCCTGCGCCATGAGAAGCGCAGTCGCCGGGCTGGGCGCAGGGCGGCCCAGCGAGGAGGCAGCACGGTCCCGCGATGGGTGCAGGGAGGAGGCCTCCTCTTCGCCGAGGTCGTCCTCAGCGTGGTCGATGTCGTCGTCATCCGGGTGCTCGATGCGGGGCTCGGGGTCGGCGCGGCGCGCCGGAGCGGCGCTCCCACGCGGGCGGCCGCGCGGGTTGCTAGCAGGAGGAGCGGTGGCGGCGCTGGCCGTCCGGTGAGCGAGTCGTTCGGCGCGAGAAGGGCCGGCCATGGCTGCGTCGAGGTTGAAGATGCGCCTCAGCCCCCTACCTGGCGCGCCAAATGTCGGAGAACTGTCCCAGGAACTGGGTGTGTCTCGAGAAGGATCGAGTAAGGGGCTGAACACGGAATCAAACAACCCTCAACGTGCTCCAGCGACGGTGCTCGTCGGACTCGCTGCGGGACAGCACTGCAGAGATGGAACACTCGGTCTTACCCAGGTTCAGGGCCCTCTTGAGGAGGTAAAACCCCTACGTCCTGCTTTGGTGTATTGCACTGCTTGGAGAGTTCACAGTACAAGGAGAGCTTGTCGAGCTCGAGGTGGCTAACAATGGCTACTTGCTAGTCTTCAGATCTAGGGTTTTTGGGCTCAGGAATCTTGGAACCCCTTGCTTGAGCATGCTCCCCCTCCTTTTATAGGCGTCTCGGACCTCTTCCGCCCAAACATTTGGGCGGGAAGGGTTACCACCTAGCGACGAAGGAGGAGGCGCGGTGCACCATAAAGGTGAAGTCCACCAGAAAGGTGAAGGCCATGGACGCGGTCCAGGGCAGGGACGGCGTCACCAAAGCTGGAAAAGGCCACCGTCCAACGGGCGGCGAGCTGGCGCTGCGGAGGCGGAACGGGTCCCACGGTGACGCTGCCCTTGGAGCGTAGCTGCAGACGGTTCCCTTATCACCGAAGAGGCAATACTTGTTGTCCGCTTTGCTTGGTGCTGCTTTGTTGACCCCTTTATACATGGGAACGGCAACTGCGGCGTCGTCGTCATCGCGCGCAAGCGCGCGCGTCACTCTGCACATGGCGCAGAGCCCATGTGCGCTCTGCAGCGGAGGTAGGGATGGCTTCGTGAGGAAGGAGCCTCGGCGAGGCGAAAAACCTCGCCGAGCCCTTCGGCTTGGTCCTTAGCAGAATTGCGGGCGGCGTCGGAGACACCTTGTCGAGTTGTGATCCCTCGCCGAGGGAGAGAATCCTCGGCGAGGAGGAAAAACCCTTCGCGAGGGGAATATCCTCGCGAGGCTCGCCAGGCTTGGAGAGCCTAGTCCTTAGCAAAAATCATCCAAAGAATCTCGTGGGCCCTGGCAGGCCGGCCCGTGGTACCCTGGTTTCCACTGTGCCGACACTTTGCCCCAACGGCGGAAAGGTTGTCAATCTTTCCGATCTCGCAGAAAACAAAGCGATTAATTGTATAGTGAAATAGATGAAAATATGAAAGTGTACCAGATGAGTAATGATGATGAAAAGTGATAAATAAAGGTTGCAATCAATGTAAAAAGATGGACCAGGGGCCATGGGTTCACTAGTGGAGCCTCTCAAGTAAATAAAACACTCATATGATGGGTAAACAAATTACAGTTAGGCAATTGACAAGATTATAACAGAAACTTAATCTAGCTATGACATAGAGAACATGATAATATTTATGTAGGCATCACGACAATGAACAAAGACCATTGAGTCCAACTGCATCTTTGTCTAAAAAGTCCACCGTGGGATCGCTATCCAGCCTGTCACCCAACGGTATTAAGTTGCAAGCAACAGACATTTGCATTAAGTAAAGCGCATGAAGTAAGCAATACTAATAACAAAAGAGACATTAACACCGCTTTTTTATCCTTAATAGCAACAGCACACCCTCGCCCTTAGACGTTTCTGTTACTCGTGCCCAGGAACAAAAGGGGGCATGAACCCACTATCTAGCATAAATACTCCCTCTTGGAGATACACACAATCACTTGGCCAAAGTAACTACGCACATCGGAGAGCATGCAAGAACATAAATCAACATATAAGAATCATGCACAATCTGATCATAACTTCATAATCCATCAGATCCCAGCAAACACATCACATAGCATTACAATAATCGATCTTGATCATGTTAGGCAGCTCACAAGATCATAATACATGAATCACAAGGGAGAGAGACTACCATCTAGCTACTGACATGGACCCGTAGTCCAAGGTGGGACTACTCACAAATCATCCCGGAGGAAGGCATGGCGATGAAGAGCCCTCCGAGATCGATCTCCCCTCCGGCAGGGTGCCAGGATCAGCTTCAGAATCACCCCCGAACTAGGGTTTATGGTGGCGGCGCCTCGGGGTGACTTCTCTAGAAAATAATGGTCGCCCCGACGTTTTTGGGATTTATCTGATTTTATAGGCATCGGAGGGGACCGAGGGGACCTACCAGGAGCAGGGGCGGGTCCCACCCGCTGCCCTAGGGCAGGCCGCGGCTGGGGGTCGTCCCTACCCTGTGGGTGGCCCCCAGGGCTGCCTTCTGGATTGAAACTCCGTCTTGGCGAATAAAAAATCCTCGTAAATTTTCAGCGCATTCCGAGAATATTTCCTGTGGTAAGTTTCTGAAACGAAAAGACAGCAAAAATAGGAAACTGGCACTAGTTATCTTGTCAATAGGTTAGTCTGACAAAATGTATAAAAATGATGTAATAAGATAGTAGAAACATGTGACAACATCACAAAACTAACATGGATCAATCAAAAATTATAGATATGTTTGACACGTATCAGCATCCCCAAGCTTAACTCCTACTCGTTCTCGAGTAGGTAAGTGATAACCAAATAATTTTTGATGAGACATGCAACCAACACAATCTTGATGAAGATAGTAATGTAAAGCATAGGACGTGAATGAGTGATACAAAACAATTGTCTATAGTTGATAGCAAGAAAGCAATGAATAACCAAGTTGAATCATTCAAGGAAAACCTTTCATAAATAGTACGTTAAAAACATGAAAGCCATGTGACCCACATATTTGACTAATTCTCAAAGGTAATGGTTCCACGACAAAAGTGTTTGAGAATCAACACAAAGGAAGATGTAAGTATTAGCAAAAAGCTTCAACTTCCAATGGCTTATCTTATAGATAAAGTCAATATAAAGATTCATGTTTAATCTGACGATGCAATATGATCAATGATACCCAGGGTCAATGCTGTATGTTTGCTTTGGTGGAGATAGAAGGAAAAGGAAAACTGACTCAACATTTAAAAGTAAAAGAAAGGCCCTTCACAGAGGGAAGCAGGGATTAGTCATGTGCTAGAGCTTTTTGATTTTGAAAAACAGAGATAAAAGCAATTTTGAGAGATGCATAATTCCGTCAACGATTCCATAGCTCAGAAGCCCATTAGTCCCCTATGTCAAGCAAGGTCTTTAGAGCTGTGAGAGCAGCTGGTTTTAGAGGAACAACTACATTCCTCTTTCTCCTTTGTTTCACCACTAACCAATGTTTGAACCAATTTCTCAGATTTTCATTGTGCGGAGGAGAATGGTGAGTTATATTTATATTTGCTTAAGCCGCTCTCGGGTTGATTCAAGTGAGGACGTAAACCATCAACACCGAGTGAAATAGAGGGGGGAAAAAGAAAAATAAAAGAAAAACCTTGCTCGACATAATCTATAACGAACCCCCTCCTTACTTCCTCATGAGCTTGAAAACAGAGGCACCAAAATGAGAATATTTTCAAGGTTTTAAAGGTAGCACATGACAAATTTACTTGGAATGGAAGGAAATACCATGCATAGGTAGATATGGTGGACTCAGCTGGCAATATAGTTTGGCCTTGGGATTTCGATGCATGAGTGGACATCACACTCAATACAAAGTTTTTTGGCTTAGCAAAAATGGTATTTGAAGCAACAATCCAACATTAACCGGTAACAGAGTAACATAAGACATTAGTCAATCATAACCATAAACAGTCCACACTGTCTCCCTTGTTGACCAAACAGTTATTTTGATGGAAAGATTAGCTTTATCAATTAACAACTATGAAACACCACACAGTTTCAAGCTTTTAACTGTATTTCTTTACTAATCAATTTCCACTCAAATAACCAGCAAGTTTAAGTATTCATCTTAATATCTCAAAACAATTGAGAAGCATCAGGTAGCCACACAATGATCTACAAGACTATGCAAGCTTTCATTTCATTCCAATATCACATGGATAGCATTTTGCCACTTTGACAATTCAAGCAATTTATCAATAACAACTCTTCAACAAGTATAAGTGAAGAACAAGAGAGTTTAATATCAACAACTAGCAGCTCTAAACAAGATAAAAGCTAAAAGCGAGAGCTTACTAGCAAACAAACAGTAGCTAAGAATACTCAACAAGATATAAGCGAAACAAAGGAGTATTCAAATGAAAAAGCGGAGCGTGCCTCTCTTCCACACAAATAAAGCTAGGATCGAACAAGGATATGACTAGCAAACAAACAAAACAAAAATGAAAGCAAAAAGACGCTCCAAGCATAGCACATAATGTGTAAAGTGATAAAAACGTAGTTCAACGAAGACGACCTTATGATAGTCGATGAAGAGGAGGGGATGCCCTGCCTTGGGCATCCCCAAGCTTAGACGCTTGATGGTTCTTGATATTCAGAGGGGGTGCCATGGGGGCATCCCCAAGCTTGAGCTCTGATCCATCTTCAATTTCTTCATTATCCTCTCATTTGGAACTTAAAAACTCCCTTCACACAAAACTTCTCATAAACTGATTAGAGGGTTAATGCTCATAAATTAAAATCGCACATGTGTTCAACTCAAGACAAATTGCAAGCAACTTTATAGGGCATTGGCTACTGTTTACTAGACCTCAATATGACACTCCTCCTCGAGAGTATCGCATTGACGATAGTAAAAGAGACGAATACAAAATAAAAGCAGAATCTGTCAAAAACTGGACAGTCTGTAAAGATCGAATTTTTCAAAACACTTCTGTAGCTCAAATCAGAAAACTCAAAACTAACGAAAGATATATAAAAGTGTAAGGCTTGCTGTCTAAAAATATCAGAAAAATATAAAATTGAGGGATTGTTCGAGATTTTCTGCAACAGGCGCATAGAATTTTTTCTGGACAACAAAACAATACCTCGCACTTTCAATGCATTACAGGCTAAACTTGGCACAAAAAACCAAAACAAAAAGATACAATGAAGTTGCTACAGAGGCAACAACTCCATGACTAAGGAAAACTGAAAGGAAAAAGATAATGGGTTGCCTCCCAAAAGCGCTTTTCTTTAACGCCTTTTAGCTAGGCGCAATGATTTCAATGATGCCCTAATAAAAGTAAGAGTTGACAGAAGAGAGCATCAAGAAACAAATACCAAACATATTTAAGCCTAACCCACTTCCTATGCATAGGCATCTTGTACGAAAATAATTCATTGGAGCATAAAGCTAGTAGCATAGGAAGACAAAGCAAGTGCAACTTCAAAACTTGCAACAAAAAGAGAGGTGTCTTAGTAACATGAGAACTCCAACAACCATATTTTCCTCTCTCATAATAATTTTCAGTAGCATTATTAAAAAATTCAACGATGTAGCTATCACATAAAACATGCTTTTTATTATCATAAATATCAATTGGAGGCATAGATAAAGGAGTATCATTAAATTCATCACAAATAACAGTAGGAAAAGCATTTGACAATTTATTTTTGTCTTTCTTGAGCCATGGAAGTTGTTGCATATCATACAAAGTAAGAGTTAAAGAGTTACTTTCATTAGAAGGTAACTCCTCCTTTTGTTCCTCACTCTCCTCCTCTTTTTCACCTAATGGGATCTTAGTTTCAGCAATTTCCTGCTCCATAGGTTCCTGCAAAGCATCGGTATCTCCTTTTGGAGGAGAGATTTTCTTAACATATTCAGATTCAGTAATATAATAATTATCATTGTAATTCTCAAAGCAATATTTTAGTATAGTAAAATTCTCAGTTTGATAATGAGCATTATCAATGTTCTCCAGCAAAGAAGCAATTTCATAGGCACCCTTAAAAGCAAAAATTCTTCAATCTGTTCAACATCAAAGAAATCAAAATTTTCCCTAGCATAAGAAGCTAAGGTTTCATTTTCATTGTCCGTACATTGGAAGGGGAGGTGTGGAGTGCGCCTCCCAAAAGAACATTTTATATCATAGAGGAAACTTATATTTTCAGCATACAAGTTCACTTTTTTCAGAAATTCCCAAAGTTGTTTCCCTTTTTGCGACAAGCGGTGTTCCTTATAGTATTTTTGGTAATCTTCTGTGAAACCACAACAAGATCTAGTTTCAAAGAAAGTAGCCATTAAGAGCAACCAAAGAACTAAGCATACTAATAAAACATGATAAAAGACTACACTAATTTTTTGGGGTTTTAAAATTTTGCAACAAGAAAAATAAACTAAACGAGAAATAAAGCAAGCAAGACAAAAAGAAAGTAAAGTGATTGAGAGTATGAGACTCCCCTTGCTGTAGCTCCAAAGTATCCGGCAACAGCGCCAGAAAACTGCTTGATGGTCGGTGATGATAGCGTTGGGTTGTGCCCCAAGCGAAGGCGTGGATGTAGTAAGTAGCAGTTTTCCCTCGTTAACGAACCGAGGTTTATCGAACCAATAGGACTTTGAAATCAACAACAAAATGAATGTTGAAGATCTCTGGTGCTTAATCTTCAATAGACGTGGACCTGCGCACACACTCAACCAATTACTTTGCCCCCAACGGCGGAAAGGTTGTCAATCTTTCCGGTCTCGCAGAAAACAGTGGTTAATTGTATAGTGAAATAGATGAAAATATGAAAGTGGACCAGAGGAGTAATGATGATGAAAAGTGATGAATAAAGGTTGTAATCAATGTAAAAAGATGGATCGGGGGCCATGGGTTCACTAGTGGAGTCTCTCAAGTAAATAAAACACTCATATGATGGGTAAACAAATTACAGCTAGGTAATTGACAAGATTATAACACAAACTTAATCTAGCTATGACATACAGAACATGATAATATTTATGTAGGCATCACTACAATGAACAAAGACCGTTGAGTCTAACTGCATCTTTGTGTAAAAAGAACATCGTGGGATCGCTATCCAGCCTGTCACCCAACGGTATTAAGTTGCAAGCAACAGACATTTGCATTAAGTAAAGCGCATGAAGTAAGCAATACTAATATCAAAAGAGACATTAACGCCGCTGTTTTACCCTTAGTAGCAACAGCACACCCTCGCCCTTAGACGCCTCTGTCACTCGTGTCCAGGAACAAAAGGGGGCATGAACCCACTATCTAGCATAAATACTCCCTCTTGGAGATACACACAATCACTTGGCCAAAGTAACTACGCATATCGGAGAGCATGCAAGAACATAAATAAATATATAAGAATCATGCACAATCTGATCATAACTTCATAATCCATCAGATCCCAGCAAACACGTCACATAGCATTACAATAATCGATTTTGATCATGTTAGGCAGCTCACAAGATCATAATACATGAAGCACAAGGGAGAGAGACTACCATCTAGCTACTGCCATGGACCCGTAGTCCAAGGTGGGACTACTCACAAATCATCCCGGAGGAAGGCATGGCGATGAAGAGCCCTCCGAGATCGATCTCCCCTCCGGCAGGCTGCCGGGATCAGCTTCAGAATCACCCCGAACTAGGGTATAGGGTGGTGGCACCTCGGGGTGACTTCTCTGGAAAATAATGGCCGCCCCGATGTTTTTGGGATTAATCTGATTTTATAGGCGTCGGAGGGGGCCGAGGGGACCCACCAGGAGCAGGGGCGGGTCCCACCCGCCACCCTAGGAAAGGCCGCGGCTGGGGGTCGTCCCTGCCCTGTGGGTGGCCCCCAGGGCTGCCCTCTGGACTGAAACTCCGTCTTGGCGAATAAAAAATCCTCGTAAATTTTCAGCGCATTTCGAGAATATTTCCTGTGGTAAGTTTCTGAAATGAAAAGACAGCAAAAACAGGAAACTAGAACTAGGCATCTTGTCAATAGGTTAGTCCGACAAAATGCATAAAAATGACGTAATAAGATAGTAGATACATCTGACAATATCACAAAACTAACATGGATCAATAAAAAATTATAGATATGTGACACGTATCAGCATCCACTAGCATCGGAGAGCATGCAAGATCATCGATAAAACATAACACATAGATGAACAAGAGTAATGAGTTCCACAATTGATCGGATCTGAGCAAACACATCATGTAGCACAGATATATGATCTTCATCATGTAGGTCAACTCGTAAGATCTAAACAATGGAGTACAAGGAGAAGATACAATCATCTAGCTACTGCCATGGACCCGTAGTCCCGTGGTGGACTACTCACGCATCACTCCAGAGGCAGGCATGGTGGTGTAGATGCCTCCGGTGATGATCTCCCCCTCTGGCAGGGTACCTGGAAGAGCTTTAGGACCCTCCAGATCTAGGGTTGGCGACGGCGGCGGTCTCGGATGTTTTCTGGAGAATATGATCGGGTATCGAGGGTTTCCGAGACGAAGATGATTTATAGGCGAAAGGGCGACTCGAGGAGGTGGACCAGTCGTCCAGGTGGGACCCCGGCGCGGCCAAGCCCTGGGCCGCGCCTGGGTGGCGTCTGAGGGCTGTGGGGCCCCACTGCAGCTCCCCTGCTAGCTCCGTCTTTGTTTCTTCATAAAAATAAATCATTTCATTTTCAGCCAATTCCGAGAAACTTCCCCGAACAACTTTTCTGAAACAAAAAGACAGCAGAAAACAGGAACTGGCACTGGGCATCTTGTCAATAGGTTAGTTCCATGAAATATGCCAAAATGATATAAAAACATGTGGCAATGATATATAATCAAGCATAGAACATCAAAAATTAAAGATACGTCTAGGACGTATCAGCCTTCATGATGCGCGTGACCTCCTGGGCAAAGTACTCTTGTCGTTCCGCCGGCATGTTTGACGTGTCCGTGGGCATGATCTTGAGCTCCCAATTTTCTTGCATCTCCTTGATCTTCATCTCTTTCACCCCCCTTGATTTTTGCAACTCCTTCATCTTGTGGCCTTGCACGGTGTAGTACATATTCTACCTCTCGTTGTTGGCTTCGTGCATCTTCTCTTTGAGAACGTTGGAGGATGCCATGAACGTGGCAAAAGACTCTTGTAGGGCGGAAGTCGCCCCGGCCTTGTGTGTCGCCGCCTTCGCCTTCTTGTTCCCAATTGGTCGTGGAGTTGGCCCGGCCCCCAGAATCCGGGTTTCATCGACAACACCACCTTGGCTAATGGACGCACGCAATGCACCCCATTTTTGACAATCTTGAAGCACTTTCCAACAATGCATGTATTTGAAGGCCTTGTTCTTGTTCAACTCTTGATACATCTCGATAGTTTCCTTCAACTAAATAAAAAAAGACATGTTAGACGAACAATATAAACTTTGGTGCATGCCAAATAGAGGGGAGGTTTGGTTTAGTATCTTACTACGTCGACTTGGTTGGTGACGCTCTCGTTTCTTGTCTTCACTTGATCCCAACATCCATGGAACTTGTTGACGGCCTCTTGTATGGACCCCCACCGCTTCTCTATTGCGTTGGACTTGCGACGTGGAGGCACATTCAGTGGCGGGTACACCGTCCTCTCGAGGAAGTTTTTGTGAATTCGGGTCCAACACGAATTACTATTTTGTCGTGCGTCGATGATGGAGTCTTGGCTTACCCCCATCCATGCCACACACAAAGCTGCATCCTCTTTTGGTCTCCATGTCCTGCCTCTATTCCCTTCGGCAGCTTGATATCGTCGCCGGTTTCAACATCGTGCACAACCTGGCTCTCCTAATCCTCCTCCCCGCACTCCTCCACCTTCTGCCCTCATCCTCTCGGCCGTGTTCGTAATCGTCCTGGGTGAGGTCGTCTAGAGGGATCATGCCACGGATAATATTGTTCATGACATCCTAGTTCATCAATGTTATTAAATGCAATTCAAACTATCGGTAAGATCATTAAATGCACAATTCAAAATGCCGACGAGATCATTAAATGCACAACTCAAACTGTTGCCCACACAGAAATGATCAAAACGTACCTTGCCAGCCGCCATTCCGCCGAGCACGTATGCTGCGTCTGTTTTTTCATCACCGAACAGCTGCGTCGGCACTACGGCCGCGGTGCCTGCATATCGACGAAGCGCATGCGAGTCGCTGAAGTGGGCGTCATGGTTTGTGGCACCCCCCTCTGACACATGTCGCCAGTGAGGCGGTCGCCCCATGCGCTAGCCCAGGATATCTGGACGCACGTTATGACAATGAAACATAGCGGAAATCATTACACAATCAGACCCTGATGACCCACAAGTGTAGGGGATCACAACAGTCTTCGCGGGTAGTTTGTCCCTAATTTATTGATTCGACACAAGGGGAGCCAAAGAATATTTATAAGCCTTAGTAGTTGAGTTGTCAATTCAACCACACCTGAAAAGGATTTCTCTCGAAGCAATTTATTAGTAGTAATAGTGGTTTGATGGCAGCAGTAGAATAGTAACAGCAGTAGTAAAATAAAGACAACAATGATAACGGTAAAATTAATGATTGTAAACAGCGGGATTAAAACACCGTAGGCATAGGGACAGATAGACGGGCGTTGCATGAATAAGATAGCTCATGAAATGAACATAACTAAGCACGAAGCAAATAAACATATAAATAGCATCCAAGTATCAAACAATCATAGGCATGTATTCCTAAATTAGCCGTACGTGCTTGCAATAAGAACTTGCACGGCATCTTTTGTCCTGCCATCCGGTTTCAGCTGGGCCAATTAAGGAACAAATGGCAATTAAGGTGTTCCTTTTAATAGAACACCGGATCAAAGCATTAACACACAGTGAATACATGTAACCCTCGAGTTGCCAACCATTCCCATCGATGTCTCCGTTTCTGTCACTCGGGGTCTCCGGTTCCGGTTGACAACAAGTGCATACAACTAGTAGATAGGATCCAAACAACAATTATACTCATGCAAACATAAGTGTTCAGATCTGAAGACATGGCACCCGGGCCCAAAGTGACAAGCATTAAGCATAACTAGTTGCACCAACGATGATTAACACAAATAGAGGATACTAGGCATCGTGCCCTAACAATTTGGCATCGAATTACATGAGCAATCTTATTCAATCCCTTCCATCCCCTTGCCTACAGCAGGGAACTACTCACACATGGAGGGGGACGACATGGATATTTGATGGACAGGCGTTGGCGGTGACGATGGCGGCGATCTCCACTCCGGCAGGGTGCCGGAACAGCGATCCTGGACCCCGAATTTAGGGTTCGTGATGGCGGCGGAGCTCCGTAAGGTTTCTGGAAAAAGTGTTCGGGGCCCGTCGTTTTAGGTCGAGAGGGTGCTTATAAGCGAAGGGGGGTCGAGAGACGACGTCCCTGGGGCAGGGGCGGCCTCCTGCCGCGGCCCTGCTCCTGGGGTGCCCCCCCCCCCCTCGCGGTCTTCTGGCTCCGTGGCTCTTTTCCCTCAAAGATACTTTTTATAATTTTTCTGGAATTTTCCACGAACTTCTGAGCCCTGCACAAAAGAAAGACACCAAATGCAATTTTGCTGAAAAAAACGTCAGTTCGGGTTAGTTCCAAACAAATTCATTAATAATCAGAGGCAAAACAATAACAAAGTGTTCGGAAAAGTAGATACGTTTGCGACGTATCAGCTCCCCCAAGCTTAGCTCATTGCTTGTCCTCAAGCAATTCAGTTGACAAACTGGATGCGATAAAAGAAACTTTGACAAACACATTTGCTTCATTTAGAGCATAGAAGTTTAAACCATGCTCAGTATTTTAATAAGCACAAGAGAGAAGTTACAAAAACAATAGAACTAAACCAATCATGGGGACTTATGCAAAACTCACAATATGCTAACAAGTAATAATTTTAACATGCAAACAAACAGCACCGATGCAATGCATATAACTAGGCATGGTAAAGTGATCTCTCGCTTGCCCCTTTTGTAGGGCAAAACATAAATGCCGGGCACCTATTGAGACATTAAACGGTGACTAGATGTAAAGTTATCAGAATTGAGAAATATCCCAAACATGCTCCAATCATTAAAATTTTGGGACAAAGCACGTTATACTCAGAATGACAGCAATGCTCTATAAGATGTGTCGGAGATTGTCCCCAGGAACTAGGGGTGTCTCCAAGGTATCGTGTAAGGGGCTGAACACGGAGTCAAACAATCCACAACGTGCTCCGGCGACGGTGCTCGTCAGGCTCGCGGCGGACGACACTGCAGAGATTGACACAAGGTATTACCCAGGTTCAGGGCCCTCTTGTGGAGGTAAAACCCCTACGTCCTGCTATGGTGTATTGCACTGCTTGGAGAGTTTACAGTACAAGGAGAGAGCTTGTCGAGCTCGAGGTGGCTAACAATGGCTAGGTTGCTTCGTAGCTCCTAGGTTGAAGAGCCAGTCACCAAGGGTCGAACCTCTTGCTGGGGCGTGCTCCTCCTCCTTTTATAGGCGTCCTGGGCCTCTTCTGCCCAAACATTTGGGCGGGAAGGGCTACCACATGGCGACGAAGGAGGAGGCGCGGTACACCGTAAAGGTGAGGTCTACCATAAAGGTGCAGCTCGTGGACGCGGTCCATGGCAGGGGAACAGCGTCACCAAAGCTGAAAAGGGGCACCGACCAGCTGGACAGCGGAGCTGGCGCTTGCCGAGGTGGGAGGTGGCCCACGTGACGTCGTCCTTGGAGCGTAGCTGCAGACTGTTCCCTTGTCACCAAAGAGGCAATACTCGTTGTCCGCTTTGCTTGGCTCCGCTTTGTTGACTGCTTTATACATGGAAACGGCAACTGCGGCGTTGTCGTCATCGCGCATAGGCACGCGCGTCACTCTGCACCCGGCGCTGAGCCCATGTGCGCTCTGCCATGGGAGCAGAGATGGCTTCATGAAGAAAGCGCTTCGCGAGGCGAAAAGCCTCGCCAAGCCCTTCAGCTTGGTCCTTGGCAGAATTGCGGGCGGCGTCGGAGACGCCTTGTCGAAGAGCGATCCCTCGCCAAGGGAAAGAACCCTTGGCGAGGAGAAGAACCCTTCGCGAGGAGAGAAATCCTCGCGCAGCTCGCCAGGCTTGGAGAGCCTGGTCCTTAGCGAAAATCATCCAAAGAATCTTGCGGGCCCTGGCAGGCCGGCCCGTGGTACCCTGGTTTCCACTGTGCCGACAGTAGCCCCCGGGCCCGCGATGGGCACGCCGAGGCCCATGGACGAAGGCGAAGCGTCGAGGGGCCAAAGATGCCTGGCAGGGCCGCGACACGTGTCACGCAGCGGTTGCGCCCGCGGCCACGACCTCCTCGGCTCCAACGGGCGACGCGGTGGGGCCCGCCACGACTCGAGTGCTGGTCAATAAAGCCTGGGCGCGCAGGCGGCGCCCATTACTTCTCCCGTAACTCCTCCGCACACTTCTCCCCACGCCTCCAATCTCTCCAGAGAGCTCCAATCTCCAGAGCACTCTTCTTCTTCTCTGGCGACCATGGCACCCAAGAGAGCAGCCGCCGACTTGAAGGGCAAGGCCACCGCGCAGGCGAGCTCGTCTACGGTGGCGGCGCGGGCGGGCACGTCCGCGACGATGGCGCGCGCCGCTGCTCTCGAGGGAGCACTGCCGCGGACGCGTGTCACTGCGGCGACGATAGCGACGGTGCGCCACCTGGCGGCGGCGAAAACCAACGAGCACGGCGCCACCGAACTGAGGCCGGCCGGTAGCAGGCTCACCGACACCTTCTACCCCATCTTTCTTCATACACTCTACGCCGGCCTGGTACCACCATTCTCTGATTTCCTCCTGGCGATCTTGGAGACGTACCAGATCCAACTCCTTCATCTTCATCCCAACTCCATCCTCATCCTTGCCATCTTCGCCCACTTCTACGAGGCCTACGTCGGCATCCGCCCCTCGGTGGCGCTCTTCCGCAGTTTCTATTCTCTTCGGAACTCCGCCAAGGGCGAGCGGCTTGGGTGCGTCTCCTTCCGCATCGTCGACGCCAGGAGCGACAACTACATCCCCATCGCCTGGAGTGGCGAGGACGCCGTCACCAAGGTGACGAAAAAGGTCGACAAGTTCCGCGAGAAGTGGCTCTTCGTCGACGCCAAGGCCACACACCCTCTCCTGGAGGTGCCCGAGGCGCCGCCGAGGAAGTGGGCGCGCTGGGCGAGCGCGGACTTCAGGGGCTCGAAGCTTGACGCGGTGTACGTGTATATCCGTCACATCCGCGAGGCAGGGGTCACCGGCCAAATGGTGGCGAAGGACTTCACCAGGCGCCGCATCGCTCCCCTCCAACAGCACGCCGAGCCGGTGTGGCGATACGACGGCAAGGACGACGCCATGCGGCTAAGCAGGGACGGCTTCGAGCCTGATGTGCTCCGCCAGATTATGAACGTTCTCTTCACATCGCCGGAGATCCCGTCCGCCAAGAAAGAGGCGGCCAAGCCGCTCATTGTCTTCGCCGAGGAGAGCATAGAGGAGCAGCGCTCGCATATGCCCACGTTCGACGAGTGGGGAATCATGCCCGCGGGGCACAGCGGGCCTCGCCCTAACCCGTGGGCGGCGGAGCCGGAGTACGTGGATGAGGCTCCTGAGGCTGAGGAGGCCGAGTCCGCCGAGGAGGAGGCCTCGAGAAGCGAGGACCCCCTTGGCGAGGACGAGGCTTCAAGAGGCGCTGACCCCGTCGGCGAGGGCGCCGGATCCTCGAGGAGTGCCCACGCCGAAGTGGACCTCCAGGTGCTCTCCTCCGGCGACGAGGAGGACGCCTTCCGCATCGTCCGCTCCCAGCGCGCCGAGGAGGAGGAGATGAGCGGCGGTGGAAGAGGGCGCTGCGAGCCCCGCTCCAAGGCAGTCCACGACAGGAGGGCCGCAACCGCGGGAGGCATCCCTCGCGCAGAGACAGGAGCGGCCCGGGAGGAGGCCGGAGCAAACCTCATCCAGCCTCCCAAGGCGAAAAAGAGGGTGTGGGTGATGGCTGGCGAGTAAGCCCTCGACTTCTCCTTCTTCCTCAATATTTCACTTTAAGAATTCCCCCCTTTGAAGGATTTTCGACTTGTCTTCCTTTCAGGCAGCCCGCGGAGCCAAAGAGACGGCGGCTCGGCGGGGCTGGAGGGACCACCAGCGTCGCCATGGAGACGCCTGCAGCCGGCGAGCCGCAGCAGGCAGTTGTTTCTCCCGCGGTCGAGCACCGCGCGGAGACGGTGATGGCCGAGGAGAGCGTAGCGTCGCCGATTCGGGCGGCGACTCCTCCAGCAGCGGAGCACCGTGTGGAGGAGGAGACCGCAGAAGCGGCGGCGCCGCCAACCAGGGCGGCGACTCCTCCAGTCTAGCAGGAGGCGGAGGAGGAAACCGTGGACGAGGACATCGTCGCGGAGCCGCCTCCAGAGGAGGGGGCCTCGAGAAGGGCTGACGCGCCTGGGGCCGCGGCGAACGCGGCCGTTGCAGAGGGGGCCGGAGGCGCCCCTGTGGAGCAGGAGGCAGAGACACCTCTGGAGCCCCCGAGCGACGGGGCCAGGGGCGAGGAGATGCCCAGCCCCCTGAGGGCTCTTGACGCGGGCGGCGAGGGAGACGCCCCCACGAGCCCTCATGCCACGGCGGGGGCCGCTACAAGTTCGGGGCAGGATGCCCTAGGCGCCTCGACAAGCGTCGAGGGAACTGCACCCAGCATCAGCGTGGGAGTCTCCTTGGCGCTGCAAGCGCCGCATCGCCAAGCGGCCTATCGCCGGATCGTCCTCAACCGGGCGCGGCGAGCGCTCGACGGGCTGGAGGAGCAGCTCGCCAAGGAAGAAGACACCCTGGCGGAGGAAAGGGCAAGGCTTGGCGACGCCTGGATTCTTCTTCACGAGAGGGTGGAGATGTGTCGCCGGCAAGACGCGTCGGCAAAGGCGGCTCGCGAGGAAGCGATCCGCTTCGCCAAAGAGACCCGCGACAGCGTCAAGCGGGAGGCGCAGGAGGTGATGGAGGAGCTCGACGCCGCCAGGGAAGCACTTGAGGCGGAAACCACCTCCAAGCATGACGAGCTGGCGGCCGCGAAGCAGAAGCTCACCGCCGACTCTGAGGCCGCCAAGGCCAGCCTGAACGAGCTCCGCGAGCAACTGGACGCCCGCGAGGGGCAGCTGGCGCCTCGCGAGGTCGAGCTGAAACGGCGCGAGGAAGAGCTCGCCCTACAGGAGAAGGAACTGCAGCGGCGCGAGGAGAAGATCCAGCTGCTCGCGAAGGACCAGGCCACCCACGAGGGGCAGCTGGAGGAGCGTGAAGGTCGGGTGGCCACCGACGAGGCCAACCTTGCGGCGGAGCATAAGAGGCTCCAAGAAGAGGCTGACCTCAAAGTCAAACTCGTCCGCGAAAACCTCTCAAAGGAGTATGACGAGAAGGTCGCGAAGCACGAGGACCGCCTCAAGACCAAGCGCAAGGAGCTCGAGAAGCGCGTCAAGGAGCTTGAGCAGGAGGAGAAAAGGTTGACCTCCTGCCTCGAGGTCTCTCGGGAGGCCCAGGCGCGCGCCGAGGGGAACGCCTTTGCCTTGGAGAGGGACCTGGACGAGCTCCGGAAGCAGGTGGGGCCGGTCGCGGCCCTGGTGGAGCAGGCACGAGACCAGCGCCAGGTTGACCGGTTCATGACGCGCCAGCATCAAAGCATTCTCCAGAGCTTGGTGAGCCACGCACGCGCCGTCGGGAGAGATCTGAGGATCGACGTCCCTTCCTTCTCCGCGGCGACCGACGACGAAACTTCATACTCGCACTTCTTCGAGCAGTTCCTCGAAAAGCTTGAAGGGGTCGCGAAGAGCTTCGACAAGCGTGTCGTGGAGGAGAGTCGCGACCTCCTTGTCGTCGCCGTCACCAACGTCTTCAGCAACCTCGTGAGGCTCCAGCCCTCACTTGATCTTGAGGACGTGATGGTGCCACCGCGCGCCATCAGCGACAAAGCGCGGGAGACCGCCACGCAGGCCGCTATCGCGTACGCCAAGAAATTCGACCAAGTGGTGATCGAAGGCGACAACGAGGAGGCCCTGGAGAAGGCGGAAACTACCATGGATCGCGCAGGCACCTCAGGAGGCGCGACGGCCTGAGCTCCTTGCCTGTTGCTGGACGTGCCGAGGGCAAATTTATCTTAGCCATTTTGATTGTAAACTTTGTAAAAACTTATCAAGTTATATTGGAGTGTGCTTGTGAATGTTCCTCGGGAAACCTTTGTCCTTCCCCCTCATGTCTTTTCGCTCTACGTCTCAGGACCCTCTTTTAGCGCTACACCACCGCCGCTTCGGTATGTGCGAGTCAGTGCTCCACAAGTCCGGGGGGTGCGTGAGGCCTCGAGAAGTAAGAGCTCCACGAAGCGCGATGCTTGGGGCTCCCCTTTGACGCGCAAGCAGCCCATGAGGCGTGGGAGAGAGAAAAGAGACTCGAGGGGCAAAAACCAGCAAGAGGAAATTCTACCAAGTTCTTGTACTTAGCTTGACGAGGCGTTTTCGCCCTGAAGAGGGAGTTGGTTCCCTGGCGAGGCGTTGTTGCCTTGGAGAGGGTGCCTGATGCTTGTTTCCTGCACTTGGACGGATAGGCATACCCACGAGCAATAATAGATAGCTAAAGAATCTTATGGTGCTCGTAGGTTCCTTCATGTGTGTCTCGCGAGGAGAAAACAGGCACCAAGGTTTTGGTGATCCTTGGTGAGTTGACGTGTGCGGGAGCTGACCCATGAGTTCAGAGCTCCTTGGGAGTTGACATGCATGAGAGCTGACCCGCAAGTTCAGAGCTCGGATCCCTTGGGTTTTAGGCGCTGCCGGGATGCTCCCGTGGCATGGCACCCTGCTAGCCCCCGCTCGCGAGATACACAGGAGGGATCGTACGAGCAGGAATAAACAGTAATAACAGTTTTGCCGAAGTCGCAAAACATGCTGGCGCGATGCGCAAAGGTTCAGAATGACCTGAAATAGGTGTTCATTACACTGGCGTGGCCAGGAGTTTTTCTTCTTTGATGATGAAGTGTTGCTCCTCCGGGAGCGCGCTCCCCTACTTAGGAGGCAGGTTGGCGCCGATGGTGACGCAAGCCCCCGAGCCACTCGCCTCCAGAGACACTTGTTTTGTCGCGGCCTTCTCCTGGGAGAACAGCTGCTTCTTCTTCGCGGGGGGGGGCTCGGGAGGGGTTCCTCGTCCTCGTCAGCGGGTGACGCCACCGCAGCAGCCTTGTAGGCCGCCTGCGCAGCGTACAAGGCGTCCGAGACCACGCCGCGGATGACAATGGTGCCACCCGAGCCAGGGAGCTTGACGAGGTTGTAGGCGTGGTGGGTCACCGCCATGAATTTGGCGAGGGCGGGGTAGCCGAGTATGGCGTTGTGGGGTAGGCCGATGTGCGCGATGTCG
Organism: Puccinellia tenuiflora; assembly: GCA_012064385.1. Taxonomy (NCBI): domain Eukaryota; kingdom Viridiplantae; phylum Streptophyta; class Magnoliopsida; order Poales; family Poaceae; genus Puccinellia; species Puccinellia tenuiflora. The sequence goes on from QRDG01000025.1 coordinate 985,733, forward strand.
AAGTCGATCAGCTCGGTGCGGTAGTTGGCCTGGGTGCCGAAAGTGACGGCGAGCCTCACCTGCCCCAGAGGGGTGGTGAGACCCTCTGTCACTCCCGAGAAGGGCCTGGTAGGCATGAGCCGCTCGTAGGGCACCTGCAGCTTCTCGAATGTCTCGACGGAGATGACGTTGAGGCCGGCTCCTCCATCAATGAGCGTCTTAGAGACGGCGATATTGTTGATGGTGGGGGTGCAGACCAACGGGATGGTGCCAACGGTTGAAGTGGACTTGGGGTGGTCGCCGGAGTCGAAAGTAATGGGGCACTGGGACCACTTGAGGGGCCTGGAGGCCTCGACTCCAGGAAGGGCTGCTGCGACCTCGCGAGCGATTTGCTTGAAGTGGCGGTTGGAGCGAGGGGCCTGAGCCCCGCCAAGGATGCAAGCGGCTCCACGAGGTACCTGGTAGCCCTCGTCAGCCTCGGCAGGCAGGTTGTCGTTTGCGGGCTGGGCAGCGTTGGCCTGGGGGTTCTGCTGGTAGTTGTCGTTGTAGTTGTTGTTCCAGCGTCGCCCCCCGCGGCCGCTGCGGCCTCCGCCGCGGCCGCCGCGGCCTCCGTTTGCCTCGCGAGCCTCGCGAGCCTCGCGAAGCCTCCTGATGTCGAAGCAGTCCTCGGTGGCGTGAGAGTGCCTGTTGTGGTAGATGCAGAAAGGACGATCATCCTTCTTCTCAGGTCCTGCGGCTGGAGTAGCAGCTTGGCGAGACTGCTTGGCGTCAGGCTCTGCCGCGAGGACCGCAGTAGTCTTGCGCTTCTCAGAGGATTTCTTCTTCTTGGACCCCTCGGCGGGGTCCCCTGGCTCGTTCTTGACGAACAAGCGGCCCTCTTCAGCCTTGGCGCACTTGTCCGCCAAGTCGAAAAGCTTGACGACGGTGGTGATGTTGTCGTGGATGCCGAGCTTCTCGAGCATCCGTACGTCTGTGACCCCAGCCTGGAAAGCCGAAATGACCTGCGCATCGGTGGCGTTGGGGATCTTGTTGCGCACTTGGCTGAAGCGCTGGATGTACTTGCGGAGGGTCTCGCCGGGCTTCTGACGCACGGCGCGGAGGTCGTTGTAGGTGAGGCCGCGCTCATACATACCCTTGAAGTTGGCGACGAAGCACCGGTAGAGCTCCTCCCAGGAGTTGATGGACTCGGCGGGGAGGTTGGTGAGCCATGAGGACGCAGAGTCCTTGAGGGCCATAGGGAACCAGTTCGCCATGACCTTGTCGTCGCCCCCGGCGGCCTGGATGGCCAAAGAGTAGAGCTGCAGGAACTCCAGGGGGTTGTTCTTGCCGTCGTAGCGCGGAGGGAGGTCCGGCCTGAACTTGACCGGCCAAACGACGCGACGAAGGCTGCGAGTGAACGCGGCCGTCGTGCCGTAGGTGACCGTGCCATTGGCAAGGGTGGCGCGGAGGTGGCGCCCGGCGGTGGCGATGTCCTGGACGGCGCGGTTGCGGCGTTCTTGCCCGCGCTCGAATCTCACGCGTGCGTCCTCAGGGGCTCGCTGCACGATCTGGCAGTCATGCGGCGACGATGCGTGCGATGCAGCGCGGCCGTCGCGAGGAGGAGCCCCCGCTGGAGCAGGTTGCGGTGCAACCGGTGGAGCCGGAGCGGGTGTGGGTTGGAGAGGAGGCGCGGGAGGTGCGCCGTGCGCCACGTCCCCCACGAGCGCAGAAGGAACCAGGGAACGAGACGGCGCAGGTGCCGCGGCGCGAGCGGCGCCGATGAGCTCGGCAACGCGGTTGAGCCAGGCCTCCTGAGCCGCCGGCGTGGGGCGGTACTGCAGCAGCTCCTGCGCCATGAGGAGCGCAGTCGCCGGGCTGGGCGCAGGGCGGCCCAGCGAGGAGGCAGCACGGTCCCGCGACAGGGGCAGGGAGGAGGCCTCCTCTTCGCCAAGATCGTCCTCAGCGTGGTCGATGTCGTCGTCGTCGGGGTGCTCGACGCGGGGCTCGGGGTCGACACGGCGCTCCGGAGCAGAGCCCCCACGCGGGCGGCCACGCGGGCGGCCTGCGGGAGCGGTGGCGGCGCTAGCCGTCCGGCGAGCGAGACGTTCGGCACGAGAACCGGCCATGGCTGTGTCGAGGATGAAGACGCACCTCAGCCTCCTACCTGGCGCGCCAAATGTCGGAGATTGTCCCCAGGAACTAGGGGTGTCTCCGAGGTATCGTGTAAGGGGCTGAACACGGAGTCAAACAATCCACAACGTGCTCCGGCGACGGTGCTCGTCAGGCTCGCTGCGGACGACACTGCAGAGATTGACACAAGGTATTACCCAGGTTCAGGGCCCTCTTGTGGAGGTAAAACCCCTACGTCCTGCTATGGTGTATTGCACTGCTTGGAGAGTTTACAGTACAAGGAGAGAGCTTGTCGAGCTCAAGGTGGCTAACAATGGCTACTTGCTAGTCTTTAGATCTAGGGTTTTTGAGCAGGCTCCTAGACTCCAAAAACCGAACCCCTTGCTTGGGCGTGCTCCTCCTCCTTTTATAGGCGCCCTGGGCCTCTTCTGCCCAAACATTTGGGCGGGAAGGGCTACCACATGGCGACGAAGGAGGAGGCGCGGTGCACCGTAAAGGTGAGGTCTACCATAAAGGTAAAGCTCGTGGACGCGGTCCACGGCAGGGGAACGGCGTCACCAAAGCTGAAAAGGGGCACCGACCAGCTGGACAGCGGGCTGGCGCTTGCCGAGGTGGGAGGTGACCCACAGTGACGTCGTCCTTGGAGCGTAGCTGCAGACTGTTCCCTTGTCACCAAAGAGGCAATACTCGTTGTCCGCTTTGCTTGGCTCTGCTTTGTTGACTGCTTTATACATGGAAACGGCAACTGCGGCGTTGTCGTCATCGCGCGTAGGCACGCGCGTCACTCTGCACCCGGCGCTGAGCCCATGTGCGCTCTGCCGCGGGAGCAGAGATGGCTTCATGAAGAAAGCGCTTCGCGAGGCGAAAAGCCTCGCCAAGCCCTTCAGCTTGGTCCTTGGCAGAATTGCGGGCGGCGTCGGAGACGCCTTGTCGAAGAGCGATCCCTCGCCAAGGGAAAGAACCCTTGGCGAGGAGAAGAACCCTTCGCGAGGAGAGAAATCCTCGCGAAGCTCGCCAGGCTTGGAGAGCCTGGTCCTTAGCGAAAATTATCCGAAGAATCTTGTGGGCCCTGGCAGGCCGGCCCGTGGTACCCTGGTTTCCACTATGCCGACAGGGAGCACGTCATTGAGGACATGTCCAATCTTGATCATTACACCATTAGCACAACATAAATATATGGAAAGCATTTCAAATGCGAGGTCAATGTGCAAACTACTCATCCGAATATCCACAAGATGTGAAAACACAAAATCTCCAAGAAAATTTGAGAATGCTAAGGTAGCTATCTCATTGTAAACCATATGATGTCCATTGCACTCAAAACATCGGTAATATAAATTGTTCAACATGTTTGAGACAATATGAGGATAAAATGGCAAAAATACAAGAAGAGGGATGTCGAAAGCATCAATACCAATGGGCCAAAAACGGAAGCACTTGTGACCATACCTGCTCAAAATATCAATATGGTTGCCAACAATCACAAGGAAATATAAATTGCTTATCAAGTTTGTGGCAACACATAAATCATCTAGATAAAAGGTCAAGGAAACATGCATGTCACAAAAGGAAATAAAATCACTCACATGCTTGCAAACCAACCAAAGGAAAGAGCAATTGTTCAATTTGTTGGATGCAAAACATGCAGAAGGTAGTAAACCCGAGAGCAATCCGTAAACCACAAGTATCATGCTCTCAAGAGCTCGTTTAGTCAACTCATTCTCAATTGAAGTTGACATTCTCATGCAGGGACCAAAACACACAAAAGACACAATGAAGAAGTTGTGTGCATGGTAGATGAACACATCATCCATCATGATGCGTCACTTCGTTTGCACATCACCAAACGCACCAAATTCAATATGAAAGTATGAAATATGCGGATGGTCAACATGCAAAATGAAGGGAGGAAAATTTGCAACATAGCAAAAGGAACCATCTCCAAAAGGTGAGGATGCTATGGGGGCAAACTCATTATCAAGAATTTCATCATCATTGCAAGCAACACATATGAAAGAGAAATTGTTTGACATATTGCATGCAACAATGGGAGAAAATTGGAAAGATTCATAGCAATGCATGCATGTGGCAAGAGCATCACACATAGGAAATTCCACATGATCAACATTGGTTTGAAACAAGGTATCACATGGGAATATGAAAGACGCATAGGCGACATCAAAAGAATCATCCACATCATGCAAACAATCAACATTCATCATGTCCACTAGTGGGATCACGCCATCATCAACACCCATATGCGTACCGTTGTACTCCCGCTCATGAGAAGTAGGTGGTGTGGTAGAGGTAGCGGCGTCCATGTGTCCGACTTGTTCATCTTCATATAGCCATGGGGTGGCATCATCTTCATCCTCCATGTACACCTTCTCAAGTTGAGGCACCATCATGTCGAGGCTTGGCGTATCTTCTCCATGGAACCTAGAAAAACATGAGAGAACACACTAGCACTACTAGGAAACTAGCCATAGGTGGAAATGGATTCTGTGGCACATATAAATGTGCGTGCACCACAGAAATATTTCTGTGGCCCATGAAAAACTATGCGCCACAGAAATTTTGGAATTCTATGGCGCATAAAATATAGATGCGCCACAGAATTCTGGATTTCTGTGGCGCATACAGTCCCATGCGCCACAGAATTCTTAATTTCTGTGGCGCATATAGCCCCGTGCGCTACAGAATTTTGGTGGGGCCCATGTGGGCCGATGCAGCACATATGGGTGGCCAAGTTTCTATGGCGCATATGTCAATATGCGCCACAGAAATGTGATGATTCTGTGGCGCATACTGACATATGCGCCACAGAATTCTCGGGGCCCACCTCTTGGCGCTGACGCAACGCACACCACACACCAGACTCAACCTCCACCGCACAATGCACGCACACAACCGCAGGACACACCACTCCCTTATCCATCCAGCGCCCCCGAACCAGCCCGCCCGATGGGGTCGCAGCATAGAAAACAAAAAAAATTCCTATGCGGCAAGCGGAATAAACCCCAAGGATCTAGATCTACTAGATGAAGATAGCGAAGGTGAGATCCAATCTCTTACCCTTGAAGATAAACAAACGCATTTTGTCGGTGCAGGGGTTGGCTAGTCGATCCCCGCAACTAGACTCGTCTAGTCGCGAGGAGATGTATTATCCTCGAGATCCAATCCGGTGAAGTGCAGCAACGGGCAGCACCTCCGCGGTGTCCACACATTCGGCTCGATGAAGACGTCAACTCCTTGATCCCGCAAGCGAGAGGACGTGGCCTTGATGATCTTAGAAGCACGACGGTAGTGACGATGACGATCTCCACGTGCGAGGCTTCGCCAAGCCAAGCGAGAGGAGAGGGAGAGGAGGAGGTGGTGCAGCCCCCTAGGGCTAGGGTGGTGCGGCAGCTCTTGGTGGAGGTGGTGGTGCACGGCAGCCCTCCGGGGAGAGAGGTGGCGCGACTAGGGTTTTGGGTGGAGGAGGTGGTGCGGCTAGGGGTGGTGCCCTTGGGTGTGCCGCACCCCTCCCCTCCCCTCCTTATATAGGAGGCCGGCTAGGGTTAGGGTAGGGGCCGGCTGGCCCCTCTTGCCTTGCCCCCCAAGTTGGAGTCTGATCGGTTGTGGTTTAGGGGGGGTTTGTCGTTCTCTCCACAGGGATCAAAATCTATTGGTGCTTTTCCTTTCTAGAAGCTTGGAACAACGAAAAGGTGGGATGGTGTTTACGGATCTAGACTAGGTCTTGCGGATCAAGCAAAAGAAATTAGAACGGTGACAGCAAAGGGGGGCTAAGGAAGATTGTCTCACGGACAGCAAAAGGGAGGCTAAGGAAGATTGTTTCACGGACAGCAAAAGGGAGGCTAAGGAAGATTGTTTCACGGACAGCAAAAGGGAGGCTAAGGAAGATTTCACAAGCAACAAAGTCACAGCACGATTACAAAGTTCACACAAACAGAGTGATTCAGAGAGTTACAGAGAGATTTCACCGAAGGGTTTGGAGAGGATCGAACCAATTCGTTGTAGCGGCAGCAGAGGAAGCAGAGGTGGGAGGCTAAGGAAGATACAGACGAAGGAGAAGCAAGGAAGTAGACAGGGACAGATACGGATCAAGGGCTTCCTCTTTCCTCTCGTTCCTTGCGGATCATCTTCGCCGTTCTTCTCCAAAGTTCTTCCTTGTTCTTCTGTTCTTGATCTGGGTGGAGTGGTGCGGAGCGGTGGAGTGGTTGGTGATGGTTGTTGTTCTTCTTGCAGATCTGGTTCTCGGCTCTGTTTCCATCTTGGCTAAGGAAGCCGCTTTATAGGCGCTGCGGAAATGGCTAGAGGGCCTCGGCTACGGAAGTGGCGAGGGCCGCGGTCGATGGCGTGGTAGGTGGCGCGGCGGGAACTTCTGCCGTCGCTTTTCAGCTTTTTTGCCCGGACGCACATGGGATGCTCCCTCCTTTATCACCTTTTTGACTCTTCTGATTTCTTCTCCTCCAAGATGATCGATTCCCTCCTTGCTGGTTCAAACGCGCGCGCAGCACATGGGAGACATGCTCACTTTCTTGTCTTCTGGCTTCGAGAGGCTCCCTCGAGAGGTGGCACCTTCGCGAGACATTTTCTCCTCGCGAAGCGTCAAACCCTCGCGAGGCCTTTTTCCTCACGAGGCGTCAAACCCTCGCGAGGCTTTTTTTCCTCGCGAGGCATCCGTTATTGTAACACCCCGAAAATTCATCCCTAATTTTAGCGGTGTTTTCTGACACCTGAAAAACTTTTCTCTTTTCCTAAACGGTTCTTCAGATCTTTTGAGAATGATTTGACCTGGGAATTGCTATCTTAAAATTTCCCCGGTGTCCCCGAACCATTCCATCACCAGTGATAGCTCTGATGCTCAGGTTTTCTCTCGAAAACCCTAGCCCTAGTTATCGAACCTTTAAAACCCTTTTCTCCACCTACCAAAGGGAAGCCCATTTCCATCGCTGGAGAAATTCCACTAAAAATACCAGAGGACTCCCCTATCCATATAAAGACATTCCCTGCAAAAATATTGCATACTCCAATGCAATATTTCCAAGTTAGGCGTTATATTCTAAAATGCCATTTCCAATCCAGAAATTATCTAGACACCTTCCACTCATCCAAAAATTCTACAACTTTGGTGAGGTGCATGATTTAACCTCCTGAACATTTCACTCCATTGGCCCAACCTCATTTGAGCAATATTTGAGGTACTTCCTTTGTAATGCCCTTTTTGTGCCTAATAGTGATTTCCAAAGCAACCCCTAGCTACAAACACCATTTGGCATTGCCACTTTGCCAAGTTGACAAGATCCCTTACACAACCCCACATCCCCAATATCAGATCAAGATCATTTGAGGAAGTGCATTTGGCATGCTCATGCCATTAGGGCATTTTCGGACACCAATTTATTTGACCAACTTCCCTGTGTCCAATTGATCCCAAACTTCTCAGACATGCTACATACACCCGTCCTAACCTCCTGTGAATTTTGGGGATTTTTCTGAGATGTGCAAGGCCCCTGTCATTTCATCGAACACCTTCAGCCATTTTCGAAACCCAAAAATGTTTGCACATGAGACCCTCTCCAATTTGGATGAAACTTTTCCACATGGCTCATATGCCAGCACAACATCACTAGTAAAAATCCCAGCTCCATTTGCTTAGTGGAAGTCTAGTTTCTGTCCATCGAACACCTTGGGTGCGTTTGAATTTCGGAGAACTTTGTGTTACCAAGTGTGGAGTTCTTGCAGGTGACCCTTGTTGTAGCATAGGCCTCGTCCTTAGCAACCCGTAGGTGCCTTCCTTTTTCCTTTTGGTGCCCTAGATCACCGGGAACGCGACGATGCCGCCCGTGTCGCGCTCTGGACGTCCGGGACGCGCTTTGGCATGACCTAAACCCCGCTTACTGCCATGGTCGGTGCCTAATCCGGCTGCTGCAGTGCGCCTCGTGCTCCACTGTGCCTCCAGCACGACTGCCTTATCCCCCCGTTCTTATCCTCCCCCATTCATGGCTTGGAGGGACGTTGGTGCACCGGTGGCCGTCACCCTTCAATGGCCACACCGGCCACCATCTACTTCTCCTCCTCTCCTCTATATTAAGCCACCCCAGCAGCCCCCGAGCGAACCCTAGCCAGTCCACTCCTTTCCCTCTCCCCTGCCCTCCTCATTCGGCTCTCATGGGTAAGAGAGAGCACACAAAAAATAGTTGGCCACCATGGCCGAAGCACATGAGCCTGCGTGCTCGAGCAACCCAGCACCTCCCCCTAGCCCGATCCTCCCCTCTCGTGCGCAGCACTCAAACTCACTTCCCCTCCCTAGCTACCCAGCTCACTCTCCTCTGCATCCTCTGCAAACCATCGAGGGAAAGGGGCACGACACGCTCGTGCTCGGCCGCCCTCGGTGAAGCTCGGGAGCTCACGGTAGCACGCTCCCCGGCTCCCCCTTCCGCCTGAGCCCTCCCCAAGCCGCTCCTCCCCTCGGCCTCCACTCTGCCGTGCCCTGGCTGGCCGGGCAGCAAGGCGGAGGAGCCATCCGTGCTCACCACCGCCACGGCCGAGCCCGGCGGCAGCGCACCGACGTCAGCACCTACTCCCCGCGCCTGGGAGCCGCCCCGAGCGTGGTGGTCCGCGGCGAGCTCGTCCCCGCCATCAGCTTCGCCCTCTCTGCGCGATTCCCCACCGCCGCCCCGTCCGTGTCATGGCTGTGCCCTCCCGGGCCGCCGCCATGGCCAAGCCGCCCGTGCTCGAAGCGGCGTCCTCCCCGGCTCCCTAGCCCCTTCCCCAACCGCGGCGTGCCTCCCTGGGCCCGCCCCCGCCGCCGGTCAACCCTCCCGCCGAGCCCCTGGCCGTCCCCGGCCAGCTCCTGCGTCAGTACGCGGGATGGAGGAAGAAGGCCTCCTGTGGTCGATCCCCTGCTCTCCTCTCCTTTTTTTTCTTCTATTTTGGATCGGTCTGAATCGTTTTCCTTGGCCCAGCCCAGCAGAGCAGCAACACGCGACCCAGCCTTGGCCTGGCGGCGGCCCGGCCAGGCGCAGCGCTGGCCCGCGCGCGTGCAACGCGCCGTGGCCCAGCATCGGCCCACGCCGTATTTTTTTTTTGGCGGATCTGTTTTCCTTTTCCTGCTGGACAGATGTTGGAACCCCCGTATCTTTTGAACCGTGACTCCGTTCGAGGTGATTCAAATTTGTAAAATCCTAGTTTTAAGAGCTCTATCCAGCGGTATAGGTTTTACATTTTTGTAACATGTTTGTATGCTCAGCACCCGTGTATGCATGTTTAGGTTTTCCGCAGTACCGGCGAATCGAGACCCTAACCCGCGACGTGTCCGTGACCCCAAGCCAAATGGCGTCTATCGTCGAAGGCAAGCTAACCCCTTGCTATGAGCAGTCCCGCAAAGTTGTTTGTTATTCGCCTATTGCCATGCCAAGTGTTATATTTGTCTGCGTTTGGTATTTATATTATGTCGGTCTATTATTTATCACCATGTTTTATTCATCATCCATGTATGCATTAGATTGATGTATGAATTATCTGTGCGCCTCGTACTTGCGTGGCTTTGACAACTAAATAACAAAAACATGCGTTGATTGTTTGCTTCTTCTTCAACGCCGGGGCTAGGTGCGGACAAATGTCGGCCCGTGATCCTCAGAGTTGGGGGCATTTGCCAAAAGAGTTATTTGCTTCTTGTCCCTCCGTCAAATATGGTTGGCATAGACCACCCGGACTGCGACGCTTGGGAGATGACTTTTCATTTGGTTCTTTTTGCCAAGATTGCTGACACCACGTCGAGATAACCCTCGAGTGGAATGGATGCTTTCTTTCTTATGAATGCTTTTCGGTTCATTGTTTGGAGGCTACATGCCTCACCAACTTTGTAATTAATCTATGGTGACACCGGCTGGAGGAACCGCCACAGTCATCTGTTTGAAAAACTATGTTATAATATGTAGTCGATCTGTGATGACGCTTGTTGGCGGACTCGCCACGATAGTCACCCGGTCGACGCTAACTAACTAGTTGATCTGTGATGACGCTTGTTGGCGGACTCGCCACGATAGTCACCCGGTTGACGCTAACCACTTGTTGTTTTATTTTTCTTACTCGACCCGTGGCTGCTACTGGACGGAGACATCTCCGCCCTCGCCCGGTTGACTGCATTGTTTTATTCTTTTCTCAACCTGAGGCTGGCACCGGCCGGAGGCATCTCCGCCACAGTCGCCCGGTTGATGCAAACTATCTATTGCTTGAAATATGGTGTTGCTAATGTTTTGATTGTTTGAGGAGATATTATTATGTTATTGTGGTTATAGGGTTGAACAAATCTTTTGTTGCTTGGACATGTGAATGCTGAAACTTGATTAAATCAAACACCCCTCCAAACAACGATGAGGTCTATTCATAGTGCCACTAATCTGAACTCTTGAACGCGATACCACCGTTGTCCCATGGAAACCGTGACCTAGTAGGTTGTTGAGCCCCTTCTGCGCCATCCGTTGGGCGCAGTCGTTCGGTTGTGCTGTCCGAGGGGAGAGGTCGACAGGCACGGGTTCGACTGCGATAAGGAGTCCAGAGCTAGGCATACCTGGTAGCGCCGGGGGATGTGCCGGATTTACTTGCCCGTTGTACCATGCGTATAGGGTGGGGCAGGAGGGTGTCTTAGCATGTGGACCGTCACGAGAATGTATTTTGCTTAGTACGACTTTGGGTGTGGTAAACCTGAGGTGCCGGCTGAGTGGGGTGCATTCTGATAGGTGGTAAAGCAAACTCTCGAGAGCACCAACCTAGCCAGCTAGCCCCGTTCCTGGGATATGGAACAACAGTTCAGTGTCAGTCACACTGTGTGTCTTTGTCGTGTCCGGAGGTTAAACTTAAGATTTGTTTGAAAGAATTATGAACGACCTGATCACACTTAATAAACAATAAGTTGATGCAGGGAATGTTACTTGAGATGTCAAATGAGATAAGGCCGGTGGGCCTAGCAGTGGTGACAGATGAGATTAGCCTCGTGAGGCTAGAGGCTCATGAGCCTAGCTGTGATGATATGTTTTGTTGTGTTACTCATTATCAACTGGTACCCCGTTATTCGTCACAGGTAAGCTCTTTGTGTGACCCTCGGTACACGATCCAACCTCACCTGGCTTGGACTCTGTACTGGTGGTATCCCCATTGTTTGCTTACCATGTTCTATTATGATGCCATGTTGCTACCCACTTGGACTGTCATAAGTAGATACTTGCCATGTTTAGATTATTATCATTGCTGGTTATCTGTTGCCTGATTGCTTGACCGTTCATGTCTTGTGGTTATTTTCTTGCGAGTACATCGTTGTACTCAGACTGGCTTTTCATGTGGCCAGACTTTGAGAGGATCCATCTCCTACCATAGCAAGGAGATCGAGCAGGAGCGTGCTAGGATCAGTAGCCCAGCCAGATGCCTGTGGAGTGGAGCCGCACCAAGCCGTTGCCGTATCTATGTCTTCCGCTGCCAGTTGAACTCTGTCCCGTGCCATACTTGGCTATGATAAATATCCATGCCTTGATGGCCATGTAAACCATATGTAGCCCTTTGGGCCTGATTGTGTAATGATATTTTCGCTATGTTGCATTGTCGTAACGTGCGTCCAGATATCCTGGGCTGGCGCACGGGGCGACCACCTCTCTGGCGATATGTGTCAGAGAGGGGTGCCACAGAGCATGGTATCAGAGCTAGGCATACCCGGTAGCGCCGGGGGATGTGCCGGATTTACTTGCCCGTTGTACCATGCGTATAGGGTGGGGCAGGAGGGTGTCTTAGCATGTGGACCGTCACGAGAATGTATTTTGCTTAGTACGACTTTGGGTGTGGTAAACCTGAGGTGCCGGCTGAGTGGGGTGCATTCTGATAGGTGGTAAAGCAAACTCTCGAGAGCACCAACCTAGCCAGCTAGCCCCGTTCCTGGGATATGGAACAACAGTTCAGTGTCAGTCACACTGTGTGTCTTTGTCGTGTCCGGAGGTTAAACTTAAGATTTGTTTGAAAGAATTATGAACGACCTGATCACACTTAATAAACAATAAGTTGATGCAGGGAATGTTACTTGAGATGTCAAATGAGATAAGGCCGGTGGGCCTAGCAGTGGTGACAGATGAGATTAGCCTCGTGAGGCTAGAGGCTCATGAGCCTAGCTGTGATGATATGTTTTGTTGTGTTACTCATTATCAACTGGTACCCCGTTATTCGTCACAGGTAAGCTCTTTGTGTGACCCTCGGTACACGATCCAACCCCACCTGGCTTGGACTCTGTACTGGTGGTATCCCCATTGTTTGCTTACCATGTTCTATTATGATGCCATGTTGCTACCCACTTGGACTGTCATAAGTAGATACTTGCCATGTTTAGATTATTATCATTGCTGGTTATCTGTTGCCTGATTGCTTGACCGTTCATGTCTTGTGGTTATTTTCTTGCGAGTACATCATTGTACTCAGACTGGCTTTTCATGTGGCCAGACTTTGAGAGGATCCATCTCCTACCATAGCAAGGAGATCGAGCAGGAGCGTGCTAGGATCAGTAGCCCAGCCAGATGCCTGTGGAGTGGAGCCGCACCAAGCCGTTGCCGTATCTATGTCTTCCGCTGCCAGTTGAACTCTGTCCCGTGCCATACTTGGCTATGATAAATATCCATGCCTTGATGGCCATGTAAACCATATGTAGCCCTTTGGGCCTGATTGTGTAATGATATTTTCGCTATGTTGCATTGTCGTAACGTGCGTCCAGATATCCTGGGCTGGCGCACGGGGCGACCACCTCTCTGGCGATATGTGTCAGAGAGGGGTGCCACAGAGCATGGTATCAGAGCTAGGCATACCCGGTAGCGCCGGGGGATGTGCCGGATTTACTTGCCCGTTGTACCATGCGTATAGGGTGGGGCAGGAGGGTGTCTTAGCATGTGGACCATCACGAGAATGTATTTTGCTTAGTACGACTTTGGGTGTGGTAAACCTGAGGTGCCGGCTGAGTGGGGTGCATTCTGATAGGTGGTAAAGCAAACTCTCGAGAGCACCAACCTAGCCAGCTAGCCCCGTTCCTGGGATATGGAACAACAGTTCAGTGTCAGTCACACTATGTGTCTTTGTCGTGTCCGGAGGTTAAACTTAAGATTTGTTTGAAAGAATTATGAACGACCTGATCACACTTAATAAACAATAAGTTGATGCAGGGAATGTTACTTGAGATGTCAAATGAGATAAGGCCGGTGGGCCTAGCAGTGGTGACAGATGAGATTAGCCTCGTGAGGCTAGAGGCTCATGAGCCTAGCTGTGATGATATGTTTTGTTGTGTTACTCATTATCAACTGGTACCCCGTTATTCGTCACAGGTAAGCTCTTTGTGTGACCCTCGGTACACGATCCAACCTCACCTGGCTTGGACTCTGTACTGGTGGTATCCCCATTGTTTGCTTACCATGTTCTATTATGATGCCATGTTGCTACCCACTTGGACTGTCATAAGTAGATACTTGCCATGTTTAGATTATTATCATTGCTGGTTATCTGTTGCCTGATTGCTTGACCGTTCATGTCTTGTGGTTATTTTCTTGCGAGTACATCGTTGTACTCAGACTGGCTTTTCATGTGGCCAGACTTTGAGAGGATCCATCTCCTACCATAGCAAGGAGATCGAGCAGGAGCGTGCTAGGATCAGTAGCCCAGCCAGATGCCTGTGGAGTGGAGCCGCACCAAGCCGTTGCCGTATCTATGTCTTCCGCTGCCAGTTGAACTCTGTCCCGTGCCATACTTGGCTATGATAAATATCCATGCCTTGATGGCCATGTAAACCATATGTAGCCCTTTGGGCCTGATTGTGTAATGATATTTTCGCTATGTTGCATTGTCGTAACGTGCGTCCAGATATCCTGGGCTGGCGCACGGGGCGACCACCTCTCTGGCGATATGTGTCAGAGAGGGGTGCCACAGAGCATGGTATCAGAGCTAGGCATACCCGGTAGCGCCGGGGGATGTGCCGGATTTACTTGCCCGTTGTACCATGCGTATAGGGTGGGGCAGGAGGGTGTCTTAGCATGTGGACCATCACGAGAATGTATTTTGCTTAGTACGACTTTGGGTGTGGTAAACCTGAGGTGCCGGCTGAGTGGGGTGCATTCTGATAGGTGGTAAAGCAAACTCTCGAGAGCACCAACCTAGCCAGCTAGCCCCGTTCCTGGGATATGGAACAACAGTTCAGTGTCAGTCACACTGTGTGTCTTTGTCGTGTCCGGAGGTTAAACTTAAGATTTGTTTGAAAGAATTATGAACGACCTGATCACACTTAATAAACAATAAGGTGATGCAGGGAATGTTACTTGAGAGGTCAAATGAGATAAGGCCGGTGGGCCTAGCAGTGGTGACAGATGAGATTAGCCTCGTGAGGCTAGAGGCTCATGAGCCTAGCTGTGATGATATGTTTTGTTGTGTTACTCATTATCAACTGGTACCCCGTTATTCGTCACAGGTAAGCTCTTTGTGTGACCCTCGGTACACGATCCAACCTCACCTGGCTTGGACTCTGTACTGGTGGTATCCCCATTGTTTGCTTACCATGTTCTATTATGATGCCATGTTGCTACCCACTTGGACTGTCATAAGTAGATACTTGCCATGTTTAGATTATTATCATTGCTGGTTATCTGTTGCCTGATTGCTTGACCGTTCATGTCTTGTGGTTATTTTCTTGCGAGTACATCGTTGTACTCAGACTGGCTTTTCATGTGGCCAGACTTTGAGAGGATCCATCTCCTACCATAGCAAGGAGATCGAGCAGGAGCGTGCTAGGATCAGTAGCCCAGCCAGATGCCTGTGGAGTGGAGCCGCACCAAGCCGTTGCCGTATCTATGTCTTCCGCTGCCAGTTGAACTCTGTCCCGTGCCATACTTGGCTATGATAAATATCCATGCCTTGATGGCCATGTAAACCATATGTAGCCCTTTGGGCCTGATTGTGTAATGATATTTTCGCTATGTTGCATTGTCGTAACGTGCGTCCAGATATCCTGGGCTGGCGCACGGGGCGACCACCTCTCTGGCGATATGTGTCAGAGGGGGGTGCCACAGAGCATGGTATCAGAGCACCAGGCTGGCTGTAGACTACCCTAGCATGGAAAGCCCCGCCTTACTTTTGCCCGACAATGACCCGATGGATTTAACCCATCTCCGCCAAACCGGCATGGCTCGTGTCGGTCAACAGTATGGTGCTGTAGGACCTGTCCCAATCTTCCCCAAAAAGACGAGCCGGTTTCTTCCATGAGAAGAAGCCGACCTTACCCGGTGAACCGGAGACCCAGTCCTAGTTGCTTTATAACCCACCCTCGCCAGCTCTCTGGCAACCCAACTCCTTTAAAGTAGAATCCCATAGAGGAACCTCAGCCGAGCCCGCCTACACCAATACCTAGGGGAAAGCACACCTACCCTCTCCCGCAGGCAAGCCCGTAGTGGCGGACTTCCACTTCCAGATCCCGGCCCATCCCGACGAGTCCCAGAGCAGGTTCCGATCCTCGAAGGTGTTCCTCTGTCCTCCGACCCCGCGGGAGATGGAGATGTGGACACCACTCTTCGTCTCGGCCGCGCTCCACCGACTACCAGGGGCCGCCACGTGGAGTAGAACCCATGTTTAGTTCGCCTGAGTGGCGCGTGTATGTGGTAGGTGAGAATCAGTGAGGTTGTTTGTTTTTCTTTTGTTGGCTTGTAATGTAAGGTTGGGTGTATGCTTTCTGGTTGATGTAGAATCAGCTCGTAATAAAACTTGGTGTTCTTATTCTCTTGTTAACCGGTATGGTTGAAAGGATTATGCCATACCCCTGCAAATGGTTTTTGGAATAGCCCTATCTCACAGTGTCTGTGAACCAGATTATCGGTGGCACTCGTATTTTTCTTTTAAAGGAAACCCTGTTATTTTTCAAAACCTGTGTATGCATGAAAATGAATATACAGCTTTTCTAAAATAAAAACCGTAAACCGTTGTGTTCCCAAACTTGAGTTAATTATTTGTCCAAGATGAATCTTCATTTGTTGGCTGATAGTTTGGTTGTAGGTCTTGTTTGACCTTGCCATGTTTGTGTTTGGTGAGCAAAACTTTAGATTTAATTTTAATAAATGTGCTAGTAGTTCCTATGTTGATTGAGTTGCGTGAGCCCCTGCCATGCCATCTTTTAAATGCATTGGGTAAGGTAGAAATATCATCCCTTTAAAAAAAATATGTTTTAATAGAGATCCGATTGAGTGGTGTTCCCTCTGAATGTTAACCTCTAGTATTTTGTAGAAAAAGTTTTAAAGTATTTTGAATATAGGGGTAGATTAAACCATACACGAAATATCTTGTATAACCCCGGGAATCTCTATTAATCTCCGAATCTCGGGACGAGATTCTTTTAAGGGAGAAGGTTTGTAACACCCCGAAAATTCATCCCTAATTTTAGCGGTGTTTTCTGACACCTGAAAAACTTTTCTCTTTTCCTAAACGGTTCTTCAGATCTTTTGAGAATGATTTGACCTGGGAATTGCTATCTTAAAATTTCCCCGGTGTCCCCGAACCATTCCATCACCAGTGATAGCTCTGATGCTCAGGTTTTCTCTCGAAAACCCTAGCCCTAGTTATCGAACCTTTAAAACCCTTTTCTCCACCTACCAAAGGGAAGCCCATTTCCATCGCTGGAGAAATTCCACTAAAAATACCAGAGGACTCCCCTATCCATATAAAGACATTCCCTGCAAAAATATTGCATACTCCAATGCAATATTTCCAAGTTAGGCGTTATATTCTAAAATGCCATTTCCAATCCAGAAATTATCTAGACACCTTCCACTCATCCAAAAATTCTTCCATTTTGGTGAGGTGCATGATTTAACCTCCTGAACATTTCACTCCATTGGCCCAACCTCATTTGAGCAATATTTGAGGTACTTCCTTTGTAATGCCCTTTTTGTGCCTAATAGTGATTTCCAAAGCAACCCCTAGCTACCAACACCATTTGGCATTGCCACTTTGCCAAGTTGACAAGATCCCTTACACAACCCCACATCCCCAATATCAGATCAAGATCATTTGAGGAAGTGCATTTGGCATGCTCATGCCATTAGGGCATTTTCGGACACCAATTTATTTGACCAACTTCCCTGTGTCCAATTGATCCCAAACTTCTCAGACATGCTACATACACCCGTCCTAACCTCCTGTGAATTTTGGGGATTTTTCTGAGATGTGCAAGGCCCCTGTCATTTCATCGAACACCTTCAGCCATTTTCGAAACCCAAAAATGTTTGCACATGAGACCCTCTCCAATTTGGATGAAACTTTTCCACATGGCTCATATGCCAGCACAACATCACCAGTAAAAATCCCAGCTCCATTGGCTTAGTGGAAGTCTAGTTTCTTTCCATCGAACACCTTGGGTACGTTTGAATTTCGGAGAACTCTGTGTTACCAAGTGTGGAGTTCTTGCAGGTGACCCTTGTTGTAGCATAGGCCTCGTCCTTAGCAACCCGTAGGTGCCTTCCTTTTTCCTTTTGGTGCCCTAGATCACCGGGAACGCGACGATGCCGCCCGTGTCGCGCTCTGGACGTCCGGGACGCGCTTTGGCATGACCTAAACCCCGCTTACTGCCATGGTCGGTGCCTAATCCGGCTGCTGCAGTGCGCCTCGTGCTCCACTGTGCCTCCAGCACGACTGCCTTATCCCCCCGTTCTTATCCTCCCCCATTCATGGCTTGGAGGGACGTTGGTGCACCGGTGGCCGTCACCCTTCAATGGCCACACCGGCCACCATCTACTTCTCCTCCTCTCCTCTATATTAAGCCACCCCAGCAGCCCCCGAGCGAACCCTAGCCAGTCCACTCCTTTCCCTCTCCCCTGCCCTCCTCATTCGGCTCTCATGGGTAAGAGAGAGCACACAAAAAATAGTTGGCCACCATGGCCGAAGCACATGAGCCTGCGTGCTCGAGCAACCCAGCACCTCCCCCTAGCCCGATCCTCCCCTCTCGTGCGCAGCACTCAAACTCACTTCCCCTCCCTAGCTACCCAGCTCACTCTCCTCTGCATCCTCTGCAAACCATCGAGGGAAAGGGGCACGACACGCTCGTGCTCGGCCGCCCTCGGTGAAGCTCGGGAGCTCACGGTAGCACGCTCCCCGGCTCCCCCTTCCGCCTGAGCCCTCCCCAAGCCGCTCCTCCCTCGGCCTCCACTCTGCCGTGCCCTGGCTGGCCGGGCAGCAAGGCGGAGGAGCCATCCGTGCTCACCACCGCCACGGCCGAGCCCGGCGGCAGCGCACCGACGTCAGCACCTCCTCCCCGCGCCTGGGAGCCGCCCCGAGCGTGGTGGTCCGCGGCGAGCTCGTCCCCGCCATCAGCTTCGCCCTCTCTGCGCGATTCCCCACCGCCGCCCCGTCCGTGTCATGGCTGTGCCCTCCCGGGCCGCCGCCATGGCCAAGCCGCCCGTGCTCAAAGCGGCGTCCTCCCCGGCTCCCTAGCCCCTTCCCCGACCGCGGCGTGCCTCCCTGGGCCCGCCCCCGCCGCCGGTCGACCCTCCCGGCGAGCCCCTGGCCGTCCCCGGCCAGCTCCTGCATCGGTACGCGGGATGGAGGAAGAAGGCCTCCTGTGGTCGATCCCCTGCTCTCCTCTCCTTTTTTTTTCTTCTATTTTGGATCGGTCTGAATCGTTTTCCTTGGCCCAGCCCAGCAGAGCAGCAACACGCGACCCAGCCTTGGCCTGGCGGCGGCCCGGCCAGGCGCAGCGCTGGCCCGCGCGCGTGCAACGCGCCGTGGCCCAGCATCGGCCCACGCCGTATTTTTTTTTGGCGGATCTGTTTTCCTTTTCCTGCTGGACAGATGTTGGAACCCCCGTATCTTTTGAACCGTGACTCCGTTCGAGGTGATTCAAATTTGTAAAATCCTAGTTTTAAGAGCTCTATCCAGCGGTATAGGTTTTACATTTTTGTAACATGTTTGTATGCTCTGCACCCGTGTATGCATGTTTAGGTTTTCCGCAGTACCGGCGAATCGAGACCCTAACCCGCGACGTGTCCGTGACCCCAAGCCAAATGGCGTCTATCGTCGAAGGCAAGCTAACCCCTTGCTATGAGCAGTCCCGCAAAGTTGTTTGTTATTCGCCTATTGCCATGCCAAGTGTTATATTTGTCTGCGTTTGGTATTTATATTATGTCGGTCTATTATTTATCACCATGTTTTATTCATCATCCATGTATGCATTAGATTGATGTATGAATTATCTGTGCGCCTCGTACTTGCGTGGCTTTGACAACTAAATAACAAAAACATGCGTTGATTGTTTGCTTCTTCTTCAACGCCGGGGCTAGGTGCGGACAAATGTCGGCCCGTGATCCTCGGAGTTGGGGGCATTTGCCAAAAGAGTTATTTGCTTCTTGTCCCTCCGTCAAATATGGTTGGCATAGACCACCCGGACTGCGACGCTTGGGAGCTGACTTTTCATTTGGTTCTTTTTGCCAAGATTGCTGACACCACGTCGAGATAACCCTCGAGTGGAATGGATGCTTTCTTTCTTATGAATGCTTTTCGGTTCATTGTTTGGAGGCTACATGCCTCACCAACTTTGTAAATTAATCTATGGTGACACCGGCTGGAGGAACCGCCACAGTCATCTGTTTGAAAAACTATGTTATAATATGTAGTCGATCTGTGATGACGCTTGTTGGCGGACTCGCCACGATAGTCACCCGGTCGACGCTAACTAACTAGTTGATCTGTGATGACGCTTGTTGGCGGACTCGCCACGATAGTCACCCGGTTGACGCTAACCACTTGTTGTTTTATTTTTCTTACTCGACCCGTGGCTGCTACTGGACGGAGACATCTCCGCCCTCGCCCGGTTGACTGCATTGTTTTATTCTTTTCTCAACCTGAGGCTGGCACCGGCCGGAGGCATCTCCGCCACAGTCGCCCGGTTGATGCAAACTATCTATTGCTTGAAATATGGTGTTGCTAATGTTTTGATTGTTTGAGGAGATATTATTATGTTATTGTGGTTATAGGGTTGAACAAATCTTTTGTTGCTTGGACATGTGAATGCTGAAACTTGATTAAATGAAACACCCCTCCAAACAACGATGAGGTCTATTCATAGTGCCACTAATCTGAACCCTTGAACGCGATACCACCGTTGTCCCATGGAAACCGTGACCTAGTAGGTTGTTGAGCCCCTTTTGCGCCATCCGTTGGGCGCAGTCGTTCGGTTGTGCTGTCCGAGGGGAGAGGTCGACAGGCACGGGTTCGACTGCGATAAGGAGTCCGGAGCTAGGCATACCCGGTAGCGCCGGGGGATGTGCCGGATTTACTTGCCCGTTGTACCATGCGTATAGGGTGGGGCAGGAGGGTGTCTTAGCATGTGGACCGTCACGAGAATGTATTTTGCTTAGTACGACTTTGGGTGTGGTAAACCCGAGGTGCCGGCTGAGTGGGGTGCATTCTGATAGGTGGTAAAGCAAACTCTCGAGAGCACCAACCTAGCCAGCTAGCCCCGTTCCTGGGATATGGAACAACAGTTCAGTGTCAGTCACACTGTGTGTCTTTGTCGTGTCCGGAGGTTAAACTTAAGATTTGTTTGAAAGAATTATGAACGACCTGATCACACTTAATAAACAATAAGTTGATGCAGGGAATGTTACTTGAGATGTCAAATGAGATAAGGCCGGTGGGCCTAGCAGTGGTGACAGATGAGATTAGCCTCGTGAGGCTAGAGGCTCATGAGCCTAGCTGTGATGATATGTTTTGTTGTGTTACTCATTATCAACTGGTACCCCGTTATTCGTCACAGGTAAGCTCTTTGTGTGACCCTCGGTACACGATCCAACCCCACCTGGCTTGGACTCTGTACTGGTGGTATCCCCATTGTTTGCTTACCATGTTCTATTATGATGCCATGTTGCTACCCACTTGGACTGTCATAAGTAGATACTTGCCATGTTTAGATTATTATCATTGCTGGTTATCTGTTGCCTGATTGCTTGACCGTTCATGTCTTGTGGTTATTTTCTTGCGAGTACATCGTTGTACTCAGACTGGCTTTTCATGTGGCCAGACTTTGAGAGGATCCATCTCCTACCATAGCAAGGAGATCGAGCAGGAGCGTGCTAGGATCAGTAGCCCAGCCAGATGCCTGTGGAGTGGAGCCGCACCAAGCCGTTGCCGTATCTATGTCTTCCGCTGCCAGTTGAACTCTGTCCCGTGCCATACTTGGCTATGATAAATATCCATGCCTTGATGGCCATGTAAACCATATGTAGCCCTTTGGGCCTGATTGTGTAATGATATTTTCGCTATGTTGCATTGTCGTAACGTGCGTCCAGATATCCTGGGCTGGCGCACGGGGCGACCACCTCTCTGGCGATATGTGTCAGAGGGGGGTGCCACAGTTATCTTTTCAGCAACATTTTGAGTCGGAGATGAAGAAATACGTGCCTTGGCGCACTGATCTGCAAAAAGTGGATAACTGATGTAAAAAGCATTTAAAACCTTGACTGAACTTCTCAAATATGAGCAAGATTTAGGGTTTTGGACGTCGAAAAGATGTGCATAATTCAGAGTGATCAAACCCCTAGACCCAAACCTTTGCTTGTCCCCAAGTAAAGCAGATATGATGAAAACCGTGCTCAACTTCTGCATACACAGCAGTTCATACATATTGGATTCAAAGCAATTTCTGCATACATGGTTGCAATCTCTAGTTCAGAGTCAGGTTTCAATTAACAACTTTTATGTATGTCTCAGTTCAGATACTTTTCGATTACCTAGATAAGACATTTGGCAGGGGAATCAAATGAAGTGATCCATGAAATAGCCATGAGTTTTAATTGAATGCAAAGTCAGTGCTTCACCTGCTACCGTTCCCGAGAACATAGTAGGCTAATGCAAAAGTTAAAGATGAGTTAGGATCATTGTTACTTGTCAGATTCTTTCAGTTAGTGCTTCACAGGTTACAATCCAGAGATCATAACTGCTAATGCAAAAATTTGCTTTCAAATTACTATCGGGAACTTCAGGTTAGTGCTTCACAGGTTACAATCCCGAGATCATAACTGCTAATGCAAAAATTTGTTTTTTCAAATTACTTGCTCAAGTTAGTTTCACTGTTAGTGCTTCACATACCACCATCCCGAGATACTGGTAGCTAATGCCAAAATGCAGAAATGCAGTTAAAACATGGCTCTTCGAGGATCAACTTATTCAGTTTCAGAGCCACTTGCATTATAAAGGTATTCCAACAGATCTGAGCAGAGACATATATGAACTCTGTTTTCATACATGACTCGAACACAAGAGTTTGCAAGCATTATAGACAGAAACACTGCAAGATTCTCAATAGCATGAAAGATTGTTTAGTCAAGATTAAGCACTCCAAGAAACTTTTACTCGACAAGCAACTTCGAAAATGTAGCCAAGAATAGATAGAAACTTTGTAATCATGGCATAGTAATGATATTTATGGTGTAACAGGGTTTGTGAATTGGAATGTGTTCACCTAGTTTAAGTGTCAAATCCTCGAGAAGTCTTCCTCGCGAAGCAAAACCCTCGCGAGGCCTTTTTCCTCGCGAAGCATCAAGCCCTCGAGAAGCTTTCTCATGAAGCAGAATCCCTCGAGAAGTGTTTTTCCTCGCGAGGCGACTTTCTACTCCTGGCTTGCAGGGATCTCTGCCAACCCACTTCACTCTCTTTTATTCAACAATCTGAAAGACAAAACAACAAACAAAAAGGGAAGGAAACACACAAAACAAAAATAACTCTTGAAGGGAAATACTATATAAAAAGGATATCAGGCTACCTCCCGATGAGCGCTTGTTTAAGGTCACGAGCCTGACCGTAGCTTCTTCTCACTGCTTCATAGCTTCAGAGGATGCATTGGGAACATCCTCTGACTCGTCATTCTCGCTTTCTTCGGGATCTTCAATGTCAATCTTCTCTCCCGCTAGGTAATGTTTCAGTCTCTGGCCATTTACCTTGAAAGTACCTGCTGATGGGGTCTGGACTTCGAAAGCACCATTTCCCAGGTCCTTCTTCACTATGCAGGGACCAAACCATCTTGACTTGAATTTTCAAGCAAACAAATGCAACTTGGAGTCATACACCAACACTTGCTGTCCAATGCTGAACTCCTTCCTGAGGATATGTTTGTCATGCCATTTTTTGGTCTTTTCCTTGTAAATCTTGGAACTCTCATATGCATCATGCCTCAGCTCTTCAAGCTCACGCATCTGCAGTTTCCTTGCACTTCCAGCTTTCTTCATGTCGAGGTTTAGTTTCCTAATAGCCCATTGAGCTCTGTGCTCTAACTCGACAGGCAAATGGCATGCTTTACCATATACAAGCCTGAAGGGTGACATTCGAATAGGTGTCTTGTATCCAGTTCTATATGCCCACAAGGTATCAGGCAATTTTAGGGACCAATCTGCTCTGGACTTGGACACCACCTTCTCGAGGATCTGCTTAATTTCTCTATTGGATAACTCAACTTGTCCATTGGCTTGAGGATGGTAGGGTGTAGTAACTCTGTGATTCTTCACACCATACTTGCTCAATAGCTTCTCTAGCTGTTCATTGTTAAAGTGGGCTCCTCCATCACTGATCACAACTCTGGGCACTCCAAATCTTACAGTTTTGAACAGCTTGCAGACTGACTTGGAATCTGCACTGACAGTTGGTACCGCTTCAACCCATTTGGACACATAGTCCACTGCTACAAGGATGTACTTGAAGCCTCGAGAGGAGGGCAAAGGTCCAACAAAATCAACTCCCCATACATCAAACAGTTCAACTACAAGAATGCCTTGCTGAGGCATTTCATTCCTTCTCGAGATTTTCCCAGTTCTCTGGCAGGGATCACACTGCTTGACAAAATCATGAACATCTTTGAACAGGCTGGGCCAATAAAATCCAGCTAGAAGGATCTTTGCTTGAGTTTTCCTTACTCCGGCATGGCCTCCATACATGCCAGAATGGCATTGGAACATCATATCATGAGTTTCTTCAGAGGGCACACATCTTCTCACTATACCATCTGCACAATGCTTGTAGAGGAATGGTTCATCCCAGTAATAGCTCTTGGCTTCATGCATGAATTTCTTTTTCTGCTGGTAGGACAAATCAACTGGCATAATTTTGCACTCTAGGTAGTTCACAATGTCAGCATACCATGGAGTCTTGGCTTCACGCGAGACGTCGACCCTCGCGAGGCATCCCTCGTGAAACATTTCCTCGAGAAGCACATCTCACGAAGCATCTCCTCGCGAAGCTTGAAGAGTCAGATCGTCATGAGGCCTCCCTCGCGAGGCTTCAAGAAGCCCTCGCGAGGCATTTGCTCCTATCAGTTGCTCTCCAGGGATGCTGTCTTCTATCTTTCTAGTTTCAAAACAACTTATTCTTGACAAATGATCAGCTACCACATTCTCAGAGCCTTTCTTATCCTTGATCTCAATATCAAACTCTTGAAGCAGGAGAATCCATCTGATTAGCCTTGGCTGGGCATCCTTCTTGCTGACAAGATATCTTGTTGCTGCATGGTCAGTAAAGACAGTACATTTGTGCCCAACTAGATAGGGTCTGAACTTGTCAAATGCGAATACCACTGCAAGCAATTCTTTTTCAGTAGTGGAGTAGTTGATCTGGGAATCATCTAGAGTTTTACTGGTATAGTGGATCACATGCTGAGCTTCCCCCTTTTTCTGGCCTAGAACTGCTCCAACTGCAAAGTCGCTTGCATCACACATTAGCTCAAAGGGTAGGGTCCAATCTGGGGGCTGCACAATTGGAGCAGAAATAAGAGCTTGCTTCAGCTGGTTAAAGGCATTCAGACATGCTTCATCAAAGTGGAATTTGACATCTTGATTGAGCAATTTGGTTAGAGGCTTTGCAATGCCAGAGAAATCCTTAATGAATCTCCTGTAAAATCCAGCATGTCCGAGGAAACTCTGTATTCCTTTTACATTTTCAGGGGGTGGTAACTTAGCAATCACATCAACTTTTGATTTATCCACTTCAATGCCTCTAGAGGATATCAGGTGTCCAAGCACAATACCTTCAGTGACTAAGAAGTGGCATTTCTCCCAGTTCAGTATCAAGTTCTGCTCTGAGCATCTATGCAGGACTGCTGCCATGTTCTTCAAGCAGGTGACAAAATCTTTCCCATAGACAGTGAAATCATCCATGAAAACTTCCATGATTTTCTCAATATAGTCAGAGAATATTGAAGTCATGCACCTCTGGAAGGTTCCTAGGGCATTACACAGACCAAATGGAAATCTTTTGTATGCAAATGTTCCATATGGACATGTGAATGTAGGTTTTCCTTGATCTGCTGGATGGATGGGAATCTGAAGAAATCCAGAGTATCCATCAAGGTAACAATAGAATTCTTGCCCTGCTAACCTCTCCAACATCTGATCCATAAATGCCAAAGGGAAATGATCCTTCCTAGTTGCCTTGTTTAATTTCCTGAAATCATTGACCATTCTCCATCCATAAACAGGTCTTGTGGTCATCAATTTTCTTTCTTCATTTTCTACCACTGTATAGCCTCCTTTCTTGGGTACTATGTGGATAGGACTCACCCACTCGCTTTCAGAGATGGGGTAGATCAGGCCTGCTTGTAGGAGTTTTAGAACTTCCTTTTTTACTACTTCTTGCAAGGCAGGGTTTAATCTCCTTTGGCCTTCTCTGGAGGGGGTGCTATCCTCTTCAAGATATATTCTGTGAGAGCAGACCTTCTCATCGATTCCCTTGATGTCACAAATGGAATATCCAATGACATTCTTGTATAGTCTGAGAACTGACAATAGGCTGTGCTCTTGTTCATCATCAAGTGCAGAGCTGATTATCACAGGGTGAATTTTTTCTTCCTCTAGAAAAAGATACTTCAGGTGAGCAGGCAACTCCTTCAACTCAACAATAGATTTATGAGACGGCTGAAGAGGTTCTCTCCAAGGTTCTGCTTCCTCGAGATTTCCCTCGCGAGGCATCCCTCCTCGCGAGGCTTCAAGAAGCTCTCGTGAGGCATTTGGCAGGCCCTCGCGAAGCATTTCTCTTGTGGCATTTTCTGCACTTCCAGAATTTTCATTACAAAGAGTGATTCCAAACAACTCTTGAAGATTAGGACTATCAGCTGTCACAAAGACTTGCACTTCAGGCTCTTGGGGTTGCATTTGTTGCTGAGATTCAATTACACTCTTGTCGACGACATCCATGGCATGGCATTGTTCAAGCTGGTTTGGCAGGTGGGAGGCATGCTTCATGTTAAACTCTTCTTGTTCAGAACCAAATTGCAGCTTCAGGGTTCCACCTTTCACATCAATTATGGCTCCAGCTGTGGCTAAGAAAGGTCTGCTAAGAATCATAGACTCTGAGTTATCTTCCATTTCCAACACAACAAAATCCACTGGATAAGCAAAATTTCCGACTTGGACTGGCACATCTTCAAGAATTCCAGTTGGTTCTCTCAGTGTTCGGTCAGCAAGCTGCCATGTCATAGAGGTGGGCTTTGGCATACCTAACTGCAGCATCTGACTGGCAGCTTGGGGTAATACACTGACTGAGGAACCTAAATCACAGAGAGATGTGAAGGTTCTTTTTCCCACCACACAGGGGATACTGAAACTCCCTGGGTCTCCTAACTTCTTGGGCAAGTTGTTCTGGATAACTGCACTGCATTCTTCTGTCAGAGCAACTATCTCAGGATCTTCTATACTTCTTTTCTTGGTTATCAGGTCCTTGAAGAATTTAGCATACAGAGGGATGTGCAACACTGCATCAAGGATGGGGATTGTAATTTACACTTCCTTCATTGTCTCTAGGAACTTGGCATACTGCTTTTCTTCCTTAGTTTTTTCCAATCTTGAAGGGAATGGGATCTTTTGAACTAGAGGCTTCTCAACCCTTGGTACTGCAGATTATTCTTGAGGAGGATCCCTCGAGAGGCTTTCCTCTCGAGGCATTTCCTCCTCGCGAGGCATTTTCTCCTCGCGAGGCCTCCTTGGGGTGGGTGGCACCATCGTCATCCGCGGCATGGTCTCAGACGCCCTGTACGCTGCGCAAGCAGCCTACAAGGCTGCCGCGGTGGCGTCCCCCGCTGATGAGGATGAGGAACCCCTCCCGAGGCCCCCTGCGAAGAAGAAGCAGCTGTTCTCTCAGGAGAAGGCCGCGACGAAGCAAGTTCCTCTTGAGGCAAACGGCTCGGGGGCTAGCGTCACCATCGGCGCCAACCTGCCTCCCAAATAGGAAAGCGCGCTCGTCGCCTTCCTCAGGGCAAACTCTGACATGTTCGCATGGACACCGTCAGATATGTCCGGAGTGCCGAGGGAGGTGATCGAGCACCACTTAGCCGTGTGTCCAAACGCACGCCCGTGAAGCAAAAGGCGTGGCGCCAGGCGCCAGAGAAGCAAGATTTCATCGTCCAAGAAGTAGAAAAGCTAAAGAAAGCCAGCATCATCAAGGAAGTTGTCCATCCCACTTGGCTCGCCAATGGTGTGGTCGTCCCCAAGCACACCGGAGGAAGCCGCCTCTGCATCGACTTCACCGACCTCAACAAAGCTTGCCCCAAGGACCCCTATACCCTCCCGAGGATCGACCAGATCGTGGACTCCACCGCCGGCTGCGCACTCCTCTGTTTTCTGGATGCCTTCTCAGGCTATCACCAGATCAAAATGGCGAAGGAGGACGAGGAGAAGACAGCATTTCTCACCCCTTGTGGTGTGTTTTGCTACGTCTGCATGCCCTTCGGCCTGAAAAATGCTGGCGCCACTTTCCAGCGCCTCATGAGGATCGCCTTGGGGGCTCAAATTGGAAGGAATGCAGAGGCCTACGTCGACGACATCATGGTCAAGACTCGCGAGAAGGACACGCTCATCAAGGACCTCGAGGAGACCTTTGCCAACCTACGCAAGGTAAACATCAAGCTGAACCCCGCCAAGTGCGTCTTCGGGGTCCCTTCAGGCAAACTCCTCGGATTCCTGGTGTCCCATTGTGGCATCGAAGCAAACCCCGACAAGATCAGAGCCATAGAAGAGATGCAGCCTCCTCGTCGCCTCAAGGACATGCAGCGCTTAGCGGGATGTATGGCCAGCCTTGGCCGTTTCATCTCCAAGTTCGGTGAGAGGGCGTTGCCGTTTTTCAAGATCATGAAGAGGTTCGGTCCTTTCAAGTGGACCCCTGAAGCGGCAAAAGCCTTCGAAGACCTGAAGAAGTACCTGGCGAGCCCACCCATCATGGTTGCCCCACGCCCTCGCGAGCCTCTGAAGCTGTATCTTGCAGCCACTCCTCAGATGGCAAGCGCGGTCTTGGTGGCTAAAAGGGAAGAGCCAATCCTCGCCAAGCAGAGCCCCGCCTCGCCAAGCCCAGAACTCCACGACAAGTAAGCAGCCTCGTCGGGCCTCCAGCCTCCTGCCGAGCCTCTACAAGTGGGGCCTCGAGAGAACCTCGACAAGGACTCCACCGAGCCTCGAGAGGAGCCAACCGCTGCCACGTCAACAACCACCCTCGTCGAGCATCCCGTGTACTTCGTCAGCACAGTGCTGCGGGACGCTCGCGAGCGCTACCCCATGCAGCAGAAGCTCCTTTTCTCGCTCCTCATCGCCTCCAGGAAGCCGCGCCACTACTTCCAGGGTCACCCCATCAAGGTGGTTACCTCGTACCCCCTGGAGCAAGTCCTGCGCAACCCAAACGCAACAGATCGCGTCGCAAGCTGGGGCATCGAGCTGCAACCTTTCGAGCTGGAGTTTGACACCACAAGGGTCATCAAGGGCAGGGCGCTGGCTGATTTCATGGCCGAATGGACGGACACACGTGAAGAAGAGCCTCAAGAGGAAGAAGCTACAGCCTCAGGAGGGACGGAGCCCAGCTACTGGACCATGCACTTCGACGACGCCTTCGCGGCCCGGAGTGCAGGGGCTGGTGCTGTGCTGACCTCACCAACAGGCGACAAGCTCTACTACGCCGTCCAGTTGTGCTTCAAGGACAGCGACAAGGTCTCCAACAACATTGCTGAATACGAAGGCCTCCTCGCCGGGCTCAGAGCTGCCATTGCCCTCGACATCAAGCGCATCCTCATCAAGGGCGACTCTCAGCTCCTCGTCAACTTCTCCAACAAAAGCTACACGCCTAAGGACACCTACATGGTAGCCTACCTTGAAGAGGTACGCAAACTCAAGAAGCACTTCAGGGGCATGGAGCTCAAGCATATCCCGCGAGGGGAAAACCAAGAAGCAAATGAAATCGTCAGGCGAGCGGCAAGAAGAGAAGCCAGAAGCCTGGAGTGTTCGAGGAGAGACTCGCCAAGGCCTCGGTCAAGCAACCAGTGGTCAACATGAGCATCAATGAGGAGCTCCCACCAGCCCCATCAAGTGGAGCACCAAACTGCGGGCTTCCCTCAGGCGATCGCCTGCTGATGACCCTGGTACGCCAAGACACTGGTTGGATCGACGAGATCAAGAGCTACTTGCAAAATCGAGTCCTCCCCGAAGATGATGCAGAGGCCGAGAGGGTTGCTCGCCAGGCCAAGTCCTACTGCCTCCACGATGGAGACCTGTACCGTAAGCACCCCAATGGGGTTGCGTTGCGGTGCGTCCCTGCTGAGGAAGGCCGCCAGCTCGTCAACGACATCCACAGCGGAGAGTGCGGCCACCATTCATCCTCACGCACCCTCGCAGGCAAGGTCTTCCGGAGTGGCTTCTACTGGCCTTCAGTGCTTCAAGATGCAGCCGAAATCGTCCAATCCTGCGACGCCTGCCAATTCCACGCCAAGCAGATCCACCAGCCCGCGCAAGGACTCCAAACCATCCCGCTCTCCTGGCCGTTCGCGGTCTGGGGGCTGGACCTCCTGGGACCCTTCCCGCGAGTGCTCGGGGGCTACCGCTACCTCTACGTCGCCATCGACAAATTCACCAAGTGGCCTGAGGTGGAACCCGTGCGCACCATACCGGCGAAATCAGCGGTGAAGTTCATCAGGGGCCTGGTCTGCCTCTTTGGCGTGCCCAACCGCATCATCACCGACAATGGCTCGCAATTCATCAGCGGCGCCTTCAAGTCCTGCTGTGGCAGCCTCGGCGCCCAAATCTGCTACGCCACGGTGGCTCACCCACGAAGCAACGGGCAGGCTGAGCGAGCCAACGCCGAGGTGCTCAAGGGCCTCAAGACGAGAAGCTTCAACCGCCTCAAAGCCAGCGGCAAGCACTGGATCGATGAGCTCCCCTCGGTGCTCCGGTCCATCCGCACCATGCCAACAAAGCCCACCGGTGAGACGCCGTTCTCCCTCGTCTATGGCGCTGAAGCTGTTCTCCCCAGCAAGATCACCCACGGCTCTCCACGAGTCTTGGCCTTCAAGGAGGCTGAGCTGGACGAACTCCGCAACGACGACCTGCTGCTGCTCGAGGGGCTCCACCGCAATGCGGCCCTGAGAGCGGTAAGGTACCAGCAAGACCTCCGCTGCTACCACAGCCGCCACATCCGCCCGCGCACTCTCGAAGCAGGAGACCTTGTCCTGAGGAGAATCCTCTCCAGGGCAGGCCTCCACAAGCTCTCGCCAATGTGGGAAGGACCCTACAGGGTCGTGCACATCGCCAGGCCTGGCTCCGCGCGGCTCGAGACGGAGGACGGCATCCCTGTCGCCAACCCCTGGAACATCCAGCACCTGCGCAAGTTCTACCCCTAATCGTCCTCGACGAGCAATTTTTTGCATCAAGGGAGAGCTTTGCGCCATCATCCTCCACGAGGAAAAACTTCGGGCTCCCCTCTCTACTATACGTTGCCGCGGGCCATTCGAGAAGACTCCCAAGCCACCGCGCCTCGGCAAGGTGACTTCTTCAAGCACCATGCCTTGGCGAGGTGGATCCCCATGCCCAGCCATGGCGGACCGCAGGCTTTCGAAGCCACCCCCGCATAGGGGCCCCCTCTATGAGCTCTCTCTACACGCGTCTCCTCGGGCCGCGAGAGTCTCAGCCACTCCATGTGGAACCCCATGCCTAGACATGGAGGATTTTGTATTTCTGGCCACGCCAGTGTAATGAACCTCTGTTTCAGGTCACTTTGAACCTTTGCGCTTCGCGCCAGCATGTGTTGTTGCTTCGGTAAGCAGTTATGTTATTGCTTTTCATCCTTGCTCGTATGATCCCTCTTGTGTATCTCGCAAGCGGGGGCTGAGCATGGTGCCTGTGCCTCGGGAGCATCCCAGCAGCCTCAAACCCAAGGGCTCCGAGCTCTGAACTCACAGGTCAGCTCTCATGTACGTCAACTCCCAAGGAGCTCTGAACTCATGGACCAGCTCCCGTGCACGTCAACTCACCAAGGACCTTGGTGCCTGTTCTCCTCGCGAGACACACATGAAGGAACCTACGAGCACGCATGAGTTTATCTAGCTATGTATTGCTTGTGGGTATGCCTATCTGTCCAAGCGCAGGAAAGCAGGTTCAAAACAAACCTCAGGCGACCTCGGGAGAAAAAACGCCTCATCAGGGAACCAACACCCTCTCCAAGGCAAAAACGCCTCGCGAAGCTAAGTTCAAACACTTGGTTAAATTTTCTTTCGCTAGTTTTTGCCCCTCGAGCCTCTTTTCTCTCTCCTACGCCTCATGGGCTGCTTGCGTGTCAAAGGGGGGCCCCAAGCATCGCGCTTCGAGGAGCTCTTACTTCTTGAGCCCACACGCACCCCCCGGCCTTGTGGAGCCCTGACTCTCACATACCGAAGCGGCAGTGGTGTAGCGCTAAGAGAGGGTCCTAAGACGTAGAGCGAAAAAGACATGAGGGGAAAGATAAAAACTTCTCGAGGGACATTCACAAGCACATTCAAGTGAAACTAAAGCAAGTCTTTACAAAGCTTTACAAACAAAATGCTAACACAATGCGTGCCCCATGCACGTCCAGCAGCAGGAAAAGCTCAGGCAGCAGGGCCTCCTGAGGTGCCCACGTTGTCCGCAGCGGCATCAACCTCCTCCTCCGCGGCGTCCTCCTCGCCATCGTCCTCGTCCTCCTCGACCTCGACTTGGTCGAATTTCTTGGCATACGCCTCGGCAGCCTTCCGCATCCTGTCGTTCACCGCCACGCGACAGCTGACGTAGACGGGCGCCGTCACGGCCTCGAGGTCCAGGGAAGGCTGGATCCTCGCGAGGTTGGAGAAGATGCGGCAGGTGGCGAGGACGAGGAGATCGCGGCTCTCCTCCACGACGCGCTCGTCGAAGCTCTTCGCGGTCTCTTCAAGCTTCGTGAGGAACTTCCCGAAGAAGAATGAGTACCCTGCCTCGTCGTCGTTCCCCTCTACGGCGAGGGGAGGGATCTCGATCCCCAAGCGGGCCCCAACGGCACGCGCGCGGGACACCAAGTCTTGGAGCATGCGCTGGCGCTGGCGCGACATGATCCGGGCGGTCTGCGCGGTGCGCTGGGCCTCCTCCGCGGCGTCTGCAGCCGGCCCCACCTGCTGGTGGAGCTCGCTCAGGTCTTTCTCTAGGGCGGCGACCTTCCCTTCCGTGCGGACTTGGGCCTCCCTGGCGCTTTGAAGGCGGGAGGCCATCTGCTTCTCCTCCTTCTCGAGCCCCTTGATGCGGGTCTGGAGCTCGTTGCGCTTCGACTTGAAGCGATCCTCCTGCTTCGTGGCCTTCTCGTCATAGCTCTTGGCGAGGTCTTGGCGGATGAGCTTGACCCTGTCGTCGTCCTCCTCCTTAATTTTCTTCTCCTTCGCCGCGAGGCTGGCGTTGGCCTCCGCAAGGCGCTCCGCGTAGGTGGCCTCGTCCTGGGCCACCTGGTTCTCGCGAGCCCGCAGTTGCTCCTCGCGGGTGACCTGCTCACTCTCGAGCTGCTGGACCTGCTCCTCGCGCCGGCGCAGTTCCTCCTCGTGGGGGGAGAGCTCTCCCTCGCGTTGTGTCAGCTCTGCCTCGCGCTGCGTCAGCTGCTTCTCGCGAGCGTCCAGCCTCTCGCGGAGCTCCTTCAAGCTGCCCTCCATAGTTTTGGAGTGCGTGATGAAGTTTTGCTCCAAGGCCACAACCTCCTGTCGCTTGGAGGCAGTTTCCGCCTCGAGCGCCTCCCGTGCGGCGTCCAGCTGCTAGATGGTCTCCGCCGCCTCCCGCTTCACGCTGTCGCGGGTCTCTTTGGCAAAGCGCATGGCCTCCTGGCGTGCCGCCAGGGCCGCCGCATGCTGCCGGCGGTAGCTCTCCACGCTCTCGCGGAGGAGGGCCCAGGCCTCGTCGAGTCTCGCCCGCTCCTCCGCCTTGGCGAGTTCCTCTTCGGCATACTGCGCCTCCAGCTCGTCGAGCGTCTGCCGCGCCTGGCTGAAGATGGCGCTGTGGCAAACCGCGTGGCGCCGCGGCTCCCGCAGCGCCAAGGTCCCCGCACCGCTGCGGGGTGCAGAGGTCTCGATTCTTGGCGGGGCGCCCGAGGCACCCTGCCTCGGGCTCACAGCTGTTTCTGGTGCGGCCTGGGGGCTCGTGTGGGCGCCTCCTTCGCCGCCCGCGTCAGGAGCCCTCTGGGGGCTGGGCGTCCTCTCGCCCCCGGCTCCAGCGTCCATGGGCTCCGGAGGCACCTCCTCCTCCTGCTCCTCAGGGGCATTTTCCGCCCCTTCCGTGGTGGCTGCGCCTGCCACGGCCTCGGGCACGTCAGCCCCTCTTGTGGGAGCCCCTTCCTCCGGAGGCGGCTCCACGGTGATCTCTTCAATCTCCTCCTCCTCGTCTGGCCTCGCCGAGGCTCATGCGGCCTCGGCCGCCGCCTCCTCGTCTGTTGCCTTCTGCAGTACGGGAGGAGTGGCGGCCTGAGCTGGCGACGGCGCCACCTCTTCAACCACCTCCTCCGCGCGGTGCTCACCCGCAGGAGGAGTAGCCACATGCTGCGGCTCGCCAGCCGCAGGCGTCGCCACGGTGGCACCAACGGTCTCCCCAAGCTTGCGGAGCCGCCGCCTCTTCGGTGCCGCAAGGCTCCTGAAAAGAAAGACAAGCAGAAGATTCGTCAAGAGGGTTTTCGAAAGCGAAATGCTAAATGAAAGAAGGACCAAGGCTTACTCGTCGGCCATCCTCCACACCCTTTTCTTCGCCTTTGGCGGCTGGGGGCTGCTCGCTCTGGCCTCCTCTCGAGGCGCTCCTGCCTCCTCGCGAGGAGCACCCCTCGCGGCTGCGGTGTTCCTGTCGTGGACGGCCTTGGAGCGGGGCTCGCAGCGTCCTCCCTTGCTGCCGCTCTCCTCCTCCTCCTCCTCTGCGGTGTGTCGGGAGGGAGCTACGCGAAAGGCATCCTCGTCGCTGCCGGAGGAAATCACCTCGAGCTCCTCTTCAGGCGGTGCGCTCCTTGAGGAGCCGGCGAGGCCTCCCGAGGGGTCAGCGCTTCCCGAGGCCTCGCTCTCGCCAGAGTCCTCAGCCTCGTCCGGTTCTGGCGACTCGTCAATCTG
The DNA here is from genome assembly GCA_012064385.1 of Puccinellia tenuiflora. NCBI lineage: Eukaryota > Viridiplantae > Streptophyta > Magnoliopsida > Poales > Poaceae > Puccinellia > Puccinellia tenuiflora. The sequence continues at coordinate 1,020,216 of QRDG01000025.1, forward strand.
CTCCAGCTCTACCGCCCGCGGGTTGCCGCGGGGCCCGCGGTGCCCTTCAGGCACGATGCCCTATTCGTAGAATATGGACAAGCCCCTGCAGTGCTCATGCACGCTCTCTTCATGAAAGGTGAAGAGCGGCCGGGCATCGTCGACGGCTGGGGATGGGATGGCCGCCGTGGCGAATAGAACCCCCATGACCTGGTTCAGCACCTCCGGGGTGAAGCTATCCGAGCACAGGTGCCTCCTGTCCCCCCGGCCTGTGTACGTCCACACCGGCTCTAAATGCCACTGGAGGGGGGAAATGTGGCGCCTCGTGAAGTCCTTCGCCACCATCTGGCCGGTGAGCCCGGCCTCGCGAAGCCCCCGCAGGCACTTGTACACCGCGTCAAGCTTGGGGCCCTCGAAGCCCTCGCTCGCCCAGCGCGCCCACTTCTTCGGGGGCGCCACGGGTATGTCCAGGAGAGGGTTCTTCACCTCGGTGTCGACGAAGAACCACTGATGGCGGAAGTCCTCCACCTTCTTCGTCACCTTTGTGATGGCGTTCTCACCGCACCACGCGATGGGGATGTAGTTCTTGCTCCTGGCGTCAGCGATGCGGAAGGAGACGCATCCGGTCCGCTCATTCTGCGCGGTGGACCGAAGTGCGTAGAAGCTGTTGAAGAGATCCATAGAAGGATAGACGCCGATGTAGGCCTCGCAGAGGTAGGCGAAGATGGAGAGGATGAGGATCGAGTTGGGATGAAGATGAAGGAGTTGGATCCGATACGTCTCCAAAATCCCCATGAGGAATTCGGAGATTGGAATGAGACCGGCGTAGAGAGTTTGAAGGAAGATGGGGTAGTACCCCTCGGGAAGCCTGCTGTCGGCAGGTCTCATGATGGTGGCGCCGTGCTCGTTGGTGTTTGCGGCCGCCAGGTGGCGCACCTTGTCAATCGCCCCCGAGCGGACGCGGGACTTCGGCAGCACCCCCTGGGGTTCGGCACCCCGCGACGCCGCCGCAGACTTGCCGGCCTGCATCGTGGCCTTTCCCTTCTGGACAGCGGTTGCTTTCTTGGGCGCCATGGTCGCAGGAGAAGGAGACCTTGGAGGTGGTGCGCTCTGGGAAGAAGGAGGTGTTTGGGGGAAGTGTGCGGCGGAGTAATGGACGAAGTGATGGGCGCCGTCTGCGCGCGCAGTCTTTATTGGCCAAGTTACCAAGGACGTGGCGGGCCCCACCGGGTCGCCCGTTGAAGCCGAGGAGATCGTGGCCTCGGGCGCAACCGTTGCGCCCCACGTGTCATGGCCCAGGCATGCATCCTTGGGCCCCCGACGCTTCGCCTCCATCCATGGACTTCGGCGTGCCCATCGCGGGCCCGGGGGCTACTGTCGGCACAGTAGAAACCGTGGTACCACGGGCCGGCCTGCCAGGGCCCACAACTTTCTTCAGAAGTTTTCGCTAAGGGTCAGGCTCTCCAAGCCTGGCGAGCCTTGCGAGGGTTTTTTCCCTCGCGAGGGACCTCTCCTCCTCACCGGGACCTTTCCCCTCGTGAGGGACCTCCCCTCGAGAGGGCATCTCCAAGAATCAAGCCGAAAGGCTCGGCGAGACCTCCGGCCTCACGGGGTTCCTTCCCCACAAAGCCAGCTCTGTCTCCGTGACAGAGCGCACATGGGCTCTGCGCCCGCTGCAGAGTGACGCGCGCGTCTGCGCGCGGTGACGATGACGCCACAGTTGCCGTTCTCGTGTATAAAGCAGTCAACAAAGCAGCACCAAGCAAAGCGGACAACGGGACTTGCCACTTTGGTGATAAGGGGACCGTCTACAGCTACCCTCCAAGGGCGACGTCACCGTGGGACACCTCCCACCTCAGCGGCGCTAGCCCACCGTCCTGGCTGGACGGTGGCCTTTTCCAGCTTTGGTGACACCGCTCCCTGCCATGGACCGCGCCCATGGACCCTACCTTTATCGTGCACCCGTCCTCCTCCTTCGTCGCCATGTGGTAACCCTTCCCGCCAAAATATTTGGGGGAAGAGGTCCAAGACACCTATAAAAGGAGGGGGAGCACGTTCGGGCAAAGGGTTCCAAGTTCCCAAGCTCAAGATCTAGGGTTCGGAAGTTGGTTCTTCTCCAGTTGGCAATCTGAGATCTAGGGTTAGCCATTGTTAGCCACTTCGAGCTCGCCAAGCTCTCTTTGTACCGTAACCTCTCCAAGCAGTGCAATACCACCAAGGCAGGACGTAGGGGTTTTACCTCTCCAAGAGGGCCCTGAACCTGGGTAAACTCCGTGTGTTCATCTTTGCAGTGCCATCCCGCAGCGATCTCAGCGAGCACCGTCGCCGAGGCACGTTGAGGGTTGTTTGATTCCGTGTTCAGCCCCTTACTCGTTACCTAGTGAGACACACCCAGTTCCAGGGGCAGATCTCCGACAATGACAATGTTTACAACATTCATGAAATCTCCATTTCACTCAAAATACGATGTTGTAAACTCCCACTCAAAATATACACCATACACATATTAAATTGTGAAGCCACTTTGGTTCCCACTCAGAAATATGTTATCTTTATATTTGACCATGATTAACTAGTTCCCACTCAAACATATGTCACCACATATTTTGATTATGGAAATTAGTTTCTGCTCTAACTTAATATATGTCACCACATATGTTAATTAGATCCCACTCAGTTTCTTATGCACTTTCTCGATACTTTGGACTCCTCCAAAATTCTTATTTAACCATTAAAATCGAGAACTCATATACGAAATACTAGTACTCTGCTAGCATCAATCCTATTGACTTTAAGCACAACTACACCATGTAGTTAACAACATTGAATCTGTTTAAAGAGATTTACCTCTTGTGCTTTTCTTCAGTAAGTTTTATTTATTCCTCCCAAAACCCTTTTGAAGAATAAATATGTGAAACATTGTTTTCACAAAATCAAGTAACAATTACTTTGTGATTTAAACATAGGATGACTCTTAGTCACTTTCGTATTTAAAGTTTCTATTTCTTCTTTTGTAGTTTTGTAGGTATGTCTTTCTCAAACATGACAAGTAAATCACGAATATTTTGCAACTTTTGACAAATTTCATATTCTTGAACCCCACTTCTCTTTAGACAAGCTAAACCAAAATTCAATGATCACCATCATTAAAAAAAAATTGTGTGTCAAGTTTTAACCAACATAGCACTTTACATATGTGCCACTTGATGCACAAACATACAAGGTCTTAGCTTTCTCAGTTTATTCCAACGATTCTTTTTATCCATGAAACCATTTCACGATAAATCCACTAAAATACTTAACACAACCAAACACATTGGTCTGTCCCTTTTACTCTCACATTGTGGAATCTCTATTCATAATCTCATATGAATATACTACAAAAACTCCATTTGCTATGGCTTCTAATTATCTCATAATTATTGAAACCACTATTTCACATAACTCATATGCGAAATGCAAATCATTAAATAGATCCTTTATTTAAAACAGAGTGTTATCAAAATAAATCTAAATGATACAAACAAACCCTTAATTCTAAATCCCAATTCTATGACCGCATAATATCAAATATAATGTGAATACAATACTTTAGGGTGTATCAAAACACTTTTGAACAAACTCTAAATATTGTAATTTGTGATAACACTTGTCACAAGTCTTCATACTAAACAATAACTCAAATATTTCGTCTCTTTTGATCAAATCGAAAAGACTCAATTATCTTGTTAACTTAATATCCTTTACTTCCATGGTCTCATCATGACATGAATAAATACTCCTATTTACTCATTCACGATGAAGAGCATAAAACAATGATGTCTCTTATTCACTGGAAAGTTTCAACCAACACTTGTGTTTATTCTCCAGCTACTCATGGCATTTTCAGAAAATGGCATTTTTTAATCATACTACTTGGTGATGCGCATCAGAATACTCACCAACACTATAGCACAACTAAAACAAATCTCATCATCAAATATTGGATATTTTTAGCATGTTTCATTTTATAAGTGTTTAACTAATTATTGTTTAAATCTAACAAAGGACAATAATCTCATAATCGAAACGTGATCACTAAAGAAGGATTACTCATGAAAATAGAACAACCACTTGTCTTTAACATGAATGACCGTTTCACAAACCGAGACACACTAATTTAAGATCACACTTAATTTGATTACAAAAACTCATTCAAATCCTCTAATTTAAAACGATAAAGGTAGAAGTGAAATGTCGCCAGCATCAACTCTTTGATTGCCATCTTCCCGCGAAATCTACTCAGTCCCTCCATGCACTTTTCAAACGGCAGGCCCTGTTTTCACAAAACAGCACAAGTATCAAATACTTAGCTCACCACAAGTGTAAATGGGACATTTAAACATTTATAACTAGTATATCAAAATATACCTTCTGCATTGACTACTTCTCCTGCTATGGGTTCCACTTTGACATGACGCAACCGGGAAATAAACTCACAGAAAGTGATCGAATCCCTTCCCATGACATAGTCCCTGACATAACCCGTATAGCTGGGGGGAAGCGAGCGCAGCACCCCATCTATTGCCATCTCGTCAGTCATCTCATGGTTCCAAACATCCACCAAAGTAAAATACAGCCTGTGCATCTTCCTCAGGTGTTGTTCCAAGCAAGTGTTTTCTGCCATCTTAGTTGAAAGAAATTCATCCAAGCATTCAAACCTTGCAACTCTAACTTGTGCTATGAACCTTCTTTTCAGCTCATCGACAATCTCCATTGCGCTCAAGTTTCCAAATTGTCTACCAAGGTTAGAATCCATGAAGGTGCACATCAGCCACTCGACTTTCAAGTAGGTGGTCTTTTGTTCGTACCACTCCATGTACTCCTCATAGTTTGCAGAAACATCAGGGCATTCTTCTAAAGGTTCATCTATCACGTAGAGCTCACTATTGGTGTGTAGGACTTCTCTCAGACGCATGTACCACTCAGCAAAGTTTGACCCATCGAGGCACAACTCCTCAGCAAGAAACATACTACTGCAGTCAGCCATGATCTACAAGGATTTTGCAAAGACATCTTTAGGACATTTGTTTATGATAATTTTAGTTCAACTTTAATCAAATTACTATATGAACTCCCACTAAACTCAACATCTCTCTGGTTGTTTAGTGACACACGATCCAAATCCACTACACCACAACTGATCATCACGTGAGGTGATGTAGCTTCAATGGTGAACAACTCAGTGTTGATCATATCATTCATATGACTCGTGTTTAACCTTTCGGTTCCGTGTTCCCGAGGCCATGTCTGTACATGCTAGGCTCGTCAAGACAACCGTAGTATTTCATGCATGTGTAAACTGGCTTACACCCGTTGTATGTGAACGTTGAATCTATCACACCCGATCATCACGTGATGCTTCGAAACGACGAACTTTCGCAACGGTGCATGCTAGGGGAGAACACTTAATTATCTTGATATTAACGTGAGAGATCACCTTATCGTGCTACCGTCGCGATCACATCTAAGCATAACAATAAGGTGCAAAAAAGGATTAACATCACATGCAATTCAAAATTGTGATATGATATGGCCTTTCTTCATATGCTTTTGATCTCCATCTATAAAGCACCGGCATGATCTCCATCATCGTGGCGCCATCACCATGGTTGTCCACCAACTATTGCAACTACAACTAATGCTACTCTTAGCAATAAAGTAAAGCAATTACATGGTGATTCAATGACACACAGGTCACATAAAATAATAGACAACCATATGGCTCCTGCCGGTTGCCATACTCGTCGACATGCAAGTCGCGAAATATTACAAACATGATCATTGCATACATTATCACAAATCACATATTGGCCATATCACATCACATGACCCTCTGCAAAAACAAGTTAGACGTCCTCTACTTTGTTTATGCAATTTTTACGTGGCTTGGGTCAATGAGATAGAACCGTTCTAATCTACACAAAAACCACAACGGTAATATAATAGTTGCTTATTTACTCATCCTTTTGAAAGGCCTTCCATTGAAAATTGCACCCTCACTAAAGCAAGAGAAACAGACATCCGCCAGCCACTTATGCAAAACAAGTTGCATGTCAGTCGTGGAACCGGTCTCTCGTGCGTGGACGAGTAAGGTTGGTCCGGACCGCTTCAATCTCACAATACCGCAAAGATGCAAAGTGCACGCTAGAAGGTAGCAACATAAAATATTAACGCAGACAACTCCTTGTGTTCTAATCGCACCAACATCTACGAATAGATCTAGCCTCTGATACCACTGCTGGGGTCGCAGCATAGAAAACAAAAAAAATTCCTACGCGGCAAGCGAAATAAACCCCAAGGATCTAGATCTACTAGATGAAGATAGCGAAGGTGAGATCCAATCTCTTACCCTTGAATATCAACAAACGCGTTTTGTCGGTGCAGGGGTTGGCTAGTCGATCCCCGCTACTAGAATCGTCTAGTCGCGAGGAGATGTATTAGCCTCGAGATCCAATCCGGTGAAGTGCAGCAATGGGCAGCACCTCCGCGGTGTCCACACGTACGGCTCAATGAAGACGTCAACTCCTTGATCCCGCAAGCGAGAGGACGTGGCCTTTATGATCTCAGTAGCACGACGGTAGTGCCGGTGACGATGACGATCTCCACGTGCGAGGCTTCGCCAAGCCAAGTGAGAGGAGAGGGAGAGGAGGAGGTGGCGCAGCCCCCTAGGGCTAGGGTGGTGCGGCAGCTCTTGGTGGAGGTGGTGGTGCATGGCAGCCCTCCGGGGAGAGAGGTGCGCGGCTAGGGTTTTGGGTGGAGGAGGTGGTGCGGCTAGGGGTGGTGCCCTTGGGTGTGCCGCACCCCTCCCCTCCCCTCCTTATATAGGAGGCCGGCTAGGGTTAGGGTAGGGGCCGGCCGGCCCCTCTTTCCTTGCCCCCCAAGTTGGAGTCCAACTAGGACTCCTCCTTGGGCTCCCTTTCCTAAAGGGGTGGAGGCCCAACTCCTAGTCCAACTAGGAGTGGGATTCCCCCCTCCTTTCCTAGCCGCATTGGCCCATGTGGGCCTAGGTGGTGCGGCACACCAAGATGGTGGCTGCACCCCTTTAGTCCATGTGGGCCCACATACAACATGTGGGTCCCACTTCTAGACCCCTCTAGAACATTCCGGAACCTTCCGGTACCCTGCAAATAATTTCCGAAACTTTTCCGAAACCTCCGGAAACAACTTTCCATATATGAATCTTATTCTCCAGACTCCTCCGGAACTCCTCGTGATGTCTGGGATCCCATCCGAGACTCCGAATCACCATTCGTTCATTTCATCATTTAATTCATCGCAAAACCTAATTTCATCGGAACGTTAAGTGTGTGACCCTACGGGTTCGGGAATGCACAGACATGATCATATCAATAATTAATAGCGGGACCGGGATGCCCATATTAATTCCTATACACTCAACGAAAACCTTTTCTCGATTGAACCACGATGCCGGAGATTCAATTAATCTCATATACGATTCCCTTTGTCTCACGATATTTTACTTGCCCGAGATATAATCGTTGACATCCCCATATCTAGTTTAATCTCGTTACCGGCAAGTTCTCTTTACTCGTCCATAATATAGGATCCCGGTGATTACAACCTAATCACATGTCTGCAGACTTTTGATGCTATATTACCGAGAAGGCCTGGAGATATCTTCTCCGTCACATGGAGGGACAAATCCCACTCTCGATTCATATCACCCAACAACCCACCATCGGAGATACCTGAAAGCCACCTTTATAATCACCCAGTTACGAAGTGACATTTGATGTCCACAAAGCATTCTTCCGGTGAACGGGAGTGATATAATCTCATGGTCTAAGGAAACTATATTTGGCATATTAAAAGTGTTGACAACAAAACTTTTGTGACACGATTAATTGCAACTCTTTATTGTTTGGGTCATGTCCATCAAGTCATTCACCCAATGACGAGACTCCGTTATCAAGTGACTATAACAAGTCCATAGTTAGGAAACTCTAACTATCTCTCGATCAATGAACTAGTCCTGTAGAGGCTCACTAGGGACTCCTGGTGTTTATATTCCTCACATGTATTATGTTTCCATTTAATACAATTATAGCATGGATAATAAACTATTATCATAAACATGAATATGCTTAATAAACCATTTTATTATTGCCTCTAGGGCATATTCCCAACACCGCCGCCGCCATGCCTCCCGCCGCCTGCAACCTAGTTCCTCTCCTACGCATCTCCTCCGCATCCCCTCCTCCCGACGACCATGCAGCACCCACAGATGAGGGACATCCCTCCGTTCCTTCCTTCCACCCCCTTCTTCTCCCTGTGAGCAACCGACGGTCGTCGCTCTCCCTGCTGTTCCTCGCCTCCCCAAGCGCCACCGAGCATCCGTGGAGCTCCGCCTCGACATCCTCCACATCCTCGTCAAAGGAATCTGGCGGGCGACCTCGTCTTCCCCGTCACTGGCAGAACCTCGCCGAGGCCGATGCGCGGCGTGAATCCCTCCTTTTCCCCAATCTCGTCCAGCGTTCGTGTTGATCCCACCAGCCGAACCATGGCGGCACGGGCGGCGGCGGCCGAGCTAGGTAGGGCGACGGCGAGCGGCCGGGCCGTGGCTGCTGGCCACGGGGATCGGGAAGTGCAGGGCGGCGGCGGCCGGGCCACGGCGTCTGGGCTCGGCCGGGCGCCGGCGACTGGACCAGGCAAGGCGGCGACGGGCAGCACGCGCGCGGACGCGGTCGTCGGAGGCCACTGGCGACCTGGGACGGCGGGGGTCACGGGAGGAGCAGAGGACCAGAGCAGCGACGCCTGGTCGGGTTGACCAGGACCACGGCCTCCCTTTTTTTAAACCTAAAAACAACTTTCAGTGGCGCATGCATGTGTAGTGCGCCACAGAAATATTTCTATGGCGCATGCATGTGGAGTGCGCCACAGAATTGCCACCTTTCTGTGGCGCACTGAGTGGGTGCGCCACAGAATTATATTTTTGTGGCGAGACTTCTGTGGCGCACTAGGCAAAGTATGGGGTGCGCCACAGAATCCCAAAACGGTGCGCCACAGATAGCAGTTTTCCTACTAGTGTAGAGGTAGAGGGTAAGTTGTTAGAAATCAAAATGGCCTCACTTGACCTATCAACTACCTCTAGCAACTCAAGTGGTGTATCACTCATGCCCGCAAAGTGGAAGCACTCAATCTCGCATATGGTGGAGGCACTCAACTCACTTGCACTCTCGCTCAAGTGGGCTAGGTGGCTCTCATGCTCACATGGGATTGGTACAACCTCATCAATCAAGCACATAGGGATAGGCTCGATATGCTCAACTCCATTCGCCACCTTGGTTGAAGGTAAACTCCCATGCTCCAACTCCTCAACCTTGTCGCCTCCAAAGATGAATGCCATAGAATGGGCATCATCACTCGACTCCTTTGCTGAAGGGAACATCCCATGCTCGACTTCTCCACTTGACTCAAAGTCCATAGTGGTATCATCCTCCATGCTCGCCTCCTTGGTCGAAGGGAAAATCCCATGCTCGACCATCTTCTCGCCATCTTGATTCATCGTGTCTTGGCTCTTGGGGCAATCCCACATGATGTGATCATGGCCATTGCACATAGGGCATAGGAGGTCTTCATCTTGGTGTAGAGGGGGAAGTAGGCTCAATCCGACATCATCATCATATATAGGCATTGTCTTCCTCCATCTTGAAGTGTAGAAGCTTCTTTCTTCTTGTTGATTGCATGCTTGCAACGTAGGCCTAAGCATTTGAAGCAATTGAAGTTGTGGCACCCCAACCAATAGTGATTTGCCTCTTGGCACTTGATGCACTTGTGGTCTTTATGATGGTCATGGGGCGCTCTTATGGTGTTGGCACGAGGATGGGACACCATATGATGTGACGGTCTTGATTCCTCCATGTGTCATCGATGATGTTCTTGTGGGAGGGGTGCCATCGAAGATCTTTAGGGTGCCTTGGCGACCTTGACTTGCGGCTCCGTCTTGGGCTTGGAGAAGTGTGGCGAAGCTTGGCGAGTGCGTCGATCTCGGCTTCAAGCTTGGCATGGTTAGGAGCTATCTTGGTATCCTTCTTGGCTAGCCGGCTAGATCTTGATACACATTGTCCACTCTTGACGACCATGGCGATGTCCTCCTTGGTGCGCCATGTTGATGATGATGGAGCTCGATAGGATGTCCGCATGGTGGTCCTCTCGGCGCTTCTTCTTGAGCTTGATGGGTAGTATGTGGCACCTCTTACAAGCTTGGGGTAGTAGACCTTGGAAGCTTGATGCATGCTCGTGGAGGTGTTGTCGATGTAGTGCTCCATCATGTCGTTGAAGTTGTAGTCGTAGGAGTTCTCCATCATGTCGTGGGAGTTGTAGTCGTAGGAGTGCTCCATCATGTTGTTGATGCTCGTGGAGTCGGGGTCGGTGTAGTACTCCATCGTGTCATGGGGTTCATTGTCGGTGTAGGAGCCGTACCCCATGTCTTCTATGCTTGCGGCTTCATGGTCGGTGTAGCTCATCGTCTCTTCATCACCATCATGGACTCCATAGAATGCTCCACTCTCACTAGACATGGTCACTCACAACACAAGTGTATATATGAAGTGGAAGGAAAATAGAACACAATCTCACCTTGTTGATAGTATTGGACGTCGTGGACGACCAAGGGCAACAACGCACAAAGTAAAGAGGCTTGTGTTCAAATGTCCAAACGCAAACTCCAAAACACACACGGCTTTGAGTGGATAGGTATGGATTGTGGAAAGCAAATGGAACAACCGGAAACCAAGATATTGTAAAGCCAAGTAGAGAACCACAATGACCACAAAGAAAAACAAGTCGATCTCAAAGGATATGAGTGAAGCTCATACAAACGCACGCTTTGAAAAGTAGGACTCGTGCAACCAAAGATGAGCTAGTGATGAACCTAGCGAAGACTATAAGATCAAGTTGCACAAGTACAAGAGAAACCAACTCGATTGCCAATTATTGGTGGGCTACAAGATTTGCACAAAGACACCACCTACAAATTTTTCATCGAGCTTGCGCGTCTACCATAAGAGATTAGGCAATGAGGCTCTTTTCTTTTTTTATTTTCACTCTTTTGATTCTTTTTCTATTCTCTTTTGGCCTCTTACTCTCTTTCCTCTTTTACCTCTTACTTGCTTGCCAACAAGAACTATATCAACTAGCACATACAAGGTTTGATCGGAACACTACAAGGTATCAAGTGTGAAAAGACAAAACAATCATAGATGAGCAAGTCTCAATATGATAGATAGGCACAAATGGCTTGGCTAACCAGTGATGCAAGGTGGGAGAAGATTTGGGGATGTTATACCTTTCGTCGATGATCTTCACCCGTGGAGTGGAATGCCTCTTCCTTGCTCACGAAATATGGTGGCAATAGATGATGGATCAACCACTATGGTGATGTAGAGCTTGTAGATAGCTTCGATTAGAGACTAAAATCACCAAAAACGGAGTGCAGATGCAAAAGATATGAGAAAAACAAATTTTCAGAATTTGCAGAGAGGTCGGCCTAGTCCGGGCTGAGGCCGGGCTGGAGACCGGGTGCTTCGGCTGGGAGGCCGGCCTGGCCGGGTCCGAGGCCAGGCCGAGGCTGGGCAGTCGGGTTTGACCTTCCCGGGACGCGAAAATGGCCGATTTGGGCAGAAAAACGGCCGGAAAATCACCAAATCGGAGGGGAAACTATGGAATTAGGCCATGGGAATGCAAAGTAAGCTAGATCAACAAGTATGGCATGAGATCCATGGATCAAAACCTACCAAAACTCACAAGAATTTCAGATCGAACCAAAAGCAATTTGAGGCTAATTTTTGTGGAATTTTCGAAATTGGCAAAATCAAAGAAAAATTTGGGGGAATTAGGGGGAAACAAAGTTCAAATCCGTGGCAACATTGAGCTCTGATACCATATGGTGTAGGCTAAGCCCTCTAGGGTGACCCGATCTTCACGGATTGACAAACGAGGGGACGAACGCATGCAAGAACACGAAGAACACAAGAACACAAACCCGATACAATTGATGCGTTGCCCTCACCGGTCGGTCGAACCGACCCAATAGAATCACACAAGGGAGAGATCGCGAGGTAGAATCCCTATGTGAAAGATCGGTAAGCGCTCGGTAGAATCGTGGGGAAGAGAGACGGTGAAGTAGAATCTTCCACACAAGAGACTTTGCGCAAGAAGGGAACCTTGAATCACTGCAATAAATACATCTAAGTAGGAGCTTTGAATCCACAAGGGGATCTTCTCCACAAAGGGAGGGATGAGCACAAGCCCAAGTCTCAATGTCTAAATTCTATCCTTACCTAGATCTGAAGGGGTAGGTGCCTATTTATATGTTTGACCTCAAAAGGTAGGTGGGAAGGATCCAAGGGCCAGACCCGTGAGGCCGGCCTGGCCGGGTTCAAGGCGGTCGGCTTTGCAGGGTGGCCGGTCCTACGTGGTCGAGGCCGGGACCGAGGTTGGGCGGGAGGCCGGCAACTTCGGCTGGGAGGCTGGCCTTGCGTTGCCGAGGCCGGGCTGGAGGCCGGGCTGGAGGTCGGGCTGGAGTCCGGCCAGTCTGGCGCCGTCTTTGCCTTGTCTCCGCTTCTTCCTCCTATTCCATGGATACGCCTTGGATGGCTTCGGCTCTTGGGCTTCATTGGCATCTCCCCTCGGCTCCGTATCAACCATGTCAAACCTATGAATGCAAGAGGGTCGATGGTCAAGTAGTATACCATCCAAAGGCAACGTATTGAGGCTCTCATAGAGGAAGGAGTTCACCTTTGACGTCCATGGTGACTTGGCATGTGTCGAATGGCTTGTCATGGTGATGGACGTGGGTTGGGCTACATTGTAACACCCCAAAAATCCGTCCCTAATTTTTGTGGTGTTTTCTCACGCCTGAAGAACTTTTTCTATTTTCAAATGTTTTCTTTGAACCAGACGGTTTTTGACTTGACCTTGGTTTCGCTCTCTTAGAAATTTCCCAACAAATCCCCGATCCTTGTCAACCCCCACCATAACTTCATACCATTGGTTCGTCGGTCAAATGTTGGTTCCATTTGGAGATGGCAAAACCCCTTCTGTCTATCCTACCAAAGCCACCACCACCATTATAGCTTGGAATAAATTCCACCAAGATACCATATGGTTCCCTCATACACATACCTCACTCCCATGGAAAAAACATTCATAGTCCCAGGCAATAATTCCAAGTTTATTCATATTTCCTATTATGCCGTTCTCAATCCAAAAATTTCCTAGACAGCTTCCACTCATCCAAAATTCTGCAATTTTGGTGAGGTGCATGATTTGACCTCCTGGACATTTCACTCCATTGGTCCAACCTCATTTGAGCAATATTTGAGGTACTTCCTTTGTAATGCCCTTTTTATGCCCAATTGTGGTTTCCAAAGCAACCCCTAGCTACAAAAATCATTTGGCATTGCCACTTTGCCAAGTTGACAAGATCCCATACACATCCTCATATCCACAATATCAGATCAAGACCATTTGAGGAAGTGCATTTGGCATACCCATGCCATTAGGGCATTTTCGGACACCAAATTATTTGACCAACTTCCCTGTGTCCAACTGAGCTCAAAATACACAGACATACTATATACATCCTTCCTAACCTACTGTGAATTTTGGGGATTTTTCTGAGTTGAGGAAGACCTCTGTCATTTCATCGAGCACCTGGTGTGCGTTAGGTTTTCTGAAAATCCTGTGTTACGAAGTGTGGAGGTACGCCGCCGCCGTTCCAACCCCACCGACGCCGAGGTCCCCGGCCCACCTCATCACCGCCCCCAAGCTCCACCCGAGCTCCCGCCGTGGCCGTCGTCGTCGTCGACCGTGTCGGCGACCCCGCGGTTCCCCGGCTCCCTAGCCCCTCCCCCGACCGCGGCGTGCCGTCGCAGACCCTACCCCGCCCTCCTCGGCTCCCCCTCGGTGGAGGCCAGCTCCGACGGTCGGCCGAGCCGGCCCGAGCCGCATCTGGCACCCTCCGTGCATCGTCGACGCGGAGGAGAAGGCGCCGCCAGCGTGGCATCTTGTCACGCCGACAAGCGGGGCCCGGCCTGGCCCAGCCGCCCCGTCAGCTAAGTGGAGGCGGAAACCGCGTTTTCCGTCTCCCCTGTTGGAAGACGCATTTTGCTGGAATGCGCGAGCAGTCCGGCCTGAGCAGAAAGCAGCCCGTTCTGTTTTTTTTTTCAGAAGTGAGCAGCAGATAGTTAAACTTCGCCGAGCCATATCTTTTGATCCGTAGCTCCGTTTGAGGTAATTCAAATTTGTAAATTCTTAGTTTGAAAAGCTCTATCCAATGGTATAGGCTTCGTATTTTCTTAAAATGCTTAGATGCTCAGCACACTTGTATGCTTGTATAGGGATCCCGCGGTACCGGCAAACCGATACCCCAAACCGTGACGTCCGTGACCCTCCAAGCCAAATGGCGTCGATTGTCGAAGGCAAGCTAACCACTTGCTATGAATACTCAAGCGATGTTTGTTTCTTTGCACTTTTCCATGTCATATGTGTGTCTGATTGCTGATCCCTGTGAACTGTGCGTCACGAGATATCGTGGCTTTGCTTTCATTTTATTTTTCTTTTATCAACCTGAGGCTGGCATTGGCCGGAGGCATCTCTGCCACAGTCGCCCGGTTGACTGTATTGTTTATTTTTCTTTCATCAACCTGAGCCTGGCATCGGCCGGAGGCATCTCCGCCACAGTCGCCCGGTTGACTGTATTGTTTTATTTTTCTTTCATCAACCTGAGGCTGGCACCGGCCGGAGGCATCTCTGCCACAGTCGCCCGGTTGACTGTATTGTTTTATTTTTCTTTTATCAACCTGAGGCTGGCACCGGCCGGAGGCATCTCCGCCACAGTCGCCCGGTTGACTGTATTGTTTTATTTTTTTTCTGTTATCAACCTGAGGCTGGCACCGGCCGGAGGCATCTCCGCCACAGTCGCCCGGTTGATGCAAACTATCTATTGCTTGAAATATTGTGTTGCTAATGTTTTGTCGTTTGATGATATATTATTATGTTATTGTGGTTGTTGTGTTGGACTAATCCTTTGTTGCTTCGACATATGAATGATGAAACTTGATTAAATGAAACACCCCCTCCAAGCAACGATAAGGTCTATCCATAGTGCCACTAATCTGAACCCTTGAACGCACTACCACTGTCGCCCCAAATGGGAGAGCCTTAACCTATGTAACCTATCAAGCCTCCTTGGATGCTACCCTCTTGGCAAGTCTAGTCGGTTACTGCATAGTTGTGGCCGGGGCTAGTCTTGCGAAGGTTCCGGAGCTAGGCGTTGCTCATTCGTTGGGGATGTGCCGGATTCAATTCGTCATAAGACTTAGCCCGAGTGGTAAGTCGGTAGTTATACAAGGAGTGTCCTGGTAGCGTGAATGGTTATGTAAGTGTATCTTGCCTTAGCTAAGTAAGGTGCATTTAGATGAGTGGTAACTGCAAACTCTCGAGAGTCTCAACCTAGCAAGCTAGCCTCGTTCCTGGGATATGGAACAACAGTTCAGTGTCGGTCACTATTGTCTTTGTCGTGTCCGGAGGTTAAACTTAAGATTTGTTGAAAGAATAATGAACGACCTGACCACCCTTAATAAACAATAAGATGATGCAGTGAACGTTGCTTGAGCTAAGGAAAAGTGATAAGGCCAGTGGGCCTAGCAGTGGTGACAAATGAGATTAGCCTTGTGAGGCTAGAGGCCAGTGAGCCTAGCTGTGATGATATGATTTGTTGTGTTACTTGGTACCAACTGGTACTCTCGTTTATACCCGTCACAGGTAATTTCTTTATGTGATCTCCGGTACACGATCCAACCCCACCTGGCATGGACTCTGTACTGGCGGTACTCCCGTTGTTTGCTTATGCCATGTTTTACTGTGATGCCATGTTGTCATCCTTTTGGACCGTCGTAAGTAGATACTTTCCATGTTTAGATTATTATTATTGTTGCTTACTTGCTGCCTGATTGCTTGACTGTTCATGTCTTGTGGTTATTTTCTTGTGAGTACATCATTGTACTCAGACTGGCTTTTCAAGTGGCCAGACGTTGAGAGGATTCATCTACTACCATAGCAAGGAGATGGAGCAAGAGCGTGCTAGGATCAGTAGCCCAGCCAGATGCCTGTGGAATGGAGCCGCACCAAGCCGTTGCCGCATCTTTGTCTTCTGCTACCAGTTAAACTCTGTCCCGTGCCATACTTGTCCATGATAATTTTCATGCCTTGAAGGCCATGTAAACCATTTGTAGCCCTTTGGGCCTGATTGTGTAATGATATTTCCGCTATGTTGCATTGTCGTAACGTGCGTCCAGATATCCTGGGCTGGCGCACGGGGCGACCACCTCTCTGGCGACATGTGTCAGAGGGGGGGGTGCCACATACATCAATTTTCGAGGTGTCCAAAAAGGTTGAAGAGACCTGTATTTACATAAAAGTGAGTGGGAGTTAAGTAGCTTTTTGAACTCATATGTGAATGGCATATTTGAGTGGGAGCTAAGGAAAATTCCTTCGTCTTATATGCGGATGGCATATTTGAGTGGGAGTTAGGTATCATTCATAGTTTTATATGTGGTGACATATTGGGAATGATACAGATCCTCTAGTAAAGTATAAATGATTATTTGAGTGAATAAATTCTATATGAATGAAGTTAAGAGTATTAGGCATTGGATCTATAGTGTATATAGATCAAAAAGCCTAATAACATTAGGTCGGAATATTTTCCTAGAATAAATTCTGAAGGTGTTCAGAATGGAACAAGCGAAGGAGTTCTTGCTTGTGTGACTAGGAAAAATATTGAGTTTATCTCAGCATGTCAGCAATAACTAAATGAAAAAGGGGTGTCTGACATCATCTATGCCTTAGCCATATATTTTGCAATGTTTATTGTGTTGAATGCTCGATCTGGTGTGACCCTAGTTCTTGGTTGAAGAACAGGTTCTAGAGCTATCCCTGGATGGATCGATGAACAAATGTTAAGTATATCCTTCAGTTTCTAAGAGAACTGAAGATAGGTTTTCTGGTCTGTGGTAGGAGTGAAGACAACTTGCCGTAAAGAGTTACAATACCGTAAAGAGTTACGATGCCGTAAAATGTTACGATGATGCAAGTTATAACACTATGACTAGAAATCTCATACAGGAAATGTCGGTAGTCTAAGATAGAACATTGTTAGTTTGCGAAGTTGCATATGATTGCATTGCCACACAATCTACATAGGTATAGGAGTATATGGCTGCTTCGGAAGTGGCAAGCATGATTGGGCTGAGCGGGTTTTTCCGACCATGTATGGTTTCCCTTTATAGATCTCTTAGACTTTTAAGGCCCATGCTAAGTGAAGATTCGAGTCTCACTCCATCGCCGAAACATATATTTCGCCGTTATCGTAAGATACCAAAAGATGTCAAACTAGGTGACATAAAGTTTTGCAAAGTACATACAGATCTCAATGGGTCTGATCTGTTGACTAAACGGTCTCCACGAGCAATGCGTAATCTTAACACCAAGAGGCTAATGGTGTTAGATCAAAGTGCAAACTAGATTATTTGAACTCTAGTGCAAGTGGGAGACTGTAGGAGTTATGCCCTAGAGGCAAATAATAAAGGAGTTTTATTAGCATAACTCATATATGTTCATAATAAGTTTTATACCATGCTATAACTGTATTAAGCGGAAACATTAATACATGTGTGGTATATAAACAACCAGGTCCCTAGTAGCCTCTACTTGACTAGTCCATTGGTCAACCGATGATCAAGGTTTCCTGATCATGGGCATTTATGTCAATTGACAATGGAGTCATGTCATTGGAGAATGACGTGATGGACATCCACCCAAAGTAAGTTAGACGCAATGAGATCTGTCACGTTCATCGACATTGCGACAACTTAATTCATAAGTAGTAGTAACCAAGTCCTTAGACCGTGAGATCATGTTTAATCACTATTCCGGAGGGAAGCTTTGACTGCATCAACCCTCACACCGTAACAGGGTGATCATAAAGGTGTCTATCAGGTTTCCAGAAGGAATACGTTGAGGCGTATGCATCAAGAGCGGGATTTGTCCATCCGCGTGACGGAAAGATATCACTGGGCCCACTCGGTGATATTACATCGAATTCTTGCAAGCATGTGACTAGGTCACGGAGATGTAATATCATGGAGACGAGTAAATAAGTTTTGTCGAAAACGAGATGGGGATCTCGGACAAACTCGATATCGCGAGACAAAAGGATTGGTGAACAACGATAAGGTTCAAGCGACAAAGAACTTCGTGGAGCGCACAGGGGCCATCATGGGTGTCCAGATCCCACTGTTGGTCATTGATCGGAGAGGGGTTTCGATCATGTCTGGAGTGATCCCGAACCATTGGGTGGCACACTTAAGGTAGACGACGCTTAGGAATAGTTCGATACCGAAGAGAAATGAGAAATGAACTCCGGAATTATTCCGTGAGTTATCCGATGATGATCAGAGAGGTTCCGAAGTGTTTCGGAATGAGAGAGAATCAACCGATGGTGATCGGAGGGGCTCCGACGGTGTTTCGGAATAAGGGAGAAGTATCCGATGGAGATCGGAGGGCAACGAAAGGTGTTTCGGAGCAAGAGAAATTAAATAATATGTATTTAATATTAATTAAGGTAATTAATAATAAATATATATTTTAATTTAATTAATAAAGGCAGCCCACCTTATTGGGCCTCACCCGAAGGGAGGCCCAAGAGTGGGGGGGGGCGCACACCAAAGAGGAGGGGGCTGGCCGCACCACTGATGGGATGCCCACTTGGGGCCCATGTGGGGGCCGGCTGCCCTCCCTTGGCCGGCCAACCATGTGGGAATAGTCCCACATGGCTAAGCCAAGGAGGGTGGCCTCCTCCCTCAGCCTATATAAGGAGGGCCTCCCCTCTCCTTTTAGGCATCCAATTGTCTCTCTCTCACGTGTGGTTCCAGAGCTGCATATGATAGAGGGGTTACTCCACCAAATACCATCGCCGTGATATTGGTGCTTCGGTTCGAGCTGTTCATCTTCCGCTGCTGCCGCTGGACCGGAACCGGGGGACCGTCGCTACACCGTACGTGTGTAGAACTACGGAGGTGCTGCACTTGCGGCACTCGTCGTCGGTACGACTACACGACCTCGAGGTCGGCGTCGTCATACGTCTTCATCATGCGTTGACACAGATCGGTTGATCGTCGACGCTTACGGTCTTCAAGGGTATGAGACGCAGCCGAGCCGCTCGAGGTCGGCGATGGGAATGTAGTTATCGCTCCTGGCGGCGGCGATGCGGAAGGAGACGCAGCCGAGCCGCTCGTCAGGGGCGGTGCTCCGGAGAGAGTATAAACTACGAAAGAGCGCCACCGAGGGACGGATGCCGATGTAGGCCTCGCAGAGGTGGGCGAAGATGGAAAGGATGAGGATGGAGTTGGGATGAAGATGAAGCAGCTGGATCTGGTACACCTCCAGAATCGACAGGAGGAATTCGGAAAACGGAGGGACGAGACCGGCGTAGAGAGTATGGAGTAAGATAGGGTAGAACCCCTCGGTGAGCCTGCTGCCGGCCGGCCTCATCTCGGTGGCGCCGTGCTCGTTCGTGCTCGCCGCCGCCAGGTGGCGCACCTTCGCTATCACCGCCGCGGTGACGCGGGTCCACGGCAGCGCCCCCTCGAGAGCGGCACCGCGCGCCACCGCCGCCGACGTGCCGGCCTGCATCGCGGCCTTGCCCTTCGGGTCGATGTTGGCTTTCTTGGGCGCCATTGGTCGCCGGAGAAGGAGATGAAGACCCTGGAGTTGGAGTGCTCTGGGAAGAAGGAGCTGTTTGGGGAAAGAGTGCGGCGGAGTTATGGGAGAAGTGAAGGGCGCAGTCTGCGCGCCCAGGCTTTATTGACCGGCTCCCGAGTCATGGCGGGCCCCACCATGTTGCCCGTTGGAGCGGAGGAGGTCGTGGCCGCGGGCGCAACCGCTGTGCTCCACGTGTCGCGGCCTTGGCAGGCATCTTTGGTCCCTCGACGCTTCGCCTTCATCCATGGGCCTCGGCGTGCCCATCGCAGGCCCAGGGGCTACTGTCTGCACAGTGGAAACCAGGGTACCACGGGCCGGCCTGCCAAGGCCCACAAGATTCTTCAGAAGATTTCACTAAGGACCAGGCTCTCCAAGCCTGGCGAGCCTCGCGAGGGTCTTTCCCTCGCGAAGGACCTTTTCTCCTCGCTGAGGGTTCTCTCCCTTGGCGAGGGATCACTCCTCGAGAGGGCGCCTCGGGCGCCATCTGTAATCTGCTGAGGACCAAGCCGAAGGGCTCGGCGAGGCTTTTTTGCCTCACGGGGTTCCTTCCTCACGAAGCCAGTTCTGCCTCCGCGGCAGAGCGCACATGGGCTCTGCGCCCATGTGCAGGATGACGACCGCGCCAGCGCGCGGTGACAGCAGCGCTGCAGTTGCCGTTTCCATGTATAAAGGAGTCAACAAAGCAGCATCAAGCAAAGCGGACAACGAGTATTGCCACTTTGGTGATAAGGGAACCGTCTGCAGCTACGCTCCAAGGGCGACGTCACCGTGGGACCTGTTCCACCTCCGCAGCGCCAGCCCACCGTCCTGGTTGGTCGGTGGCCCTTTTCAGCTTTGGTGACGCCGCTCCCCTACCGTGGACCGTGTCCATGGGCTCTACCTTTATGGTGGACTCTACCTTTATTGTGCACCGCGCCTCCTCCTTCGTCGCCATGTGGTAGCCCTTCCCGCCCAAATGTTTGGGGCGGAAGAGGTCCAAGACGCCTATAAAAGGAGAAGGAGCACGCCCGTGCAAAGGGTTCAACTCTTAGCTGGTTCGACTCACTCCAAGATCCACAAGTCCAAACCCTAGATCTGAGGTTAGCAGTAGCCATTGTTAGCCAGCAAGAGCTCGCCAAGCTCGCCCTGTACTGAAACTCTCTCCAAGCAAGTGCAATACACTACAAGCAGGACGTAGGGGTTTTACCTCACCTAGAGGGCCCTGAACCTGGGTAAGATCGTGCGTCTATCTCCGCAGTGTCGTCCCGCAGCGAGTCCGATGAGCACCGTCGTCGGAGCACGTTGAGGGTTGTTTGATTCCGCGTTCAGCCCCTTACTCGATCCTTGCGAGACACCCCCAGTTCTTGGGACAGTTCTCCGACATTTGGCGCGCCAGGTAGGGGGCTGAGGCGCATCTTCAACCTCGACACCGCCATGGCCGGCCCTTCTCGCGCCGAACGACTCGCTCGCCGGACGGCTAGCGCCGCCACCGCTCCTCCTGCCGGCCGCCCGCGCGGCCGCTCGCGTGGGAGTGCTGCTCCGGAGCGCCGCGTCGACCCCGAGCCCCGCATCGAGCACCCGGAGGACGACGACATCGACCATGCCGAAGACGACCTCGGCGTAGAGGAGGCCTCCTCCCTGCACCCGTCGCGGGACCGTGCTGCCTCCTCGCTGGGCCACCCTACGCCCAGCCTGGCGACTGCGCTTCTCATGGCGCAGGAGCTGCTGCAGTACCGTCCCACGCCGTAGGCTCAGGAGTCCTGGCTCAACCGCGTCTCTGAACTCATCGGCGCCGCTCGCGCCGCCGCACCAGCACCGTCTCGTTCCCTGATTCCTTCTGCGCTCGTGGGGGACGTGGCGCACGGCGCACCTCCCGCACCTCCTCACCACCCCACGCCCGCTCCAGCTCCACCGGTTCCACCGCAACCTGCTCCAGCGGGGTCTCCTCCTCGCGACGGCCGCGCTGCTTCGCACGCGTCGTCGCCACACGACTGCCAAATCATGCAGCGAGCTCCCGAGGACGCATGTGTGAGCATCGAGCGCGGGCAGGACCGCCGCAACTGCACCGTCCAGGACGTCGCCACCGCTGGGCGTCACCTCCGCGCCACCCTCGCCAACGGCACGGTCACATACGGCATGACGGCCGCATTCACTCGCAGCGTCCGTCGCGTCGTCTGGCCGGTCAAGTTCAGGCCGGACCTTCCTCCGCGCTACGACGGCAAGAACAACCCCCTGGAGTTCCTGCAGCTCTACACTCTGGCCATCCAGGCCGTCGGGGGTGACGACAGGGTCATGGCGAACTGGTTCCCCATGGCCCTCAAGGACTCTGCGTCCTCATGGCTCACCAACCTCCTCGCCGAGTCCATCAACACCTGGGAGGAGCTCTGCCGGTGCTTCATCGCCAACTTCAAGGGCACGTACGAGCGCGGCCTCACCTACAACGACCTCCGCGCCGTGTGCCAGAAGCCTAGCGAGACCCTCCGCAAGTACATCCAGCGCTTCAGCCAGGTGCGCAACAAGATCCCCAACGCCACCGACGCGCAGGTCATTTCGGCTTTCCAGGCTAGGGTCACGGATGTGCGGATGCTCGAGAAGCTCGGCATCCACGACAACATCACCACCGTCGTCAAGCTCTTCGACTTGGCGGACAAGTGCGCCAAGGCCGAGGAGGGTCGCTTGTTCGTCAAGAACGAGCCAGGGGATCCCGCCGAGGGGTCCAAGAAGAAGAAATCCTCCGAGAAGCGCAAGACTACTGCGGTCCTCGCGGCTGAGCCTGACGCCAAGCAGCCTCGCCAAGCTGCCACTCCAGCCGCGGGACCTGAGAAGAAAGACGACCGCCCTTTCTGCATCTACCACAACAGGCATTCTCATGCCACCGAGGACTGCTACGACCTCAAGAGGCTTCGCGAGGCTCGCGAGGCGAATGATCGGCAGCAGGGCCGCGGAGGCCACGGCAGCGGCCACGGCGGC
Source organism: Puccinellia tenuiflora (assembly GCA_012064385.1). NCBI lineage: Eukaryota > Viridiplantae > Streptophyta > Magnoliopsida > Poales > Poaceae > Puccinellia > Puccinellia tenuiflora. The sequence goes on from QRDG01000025.1 coordinate 1,042,974, forward strand.
GGCCGCGGCGGCCGCGGGGGGCGACGCTGGAACAACAACTACGACGACAACTACCAGCAGAACCCCCAGTCCAACGCCGTCCAGCCTGCGAACGACAACCTGCCTGCCGAGACTGACGAGGGCTACCAGGTGCCTCGCGGGGCCGCTTGCATCCTCGGCGGGGCTCAGGCCCCTCGCTCCAACCGCCACTTCAAGCAACTCGCTCGCGAGGTCGCGGCAGCCCTTCCTGGAGTCGAGGCCTCCAGGCCCCTCAAGTGGTCCCAGTGCCCCATCACTTTCGACTCCAGCGACCACCCCAAGTCCACCTCGACTGTTGGCACCATCCCGCTGGTCTGCACCCCCACCATCAACAACATCGCCGTCTCTAAGACGCTCATTGATGGGGGTGCCGGCCTCAACGTCATCTCTGTCGAGACTTTCGAGAAGCTGCAGGTGCCCTACGAGCGGCTCATGCCCACCAGGCCCATCTCGGGGGTGACAGAGGGTCTCACCACCCCTTTGGGGCAGGTGAGGCTCGCCGTCACTTTCGGCACCCAGGCCAACTACCGCACCGAGCTGATCGACTTCGACGTCACGCACATCGGCCTGCCCTACAACGCCATCCTCGGCTACCCCGCCCTCGCCAAGTTCATGGCAGTGACCCACCACGCCTACAACCTCGTCAAGCTTCCTGGCTCGGGTGGCACCATCGTCATCCGCAGCGTGGTCTCGGACGCCCTGTACGCTGCGCAAGCGGCCTACAAGGCTGCCGCGGTGGCGTCACCCGCTGACGAGGACGAGGAACCCCTCCCGAGGCCCCCCGCGAAGAAGAAGCAGCTGTTCTCTCAGGAGAAGGCCGCGACAAAGCAAGTGCCTCTTCAGGCAAATGGCTCGGGGGCTAGTGTCACCATCGGCGCCAACCTGCCTCCCAAATAGGAAGGCGCGCTCGTCGCCTTCCTCAGGGCAAACTCTGACATGTTCGCATGGACACCGTCAGATATGTCCAGAGTACCGAGGGAGGTGATCGAGCACCGCTTAGCCGTGTGTCCAAACGCACGCCCCGTCAAGCAAAAAGCGCGGCGCCAGGCGCCAGAGAAGCAAGATTTCATCGTCAAGGAGGTGGAAAAGCTGAAGAAGGCCAGCATCATCAAGGAAGTGGTCCATCCCACTTGGCTCGCCAACGGTGTGGTCATCCCCAAGCACACCGGAGGAAGCCGCCTCTGCACCGACTTCACCGACCTCAACAAGGCCTGCCCCAAGGACCCCTATCCCCTCCCGAGGATCGACCAGATCGTGCACTCCATCGCCGGCTGCGCACTCCTCTGTTTTCTGGATGCCTTCTCTGGTTACCACCAGATCAAGATGGCGAAGGAAGACGAGGAGAAGACAGCATTTCTCACCCCCTGTGGTGTGTTTTGCTACGTCTGCATGCCCTTCGGCCTGAAGAACGCCGGCGCCACTTTCCAACGCCTCATGAGGATCGCCTTGGGGGCTCAAATGGTGAGGAATGCAGAGGCCTACGTCGACGACATCGTCATCAAGACTTGCGAAGAAAGCACGCTCATCCAGGACCTCGAGGAGACCTTTGCCAACCTGCGCAAAGTCAACATCAAGCTGAACCCCGCCAAGTGCGTCTTCGGGGTCCCCTCAGGCAAGCTCCTCGGGTTCCTGGTATCCCACCGCGGCATCGAGGCCAACCCTGACAAGATCAAGGCCATAGAGCAGATGCAGCCTTCTCGTCGCCTCAAGGACATGCAGTGCTTGGCGGGATGTATGGCCAGACTTGGCCGTTTCATCTCCAAGTTCGGCGAGAGGGCGCTGCCATTTTTCAAGATCATGAAGAGATCTGGTCCTTTCAAGTGGACCCTTGAAGCAGCAAAGGCCTTTGAGGACCTGAAGAAATACCTGGCGAGCCCACCCATCATGGTTGCCCCACGCCCTCGCGAGCCTCTGAAGCTGTATCTTGCAGCCACTCCTCAGACGGCAAGCGCGATCTTGGTGGCTGAAAGGGAAGAGCCAGTCCTCGCCAAGCAGACCACTGCCTCGCCAAGCCCAGAACCACCCGACAAGGAAGCACCCTCGTCAAGCACCCAGCCTCCTGCCGAGCCTCCCCAGGTGGGGCCCCAAGAAACCCTCGCCGAGGACCCCACCAAGCCTGGAGAGGATCCAGCCGCTGCCACGCCAACCACTACCCTCGTCGAGCATCCCGTCTACTTCGTCAGCACAGTGCTGCGGGACGCTCGCGAGCGCTACCCCATGCAGCAAAAGCTCCTCTTCTCGCGCCTCATCGCCTCCAGGAAGCTGCGCCACTACTTCCAGGGTCACCCCATCAAGGTGGTCACCTCATATCCCCTGGAGCAAGTCCTGCGCAACCCAAATGCGACAGATCGCGTTGCAAGCTGGGGCATAGAGCTACAACCTTTCGAGCTGGAGTTTGACACCACCAGGGTCATCAAGGGCAGGGCGCTGGCTGATTTCATGGCCGAATGGACGGACACGCGTGAAGAAGAGCCTCAAGAGGAGGAACCCGCAGCCTCAGGAGGGACGGCACCAAGCCACTGGACCATGCACTTCGACGGCGCCTTCGCGGCCCGGAGTGCAGGGGCTGGTGCTGTCCTCACCTCACCGATAGGCGACAAGCTCTACTATGCCGTCCAGCTCTGCTTCAAGGACAACGACAAGGTCTCCAACAACATCGCCGAATATGAAGGCCTCCTCGCCGGGCTCAGAGCCGCTATCGCCCTCGGCATCAAGCACATCCTCATCAAGGGCGACTCCCAGCTCCTCGTCAACTTCTCCAACAAAAGCTACACGCCTAAGGACACCTACATGGTGGCCTACCTTGAAGAGGTACGCAAGCTGGAGAAGCACTTCAGGGGCATGGAGCTCAAGCACATCCCGCGAGCAGAAAACCAAGAAGCAGATGAAATCACCAGGCGAGCAGCAAGAAGAGAAGCCCAGAAGCCTGGAGTGTTCGAGGAGAGACTCACCAAGGCCTCGGTCAAGCAACCAGTGGTCACCATCAGCATCGACGAGGAGCTCCCACCAGCCCCATCAAGTGGAGCACCAAATTGCGGACTCCCCTCTAGCGATCGCTTGCTGCTGACTCTGGTACGCCAAGACACTGGTTGGATCGACCAGATCAAGAACTACCTGCAAGACCGAGTCCTCCCCGAAGACGACGCAGAGGCCGAAAGAATTGCTCGCCAGGCCAAGTCGTACTGCCTCCACGACGGAGACCTGTACCGTAAGCGCCCCAACGGGGTTGCCTTGCGGTGCGTCCCTGCCGAGGAAGGCCGCCAGCTCATCAACGACATCCACAGCGGAGAGTGCAGCCACCATTCATCCTCGCGCACCATTGCAGGCAAGGTCTTCCGGAGTGGCTTCTACTGGCCCTCGGTGCTTCAAGATGCAGTCGCCATCGTCCAGTCCTGCGACGCATGCCAATTCCACGCCAAGCAAATCCACCAGCCCGCGCAAGGACTCCAGACGATCCCGCTCTCCTGGCCGTTCACGGTCTGGGGTCTGGACCTCCTGGGACCCTTCCCGCGAGCGCTCGGGGGCTACCGCTACCTCTACGTCGCCATCGACAAATTCACCAAGTGGCCTGAGGTGGAACCCGTGCGCACCATACCAGCGAAGTCGGCGGTAAAATTCATCAGGAGCTTGGTCTGCCTCTTCGGCGTGCCCAACCGCATCATCACCGACAACGGCTCACAATTCATCAGCGGCGCCTTCAAGTCCTACTGCGGCAGCCTCGGCGCCCAAATCTGCTACGCCTCGGTGGCGCACCCACGAAGCAACGGGCAGGCCGAGCGAGCCAACCCCGAGGTGCTCAAGGGCCTCAAGACGAGAAGCTTCAACCGCCTCAAGGCCAGCGGCAAGCACTGGATCGATGAGCTCCCCTCGGTGCTCTGGTCCATCCGCACCACGCCAACAAAGCCAACCGGTGAGACGCCGTTCTCCCTCGTCTATGGCGCTGAAGCCGTCCTCCCCAGCGAGATCACCCACGGCTCCCCGAGAGTCTTGGCCTTCAAGGAGGCTGAGCTAGACGAACTCCGCAACGATGACCTCCTGCTGCTTGAAGGGCTCCGCCGCAATGCGGCCCTGAGAGCAGCAAGGTACCAGCAAGACCTCCGTCGCTACCACAGCCACCACATCCGCCCGCGCACTCTCGAAGCAGGAGACCTCGTCCTGAGGAGAATCCTCTCTAGGGCAGGCCTCCACAAGCTCTCGCCAATGTGGGAAGGCCCCTACAGAGTCGTGCACATCGCCAGGCCTGGCTCTGCACGGCTCGAGACGGAGGACGGCATCCCTGTCGCCAACCCCTGGAACATCCAGCACCTGCGCAAGTTCTACCCCTGATCGCCCTCGGCGAGCAACTTTTTGCATCAAGGGAGAGCCACGCGCCATCATCCTCCACGAGGAAAAACTTCGGGCTCCCCTCTCTACTATACGTTGCCGCGGGCCGTTCGAGAAGACTCCCAAGCCACTGTGCCTCGGCAAGGTGGCTTCTTCAAGCACCATGCCTTGGCGAGGTGGATCCCCATGCCCAGTCATGGTGGACCGCAGGCTCTACAAGCCACCCCCACATAGGGGCCCCCTCTGAGCTCTCTCTACATGCGTCGCCCCGAGCACGCCCCCTCGAGAGTCTCAGCCACAGCATGTGGAACCCCATGCCTGCCATGGCGGATTTTTTGTGTTTCTGGCCACGCCAGTGTAATGAACCTATGTTCCAGGTCAATTTGAACCTTTGCGCTCTGCGCCAGCATATGTGGTTGCTTCGGTAAGCCTTTATGTTATTACTGTTTTATCCTTGCTCGTATGATCCCTCCTGTGTATCTCGTGAGCGGGGGCTAGCATGGTGCCATGCCACGGGAGCATCCCGGCAGCGCCTCAAACCCAAGGGATCCGAGCTCTGAACTCACGAGTCAGCCTTCATGCATGTCAACTCCCAAGGAGCTCTGAACTCATGAGCCGGCTCCCGTGCACGTCAACTCACCAAGGACCTTGGTGCCTGTTCTCCTCGCGAGACACCCATGAAGGAACCTACGAGCGCGCATAAGTTATCTAGCTATGTATTGCTTGTGGGTACGCCTATCTGTCAAAACGCAGGAAACAAGCCTTAGGCACCCCCTTCAAGGCAACAACACCTCGCCAGGGAACCGACACCCTCTCCAAGGCAGAATGCCTCGCCAAGCTAAGTACAAACACTTGGTTGAATTTCCTCTCGCTGGTTTTTGCCCCTCGAGTCTCTTTTCTCTCTCCTATGCCTCATGGGCTGCTTGCACGTCAAAGGGGGGCCCCAAGCATCGCGCTTCGAGGAGCTCTTACTTCTTGAGGCCTCACGCACTCCCCGGCCTTGTGGAGCCCTGACTCTCACATACCGAAGCGGCGGTGGTGTAGCGCTAAGAGAGGGACCTAAGACGTAGAGCGAAAAAGACATGAAGGGGAAAGACAAAAGCCTCCCGAGGGACATTCACAAGCACACTCCAAGCGAAACTTAACAAATCTTTACAAAAGTTTACAACCAAAATGACTAAGATAAATGTGCCCTCTGCACACCCAGCTGCAGACAAGGAGCTCAAGCTGTCGCGCCTCCTGAGGTGCCCGCTCCATCCATGGCAGCCTCCGCCTCCTCCACCAGGGCATCCTCCTCGCCGTCGCCTTCGTCAACCAAGACTTGGTCGTATTTCTTGGCGAACACCTCGGCGGTTTCCCGCGCCGTGCTGCTGATGTTGACCGGCGCCATCACGGCCTCGAGGTCAAGCGAGGGCTGGAGCCTCGCGAGGTTGCTAAAGATGCGGCTGGTGGCGATGACGAGGAGATCGCGGCTCTCCTCCACGACGAGCTCGTCGAAGCGCTTCGCGACCTCCTCAAGCTTTCTGAGGAACTGCTCGAAGAAGAACGAGTACGCCGCCTCGTCGTCGGCCCCTGCGGAGAAGGGGGGAACCTCGATCCTGAAGTCACCCCCAATGGCGTGCGCGCGGTTCACCAAGCTTTGGAGAATGCCCTGGCGCTGGCGCGTCATGGACCGGCCAATCTGGCGCTGGTCCCGTGCTCGCTCCGCGAGATCCACGGCCGGCCCCACCTGTTGTCGGAGCTCGTCCAGGTCTCTCTCCAGGGCGACGGCGTTCCCCTCTGCGCGAGCCTGGGCCTCCCTAGCAGTCTCAAGGCAGGAGGTCAACCGCTTCTCCTCCAGCTCGAGCTTCTTGATGCGGTCCTGGAGCTCCTTGCGCTTGGACTTGAAGCGGTCCTCCTGCTTCATGACCTTCTCCTCATAGTCCTTGGAGAGGCTTTCGCGGATAAGCTTGACCTTGGTGTCAGCCTCCTCCTGGATCCTCTTCTGCTCCGCTGCGAGGTCGGCCTTGGCCTTCTCTTGGCGCGCGGTGTAGGAGTCTTCATCCCTGGCCACCCGGCCCTCGCGCTCCTGCAGCTGGCCCTCGCGGGTGGCCTGGTCCTTCTCGAGCAGCTGGACCTGCTCCTCGCGCTGGCGCAGCTCCTTCTCGCGGAGGGAGAGCTCTCCCTCGCGTGGCGCCAGCTCTGCCTCACGTGGCGCCAGCTGCCCCTCGCGAGCATCCAGCAGCTCGCGGAGCTACTTCAGGCTGGCTCTTGCGACCTCGGACTCGGCGGCAAGTTTTTGCTCGGCGGCCGCTAGCTCCTGGTGCTTGGCGTCGGTCTCCGCCTCCAGCGCCTCTCGGGCGGCGTCCAGCTGGTCCATGACCTCCGCCGCCTCCTGCTTGACGCTATCGCGGGTCTCCTTGGCGAAGCGCATCGCCTCCCGGCGCTCCGCCTGGGCTGCCGCGTCCTGCCGGCGGCACAACTCCACCCTCTCGTGGAGGAGGGCCCAGGCCTCGCTAAGCCTTGTCCGCTCCCCCGCTAGGGCGAGTTCTTCCTCGGCGAGCTGCTCCTCCAGCTCGTCAAGCGTCCGCCGCGCCTGGTTGAGGACGACTCGGCGACGAATTGCTAGGCGCCGCGGCTCCTGCAGCGCCAAGGTCCCCGCACCACTGCTGGGTGCGGAGTCCTCGATCCTTGTCGAGGCGCCCGAGGCCTCCTGCCTTGGGCTCACCGCCGCCTCTGATGCGGCCTGGGGGCTCGTGGGGGCGCCTCCCTCGTTGCCCGCTTCAGGGGCCCTCTGGGGGCTGGGCGTCCTCTCGCCCCCAGCTCCGGTGCCTGTGGGCTCCGAAGGCGCCCCTGCCCCCTGCTCCTCAGGGGCGTTTCCTGCCCCTTCCGTGGCGGCCGCATCCGCCGCGGCCTCGGGCGCATCAGCCCCTCTTGAGGGAGCCTCCTCCTCCTCTGGAGGCGGCTCCATGACGATGTCCTCGTCCACCCTCTCCTCCTCCGTCTCCTGCTGGACGGGAGGGGTGGCCGCCCTGGTTGGCGACGGTGGCGCCGCCTCTTCTCTCACCTCCTCCGCGCGGTGCTCCACCACGGGAGGAGTCGCCGCTCGAGCCGGCGACGGCGCCGCCACTTCAGGCACCTCCTCCGCGCGGCGCTCCGCCACGGGAGGAGTCGCCACCCGAATTGGCGACGGCGCTGCTTCTTCGACCACCACCTCCACGCGGTGCTCGCCCACGGGAGGGACAGCTGCCTGCCGTGGCTCGCCGGCCGTAGGCATCTCCGGACGACGCTGGCAGTCTCTCCAAGCTTGCGGAGCCGCCGCCTCTTTGGCTCCGCAGGTTGCCTGAAAGGAAGACAAGTTGAAGATCCTTCAAGGGGGTTTTCTCAGAAACAAAATGTTAAAAGAAAAGGAAAGGACCAAAGCTTACTCGTCGGTGCTCCTCCACACCCTCTTCTTCCCCTTGGGTGGCTGGAGGGTGCTCGCTCCGGCCTCCTCTTGAGGCGCCCTTGCCTCCTCGCGAGGAGCGCTCCCCGCGGTCGTAGCTCTCCTGTCGTGGATGGCCTTGGAGCGGGGTTCGCAGCGTCCTCCCCCGCCGCCGCTCGTCTCCTCCTCCTCGACGCGTAGGGAGCGGGCGACGCGGAAGGCATCCTCCTCATCGCTGGAGGAGATCACCTGGAGGTCCACCTCGGCGGGGGCGCTCCTTGAGGAGCCGGCGGAGCCTCTCGAGGGGTTGGCGCCTCTCAACGCCTCGTCCTCGCCAACGGGGTCGGTGCCCTTTGAGGCCTCGTCCTCGCCGAAGGGGTCCTCGCCTCTCGAGGCCTCTTCCTCGGCAGATTCTTTGGCCTCCTCCGTCTCCGGAGACTCGTCCATGTACTCCGGCTCCGCTGCCCACGGGTTGGGACGAGGCCCGCGGTGCCCCGCGGGCACAATTCCCCACTCGTCAAACACGGGCATGCACGCGCGTTGCTCCTCGATGCTCTCCTCAGCAAAGCTGATGAGTGGCTTGGCCTCCTCTTTGGTAGGGGACGGGATCTCCGTCGTCGCGAAGAGGACCCCCATGACCTGGCGTAGCACCTCAGGCGCGAAGCCGTCCGAGCTCAGCCGTATCGCGTCCCCCCTGCCGGTGTACCACCACACCGGCTCAGAGTGCCATTGGAGAGGAGCGATCCGGCGCCTCGTGTAGTCTCTTGCCACCATCTGGCCGGTGACCCCTGCCTCACGGAGGCTCTGGATGCACACGTACACCGCGTCGAGCCTCGGGCCCCTGAAGTCAGTGCTCGCCCAGCGCGCCCACTTCCTCGGGGGCCCCTCGGGCACCTCTAGGAGAGGATTTGTCTTCTTGGCGTCGACGAAGAGCCACTTCTCGCGGAATTTCTCCACCTTTTTCGTCACCTTGGTGATGGCGTTCTCACCACACCAGGCGATGGGAATGTAGTTATCGCTCCTGGCGGCGGCGATGCGGAAGGAGACGCAGCCGAGCCGCTCGTCAGGGGCGGTGCTCCGGAGAGAGTAGAAACTATGAAAGAGCGCCACCGAGGGACGGATGCCGATGTAGGCCTCGCAGAGGTGGGCGAAGATGGAAAGGATGAGGATGGAGTTGGGATGAAGATGAAGCAGCTGGATCTGGTACACCTCCAGAATCGACAGGAGGAATTCGGAAAACGGAGGGACGAGACCGGCGTAGAGAGTATGGAGTAAGATAGGGTAGAACCCCTCGGTGAGCCTGCTGCCGGCCGGCCTCATCTCGGTGGCGCCGTGCTCGTTGGTGCTCGCCGCCGCCAGGTGGCGCACCTTCGCTATCACCGCCGCGGTGACGCGGGTCCGCGGCAGCGCCTCCTCGAGAGCGGCACCGCGCGCCACCGCCGCCGACGTGCCGGCCTGCATCGCGGCCTTGCCCTTCGGGTCGATGTTGGCTTTCTTGGGCGCCATTGGTCGCCGGAGAAGGAGATGAAGACCCTGGAGTTGGAGTGCTCTGGGAAGAAGGAGCTGTTTGGGGGAAGAGTGCGGCGGAGTTATGGGAGAAGTGAAGGGCGCAGTCTGCGCGCCCAGGCTTTATTGACCGGCTCCCGAGTCATGGCGGGCCCCACCACGTCGCCCGTTGGAGCGGAGGAGGTCGTGGCCGCGGGCGCAACCGCTGCGCTCCACGTGTCGCGGCCTTGGTAGGCATCTTTGGTCCCTCGACGCTTCGCCTTCATCCATGGGCCTCGGCGTGCCCATCGCGGGCCCGGGGGCTACTGTCGGCACAGTGGAAACCAGGGTACCACGGGCCGGCCTGCCAAGGCCCACAAGATTCTTCAGAAGATTTCACTAAGGACCAGGCTCTCCAAGCCTGGCGAGCCTCGCGAGGGTCTTTCCCTCGCGAGGGACCTTTTCTCCTCGCCGAGGGTTCTCTCCCTTGGCGAGGGATCACTCCTCGAGAGGGCGCCTCGGGCGCCATCTGTAATCTGCTGAGGACCAAGCCGAAGGGCTCGGCGAGGCTTTTTTGCCTCGCGGGGTTCCTTCCTCACGAAGCCAGTTCTGCCTCCGCGGCAGAGCACACATGGGCTCTGCGCCCATGTGCAGGATGACGACCGCGCCAGCGCGCGGTGACAGCAGCGCTGCAGTTGCCGTTTCCATGTATAAAGGAGTCAACAAAGCAGCATCAAGCAAAGTGGACAACGAGTATTGCCACTTTGGTGATAAGGGAACCGTCTGCAGCTACGCTCCAAGGGCGACGTCACCGTGGGACCCGTTCCACCTCCGCAGCGCCAGCCCACCGTCCTGGTGGGCCGGTGGCCCTTTTCAGCTTTGGTGACGCCGCTCCCCTACCGTGGACCGTGTCCATGGGCTCTACCTTTATGGTGGACTCTACCTTTATTGTGCACCGCGCCTCCTCCTTCGTCGCCATGTGGTAGCCCTTCCCGCCCAAATGTTTGGGGGCGGAAGAGGTCCAAGACGCCTATAAAAGGAGGAGGAGCACGCCCGTGCAAAGGGTTCAACTCTTAGCTGGTTCGACTCACTCCAAGATCCACAAGTCCAAACCCTAGATCTGAGGTTAGCAGTAGCCATTGTTAGCCAGCCAGAGCTCGCCAAGCTCGCCCTGTACTGAAACTCTCTCCAAGCAAGTGCAATACACTACAAGCAGGACGTAGGGGTTTTACCTCACCTAGAGGGCCCTGAACCAGGGTAAGATCGTGCGTCTATCTCCGCAGTGTCGTCCCGCAGCGAGTCCGACGAGCACCGTCGTCGGAGCACGTTGAGGGTTGTTTGATTCCGCGTTCAGCCCCTTACTCGATCCTTGCGAGACACCCCCAGTTCCTGGGACAGTTCTCCGACACCGATTCCCTCCGTTACTTTATATCTGCATAGTAATAGATCTTGGCTAGTTTTTGGTTCGCATTGTTAGGAAATTTTTTGTTTTCTGCTGCGGAACCCCTTAAAAAATATGACAATATATCTCATCTACAACCCCTTGTGCAATGCCCATACAAAACATGTACATCTAGATCGAACAACAACTACAAATAGATCGATTCTAAAATGGACAAAAAATCCGTTCTGCACGAAAAACTCAAGATCCATCCATGAAGATAAAGTAACAAGATTGGATCTAGATCATACCAACAACCAATAGTGGAAGTAGATTGTTGGTGAAGCCTGTTGCAGATCCCCACGACTAGGTGTATCCCTCCCAACTACGAGGGTTTAGGTCTTCTCCTCGCTCTAATGGATCAAATATGATCCCTCCACCGGTATCCACGCGTATAGTACTTCAATCCGCTAGCGTTCCGCCGTCCAGGGAGTTGCACCACCGGTGAGAGTGGAACAGTCTTCCGACGTCTGTGGAGAATCAATCTAGATATAGACTGAAAGAGGGCAACGTCCAACTCATGGGCGTGTGTTTCTTTGGGGAGAGGGGCTTCCCACACATACACACACACACACACACACACACACACACACATATATATATATATATATATATATATATATATATATATATATATATATATATATATATATATGGGTGGATAGGAGGGGGTAGGTGAGGCTGACTTGGAGATGGGTTCTCCCCAAGCCGCCGCCCCACCCATATGGTAGGTGTGGGGTCGAACGACCTCAAACATGGCCGCCCCCTTTGTCTTGCCCCCAAGGCATGTGGGGGAGGGGGGGTAGGCGCCCAAAGGGAGGACTTGCGCCGACCCTATATGGGTCTAGAGGGCCCATGCAGTTACCCCCTTGTGGATTTTAGCCACAAGACAACACAAGGGCCCCTCTCGACACTTTCTCCTTTCCGGTATTTATCTAATATATCCTGGCACATCAAATGCACTCCAATAAAATTCCCGAAACACTTTCAGAGTCTCTCCGAAACTTTTTTGATGACATCGGAAATGTTCCGACGATTCTCTCAACTATCCACATACTATTTATTATTCTCACAATAGACTGAAATACGTTAAGCATGTGACCCGTAGGTTCGGTAATGCACAAACATGATTGAAACACCTTCAGACCAATAATCAACATCAGAATCTTGGATATCCACAATGGTTCCCGTGCACACACGAATGTTTTCGAGCAAACCTTTCGTTACTCAAGTGTCAGTCCCTTTGCTACACGATACCAATGACAAACGAGGTGAGATTTTAGCATCTTCGTGATCCAACACTTCGATTATACCAACTATCCTTGTTATGGTTTTATTCCCTTTTCTTGTATATGTATTCCAATTTCCTCGTTATCACAATCATGATGCGTTTGGCCATACGATTAGGTGACACTGGAATACCGAGATGGCCCTGAGTATATCTCTCCATTATCAGGAGGAGCAACATCCCAAACTTTAACTATCCAAGTTCCCACACATGCCATATGATGTACCTGAGAGTCACGGTATAGTCACCATGTTACGGTTTACGTTTGATGATAATCAAAGCACACCTTTCAAGCATGAGGTTATTTGATATTCTCGTGGTCAAAGGACTTACGCAAATGACAATGATATAAAGATAATACTAATAACGTCTAATGAACTATCTCGTAGCATATTATATAATTGTTTTGATTTAGTATTATCTGTTTATCCAACAATGTACTCTCATTAGTTGTTGGCATCCTTCTTACTTTAACAATGCCTATTATCACAAAAACAGGATCATCATGCAACACATGAGCTAGTCCTAGAGGTGGGACTAGGAACAACTTGATGTTTATTCTTTACACTTCCTTGTGATTTTTTTCTTTGAATCTGTAACAGTTATAGCATAAAGGAGTAAACATTAATAATGGACTTACTTTAAGGCATAATATCTCCTTCAGCTTCTATGACAACCACTACTATGGTTTAGAATTTCGTTCAAATATGTAAAATAGATCATAAATTCGAAAAAAAGTCGCTGGTTAAGTTTAAATGGTTGATTTTAAATATTTAAGAAAAAACATATCGACAACACCGACGACCCTAATAAGACGGCAACTTGTATGGGCGCTCCTAATAGCCATCCAACATAGTTACCGGACAGGGTATTCGGTAGTGCCGGTCAAGATACTCTAAATATACAACTTAGAACTTTATACCGCATTTTGTGTGTAATTGGAGTAAACCCTAGGCGCCTTTGTTCGGCCGAACTCGTCGTCTATATGTAAGTACAGAAGATCTCTGAAAATCCCGCGCTAATTCACTTCGTTTCTCCGATCCAAAAAGAAAGTACTGAATCCCGGGTTCATTCGTGTCACGTTGCAAACACAACGTATCCAAATTGGTTGCCACGATATTGTAGTCTGCTCAAAATACTGGAGTAAATATTAGCTAGCCTACGAACCGGCGTTCTGCTGCTCCTTGAACAACAACCTCCAAACCCCATCGACTCCCCCGACCCACCGCGACACGCGATTCCCCCGGGGGCAAGTACAAGTCGAAGCAGCCAGCACCGCCGCCTGCATCCGATGGCGTCCCCGTCCGCGCCGTCGCGGCCGCAGCGCTCGCCCGACGAGGTGGAGGACATCATCCTCCGCAAGATCCTCCTCGTCTCCCTCACGCCCCCAACCTCCCCCAACCCCGCCGTCGCCTACCTCGAGCTCACCGCCGCCGAGCTCCTCTCCGAGGCGCGGCCCCTCCTCGCGCTTCGCGACAACGCCGAGCGCATCCTCATCGACCGGCTCTCCCTCGCCGACCCGCCCGCCGGCTCGCCTCCCCCCTTCGCCTTCCTCGCCGCCGCCTTCCGCCGCGCCGCCGACGAGGCGCGCAAGATCTCCACAATCCGCGACGCCGGCCTCCAAGCGCGCCTCAAGGCCTCCATCGCCCACATCCGCGGACTCATCCTCTCCTACGCACGCATCGTCGCCGGTAACCCAGACACCTTCCCGTCGCCCCCCAATGCGCCCCACCCAGCCGCGGAGCTCCTCATCTTTCTACTCGCCGAGGCCGCCGACGCGCTCGACCCTACCCCGGCCCCTGGCGCCCCGCCGGCGCCGGGCTTTCTGGACGAGCTCTTGGGGAACGTGGACTATGAGACCATCGAGCCGGTGATGGGCGAGCTGTACGAGCGTCTCAGGCAGAGAGTCGAGAAGGTATCAGCGCTCGGCGACTTCCAGCGGCCACTCCGTGTGCTCAGGCGGCTCGTGGGAATCCCCAATTGCGCCAAGGCTCTAGTGGAACACCCCAAGTGGATTCCTACCAATCAAATCATGCTGATCGGGGAAGGGAGAGTCATGGAGATCTCTAGCTTGCTCGGAGCATTCTTCCACGTGAGTGCAATCCCCGACCGTGAGTTTGCAAGCCAGCCTGATGTTGGGTGAGTACTCCTACTGTTGATTGATCCATTAATGCGCACCTAGATATAAAGCTTGCATTTTGCGTAGTGTTCTTGTGGGTTGTGCTAACTTTGATCGATGCACATATTAGCTCGGATAATTGGCCAAGTACTTGTCTTTGTGTATGGGAAGATAGCTGATCTAGCAATGTCAGCAATTTTTTTATTGGCCATATGTGAAAGTTGGGATTTTGATTGTGAACATTGCTGCTTAAATCTATTCTAAAATTTGAGAGAATGTTTGACGAAAACTACGAAATTTGTTACATCGTCCAAAAAGACTCCTTTTGCTGCTGTGCTTAACTTATGATTTCTTATCGATTTTGTGGAGTCCTCTTGAGGGAATGTTTGCTATAGTTACTTTGGTGCACTGTGGAAGCATGCTGCATAACTCTTTTAGTTGGTTGGGAAATATCAAATGTTGTGACAAAATTCGTTCTATATTCATGAATCATGATGTTGAGAGGCCTTTTTTTTTTGGCTTCGAAGACTTCTGTTGGATAGAGGTCAGAGGTTAGGTCAGATCAACATGGGCCTTGCTTTCCCACCCATGCTGAATTGTGCAATTCCATTCAAGAAATATCAACATATAAGCCAGTCTGCTGATTCAGCTTCCAGTTAACTGTATAATTCTTGTACCAAACAATGTTGGCCCTTCACTATTTTGGCCCCAAGCTCCACCGCTGCTTGAATATGACTTGGTATTTGTATTCCATGTGGTCAAATATTTAGTACACCGTCTTAGCATCCAAGCCTGATGTTTAGCATTGTGCAGATAAACATCCAGACTTATGTTTCCTTTTTTATTTGAATCAGGCAACAGTGCTTCTCCGAGGCATCTTCACGCCGGCCAGCTGACTTGATGTCATCTTTCGCAACTATCAAGAGCGTTATGAATAGCTTGCAGGATGGACTAAGGGATATTCTTCTAGTGCTACTTAAAAATCTGGATACCCGAGACAAGGTCCTTGAGTATCTAGCAGAGGTGATAAATAAAAATGCAGGAAGATCCCGCATGCAGGTAACTAGCAAAATTAATCTGGTTATGCGTAACCACAATGAGTCATCTGACCATACTCCGTGCCTTGCGTCATGTTTTCACTTAAATCTCAGGCTAGGGTACAAAATAACTAGGATATCTAAATTACTTAACAGAAATGTATCAGATTTTTTAGTGGTAAGTTATGTTGCGAGTTCATGGTGGGGTAAAATAACAAAATGCCTGCCATGGCCGAGCTTGAAGAGAGGAGAACTTAGATGAGGTCAAGACTCTTATTCTTTATTGGTTGTCTTCTGAACGGTACAACTTATCTCTTCGTATGGTTGAGGTTAACCTTTAACCAGAGTGTCTACTCAAATAACTAACACAAGCCATTGTTATGTGAATCAAATCTATCTTAATCATTGAATATATCAATATAGATGTACTAGCCAGCACTAGGAAATTGCGCCTGCTGCCCGTTGTGCCATATCTATTGGCTGGTTCCACGCCCCTGAATTAG
The DNA here is from genome assembly GCA_012064385.1 of Puccinellia tenuiflora. Taxonomy (NCBI): domain Eukaryota; kingdom Viridiplantae; phylum Streptophyta; class Magnoliopsida; order Poales; family Poaceae; genus Puccinellia; species Puccinellia tenuiflora. The sequence continues at coordinate 1,058,591 of QRDG01000025.1, forward strand.
AGAGATGAAGACACATTCATGTCCATAAATAAAACAGCAGTAATATGATGATTTGATGTCCTAGATGTATTACAAACATGCTACGTTGCCTGATAGCTCTGGTGTTACAACCCAACAGGAGTCCTTCAATGATTGTAATACTTGACATGCTATATTGTGTATTTGCTTCAGTTGCAGTAATCAACTAGACTTACAACAAAACTGTCTTTTCAGCCCTGTTATTGGTATTCCGTCCTATAGTAGTCTCATTCTGTATCCTGTGACAGGTGGACCCTTTAAAATGCGCTAGTTCGGGTATGTTTGTCAATCTTAGTGCTGTGATGCTCCGTCTATGTGAGCCTTTTTTGGATAAAATGGAGTCAAAGAAGGACAAGATTGATGTCAAGTACCTGTTCTGCAACGACAGAGTCAATTTCAAGTTAGTTTCTTCTTTGAGATTCATTGTGAAAAGTTTAGCAGAACACATACTTTTCTTGATTTCAGTAGCTAATACATTGCTTTTGTACTGTAGAGATTTGACTGCAATAAATGCCTCCTCAGAAGAAGTGTCATCATGGGTAGAGAGCTGGAACCATGAGAATGCTCTAGATAATGCCAGTGGAGCGGCACGCTTTTTGGAATCACAAGAAGCCACAAGCTCAGGCAAAAGTAGCTCAGTTTCTCTTCCTTCTAAAGGAGGGCCACCAGCGAGGTGCTCAAAGAAAGAGAATTTCTCATTTATTTGCGAGTGTTTCTTCATGACGGCAAGGGTACTTAATATGGGGTTGATGAAAGCTGTAGCAGACTTCAAACATCTCTCTCAGGTTTGGAGATGCTGTTTCAATTCCTCACATCTGTTCCTTTTTATGTGATTAGATTTTTCTTTGTATACTTCATGGTTTAAGTATCACATTAAGATTTATATTCCTGATCCATCCAAATGGCTAATCAGTATCTAGCTTGTAAGATACCAAATGGCTAATCAGTATCTAGCTTGTAAGATACACTTGAATTCTAACAAATTATTATACCCAGGCATGCCTTTTTCTTCTCCTCACTGAACACCTGTCATTCTTCAATCATTTAGGAGCTCGCAAGGTATGAGGATGATTTGCAGTCAAACAAAGCAATGAGAGATGAAGGGGGAGAAAGTTCACCGCAGCTTGAGCAAGATATAAACCGCTTGGAGAAGATAGTGGCAATTTTATCACAAGAGAAGTTCTGCTATGAAGCTCAGATACTGAGAGTATGTTCACATACCTTTTGAACTCTATACTTAATGTCTATTATTCAGCTAATTTCTACCTATCTTGCAAATCTTTTTTAAACAAATTTTGGAACATAAGAATTTCTTTGTCATCATAAGCCCATTACTTATAGAAGAAAATTGAACATCGGGGGTTACAGACCTCTCTGGATCAAGATCAGCGTAACTATTGCAAATTTGATTCTACAACACTGTAACCAGTATAATTACTGTCCATGGAGTAGTTCTTAGTGTGCATTATCTAGAATGAGGCTGAATTTCTGTTACTGATTTTATGTGTACTGTAAAAGAAACTAGATTGTAAATCCTCTGAAGGTTCTTTTCTGTCAGAAAAACTGTTGTAAATCCATTCTTATGGATGCTCTAGTTTACATTTAGTGGCGTCTGTTTTTTTCATGTTTGCTGCTGCTTTCATCATTTAGTATTATTAGACCTCCCATAGTGGGAGTAACATAGGTGGTAACATGCATTACATAGCACTACCCAATGTAAAATGACTCTGTAGAGTAACATATTAACATAATATGTTACCATCACATAGCAAATAAATGACTAGTAAAAAAAGATGAAGGTGGCAAATAATTAAAAAGGAGAGAGACAATTGGAGTAATATGTTACCGCTTCCCAATGTAAAATGACTATAGAATAATAAATGCAATCTCCTATGTTACTACCCCTATGTTACCGTGCACTATGGAGGTGATAACATATACTAGTATCATGTGCATGTTACTCCCCACTATGAGTGGCCTTATGCAACACCGACATTTTGTTCAACAGGATGGTTCATTTCTTCAGCGCGCACTATCTTTCTACAGATTAATGATATTGTGGTCAGTAGATCTAGTTGGTGGATTTAAGATGCCTTTGCCATTACAATGCCCCAAGGAGTTTTCTTGCATTCCGGAGCATTTTCTTGACGATGCAATGGATTTACTTGCTCTAACCTCTAGAGTTCCAAAAGCTCTGGAAGGCTTCCCATTGGTGAGGATCCTCCCAGTTCTCATCGATTCCTGTCATACCTATTTTAGGCCATTATGCCTGATTGATTACCAGGCTTCACTATATAGCTGCTTCTTATGGCTTTGTTCTAATTCTCTTGTTTTGAATGACAGGATGACTTTCTCAATTTCAACATCATGTTCATGGCGAGTTCTTCTTACATTAAAAATCCGTACCTAAAAGCAAAGATGGTTGAAGTTTTGAATAGCTGGATGCCACAAAGAAGGTCCATTATTTATTAAATCCATGCTATATATTATTATGGGTTGTTAGTTTGTGCACTGAAATTCTCAATGTCTTCTATTCAGCGGCTTGAAATCCACAGCCTCATTATTTGAGGGGCACCAACTATGCCTTGATTATCTAGTAAAAAACCTTCTAAAGCTTTATGTGGATATTGAATTCACTGGTTCCCATACACAAGTGAGTGACAGTGATTATTTTTCATTAATATCTTGGGTGTTTTTTTTGCTAATTTCTTCAAATCACCTCAGACTTATGGTGTAATTACATTCTGAGCTTAATTTTGCAGTTCTTTGACAAATTTAATATTCGACACAATATTGCTGAGCTTCTCGAGTATTTATGGGATGTTCCAAGTCATCGAAATGCTTGGAGACAAGTAATTCTTCTATGATTCTATCTAATAGTACAAATTTGTGCTGCACTCACTTGTTGCTCAAAGGATTTTCCAAATTCCCTGTGACAGATAGCTAAAGAAGAGGAGAAGGGCGTGTACTTAAATTTTCTGAACTTCCTAACCAATGATAGCATCTATCTTCTTGACGAGAGTTTGAACAAAATTCTCGAACTAAAAGAAATAGAGGCTGAAATGGCTAATACTGTTGCGTGGAATAGCAGACCCGCTCAAGAAAGAGAGGAGCGGTTGCGTGTATTTCATCAGTCAGAGAATGTTAGTTTGTTGATCTGCAATTACTTTTCATGTGTCATATGATATTTGTTTAGCTGTCTTATTTTAAAGCTACCTTGTTTTACTGACGTAGGAGGTGTTTCTGACCTATGTTTTTTCAGATTGTTCGTTTTGATATGAAACTGGCAAATGAGGATGTTGGGATGCTTGCATTCACGTCAGAACAAATTCCAGCGCCTTTGCTTCTTCCAGAAATGGTACTATTATGAGACCATATCCTTGAATCCATCAATATGTTATTATAATAAACTATGCAGAATTAGTGGATAACACTCTGTTATTTCTGACCTACACACAATGTTTTACATTCCTTGTCATATATAAATAGTCATCTCACTAGACTACCCTCTACATTATGTAATGGAACGATCTTTATGTTGTTCAGGTGGAAAGGGTGGCGAGCATGTTAAATTACTTCCTCTTCCAACTTGCTGGTCCCCAGAGGAAATCGTTGACAGTAAAGGATCCAGAGAAGTATGAGTTCAAACCGAAGCAGCTATTGAAACAGGTCTCTTGGAGAGGTTTACCTTATTTTTTAGTTCAGTACTTCTGATCTGGTGTTTTCTAACGTGTTTTCATCTTTGTTACTGTACTTTTTAATTGTAGATTGCTACCATCTATGTCCACATCGCGAGGGGTGATAAGGAATCTATCTTCCCATCTGCAATCTCGAAAGATGGACGATCATACAATGAGCAGGTAATTTCTGCTTTATTTCTTGCTTTAGAGGCCACTGTTCTGTTACCTGACAATTGTTTATCCATTGCAGTTGTTTGCTAGTGCAGCTAATATTTTGTGGAAGATCGGGGTAGACCCCCAAATCATACAGGAGTTTCTGCAACTCGCCAGTAAGGCAAAAGCTGCTGCCTCTGAGGCCATGGATGCTGAGGCTATCCTTGGGGACATACCAGATGAATTTCTTGACCCAATTCAGGTACTGCTTTATTCCCAAAATATTATTGTTTTAATCTATCCAATCATATTGGGTGAAAAGGAGTAGACCTAAAACGATAATTATTAGATTAAAAAGAAATTGCACAATTGCCTCCTTAATTTTCGCTTGAAGGCTGACATGCCCCTGAAACAAGTGCATATGATATCTGCAACACATGCTATTCCTAATCTAAGCCATGAAGTGTAAACAAGCTTGTTTGGCCAGTAATATTGCTAGGGTTGACTAGGCTATTTGTAATTGTTCTGTGATATATGCAGGCTAGTACATCTTTTATGCCTTTAATTAATCTGGAAGTTCATGTATGTTGCTACTTGTGTTGCATGATCTGTTGTTCTTTTCTTTGGCAGTATACTCTTATGAAAGATCCTGTGATACTACCGTCGTCGCGGGTCACAATAGACCGTCCAGTTATTGTCCGGCATTTGCTCAGTGACAGCGTAAGTGCTGCAACCCTACCCTACAATGTTGATACGTAGTGTGAGGACTATGCAGTGGCACTGACCTATGTTGTTTTTACAGACCGATCCGTTCAACCGCTCCCATCTCACACAAGACATGTTGTTACCAGATACCGATCTCAAGTTGCGCATCGAAGAGTTTGTCAGGTCTCAGCAGTCTAAGAAACGGCCGGCTGCTGACTCCGAGATCGGGGAGCCTGATGGTGCCGCTGATATGGTCGAATGAACTGCCAATAGCTGGGATGGACATTCTTTTTGCGAACCAGATCTCTTTATGCTATTCATCATGCCGTATCAGAGTCAGATTATATGTCTCCCTATCTCTGTCCCTGCCTCGATTCTTTGTAAATGTTGTAAACTGGTCCCTGCAAAATCTAAGTTTAGCATACAGCAAGAAGAAAACATGTACTTTGTCACTTGGTGCCCTATCATTGATCGTTCGGTTATGGCAAGTCCACTTGTATAAGCATTTCATCATTTCTTTCCACTGTGACAGTCGTTTTTAGTGGGTAGACAATTACTTCATCAGCATATGCTCATCACTAGAACACTTTTCAAAAGTAAGTTATAATTATAATTTGCTCATAAATAGATGTTAGACCATCTCCAACTTTTAGAACAAAAAAAACACAGCTCTAGCAGATGCTCTATCCCTATATGGTGCCCTAATTGTTTTTGGGCAGCCCTAGAATTTGGCCGCAGCTGCTGCAAATTTTGTGCAGCCGTGCTGCCGCATAACAAATTGGGGTAGACCGCGCCCAACACCGCACAACTGCTAGCGTGAAATTTCCCCGACCCAATCCCGTGCAGGCTTGCACACATACGGCAATACCATTTCATTTAACCCTTTTGCCCCTTTACACTAGAATAATAATCCTTTTAAGTGCTAAAATAATGACCCGATGACAACGCCCTGCCAAACACTGCGCATATCAGGTAGCAGAGCATATCTTCAAACTACCGAAAATGGGTTAAGCGTCAAGGATAGAACGCTGTAGCTAGTCATGAGCTGGAAAATATATATGGAAGCTAATTTGACGTGCAATCTAACCATGAATACTCCATATGAAAATTGCCATTAATAGCTTATACAGAAGAAATGGGTAAACCACACAAAAAGTCGAATAAAGAAAAAAATAGAACTGGAAGCTAACTCTCACACCTAGATATCTTATATTTTTTTGACGAAAAAGGCAGCGCCATTTTCTATTATTAAGCAGAAGAATAAATGATGTTACAGGTTAGGAGTTCAGGAATCTAGCTAAGTTAGTACAGTGTGTAGTTAGTACAAGAATTAAAGTGGGAAAATCAGTCTGGCGGCATCCATTGTGCTCCAGCCAGTCAAGCTTGGTTCCACTCCTTCAGGTCTTCAGAGATTAGGTCGCAGAGCTTCAGGTGGTTGACAGCGATCGTTCTGAAGATACGGTTATTCCTTTCTTTCCATAATCGCCACCAAGTAGAGATCACCATGCAGCTGATTTTGGTTTCTCGGTTGGTGAATCTCCCACCACAAGTGCTCGAGGCTCAGCTCAGAGTTGGATGGGGTTCTGGAGGATATGAGAACGTATCCCGTGAAACGGACAAATTTGTGCACCCGGTGCACCCATCTCCGGTTTACCACCAAAAAAGTTTTCAAAAAATCTGAAAATAAGTTTAGACATTGACATAACATAAATATACATCGTCGGAAAAATTCAAGTCTAAATCTGAAACACAACATCAACACTGAAAAAGACAAATTTGTTATCAATGTTGACAATGGGCCAAATTTAGAGCCCAACTACATTTTGCTACTATTCATTGTCAGATTTGTCTATTTTATTTTATGAGTTGTGTTATGGATTTTGATTTGAAATTTTGTGACATGTTAGATATGAATAGTACCAATGTCCAAACTTTTTTGCATATTTTTTGAAAATATTTTAGCTGGTCAACTAAATTCGGGTGCACCGGGTGCATAGATTCTCCCGTTTCACTGGATACGTTCTCTTATTTTTTGAAAACTTTTTTGGTGCTTGTGTCTAAGCTTATTTTCAGATTTTTTGAAAACTTTTTTGGTGCTAAACCGGAGATGGGTGCACCGGGTGCACAAATTTGTCCGTTTCACGGGATACGTTCTCAGAGGATATGCCGTATCGGGTGAAGGTTTGTTGCCAGATTTCCCTCGAGAATGAGCAGGTCTCTAGAGACTACACGTAGTATACCTTATGTTAATATCTCCATTGTCCCTGTAATTTTAAAAGATAACTATGGACGTATCGGCACAACTTTGGAGCAAACTCAATTGCCCCACCGTTTACCATTAATACAAATAGTAAAACAAACCCCTCAATCAACCACTCTGCATGTCTCATCGAGGAAATACTTGTAAAATTGCATGTTCAAAAATATGAGCAAATATTTTGACGAAGAGCTGCATGAAAATTGATGGGAAAGCTTATTGAACAAATAGTTAAACCGTATTTGTAAAACCATGACACAAGCCCGAGTAAGCTGTAGACCAAAAAGAACCATACATAATCTTCGAGTGAAAGAACTTTCTTGTCACACCACATGCTATGATCATTTGTATATACATTATGTATGTCAGTATGAAATGTTAAGAATTATTGTGGTTCACGGTCAAATAATTAAGAAAAATAATACAACCTCGCAACTATGAACATTCTGGTACACCACAGTTGGAGCCAATGTTGAAGCTCCGTAACAAAGGGAAAAAAAGCAATGAGGCACATGCAAGACAGTAATGCTCGATGAAGGTACTCCCAGCCCATTGTGGAACAATACAGCCGGCCTAACTAAGGAGAACTGGAAAGAAAACAATGGTGGGGATGTCTTTTTACAAGTTTGCTGCGGTTTTCATATTTCAGCAGGAAGGAGTTGCATGGCTAAGATACTACAAGAAACACAGACAGATACAATATTTTGATCTTACTTGTTATGCTGGATTAACCATGTATTACCATATTCGGTCACTTGTTATGCTGGATTAGAAGATGATATGGCTTCTACTTCTACAGTCCATGGTATCAAGAAGAAACTACCAAAGTTTCTATAGCAAATTTCATCTGACAATACCAAGGACTGTAGAAGCCATATCATCTTCTAATCCAGCAAAACAAGTGACCGAATATGGTAATACATGGATAAAGAAGCTCAAGTTTCCACCATATATCATAATTCTTGAGACTGTTTACAAACTAATGGTCAGAGAGGATAAACAATTAACAGCAACATACAATCCTGATGCACTTTTTCTGCGCAGGTTGATGACTTGCTGCACTGATTCCATCAAACTAGAACCATGAAGTTTCTTTAAATGACTTCCGTTAGTGCTAGCCTTAAATTACCAGATTCATTCCACTGTCCTTCCTGAGCATACACATCTGAAATCAAAGCATAAGTACCTGGGTTCTGTACTGGTCCGTGCTCAAGGATCTCTTTGCTAATAATATGTCCAAGCAGTGTATTTCCGTAAGTTCTGCAAGCAGAGAGCAGAGCAAGATATATGCTGGATTTATCAGTTAACAACAATAGCCTTAGAAATTTGTATCCTTCTTCTAAATGCCCTGCCCGACCCAATGAGTCAACGATGCAACCATAATGCTCTTCTTGTTGATGAACTGAATACCCTGAAATCATTGACTAAAAAATGCACCGACCCTCCTTCACAAGACCAGCATGGCTGCAGGCAGAAAGCACAGAAGAGTGTTAACTCATCAGGCTTAATTTTTTCCTCTTCCATCTGCTTACACACTCAATAACCTTAATATAACTAGTTGATACCCTGAACGTTACTGCAAAAATTGAAGATGATTTTCATATATGCACAAAATATAGCATGGATTGGGTTGCATGCACTTTGCTAGAAAAAAAATTGTGCATGCATGATCACCCGGATGACAGGGGATGGCTGATGACGTGGACACTCTGCATGTGCAGCTTGCAAACATTAAATGAAGATAGTGGGAATCAAGTTTATAGATATCCATGCATCCCATAAGCACTGACCCTTGCATTCCATGAGTCCAGATTTTTTTGTTCCGAACTATAGAACAAAGCTTCTGACAAATCCAACCTTCCACATTTAGCACATGCAGTTATCAAAGGATTTGTGGTAATCTCATATTCTCTATAAAGGCATGGTAAACAAAACAATTAATTTGTTTTACAACCTTCAGATGTCCAAGCTGAGAAACTGCCTGAACTACTTAGGTAAGAGTGCTGGAATCAGGCTGAACCCAATCAGTAACAGAGCATAGAGAATCAGCAAACTGAAATGTTACAGCATAGAACTAGTGCGGAATCACGCCAGAAACAACCTAAAATAGTAGAAGTTCTGACCTCTCTATCGTGCTTGAGTATTCGCGCACCACACCGCCTATCGGTCGCAAACACCAACACCAATACTTTTGATCGGTCGGAATGTATGCACAGACTTGTGGCAGGCAGATTTGTATTTGTCGAGATGTTCTGCTCGCAGGCATTTGCGCAAGCAGGTGGAGGGCATGCTCACCATTTCTTTGCATAAAGAGAAACCAACCTCCTTGTGCAGTAGTCCGGCGATGCAAATTAGCTCTATGTATTTTGATTATCCGAAGCAAAGAATGTGTGCTTAGCTAGCGAGTTATTTGGGTCAACATTATCAGAAATTCAAAATGGCGTGTACAATCGGCAACTTTCACTATCTTATGCATGTATACAGTTCTAAATTATCTCCTGAATTTGGTGATTGAGATACAGCATGTCATTTATAGATTTTGGATTCTCTTGACAAACAGCAAATAGTAGCCTTTTGTATTCAAAAATTGAATCAAGAAACTCTAATAAATGATGAAAACATAACCCATAAAATGAAAATGGATCCTTACTTTGCAGATTATTTTGTAAATAAAATATAAAGAAACTATTATCCATGAAGCTACAACTGAAACAGATATAAGATCAGAAAGGATTCTGTTCAGGATTGACATTCTGTAGTAACAATCCTATTCAAGAAACAACACAAAAAAAAGGAAAATTCAGATAAGGCGGGATGGTCCTTACTTTGCGCTTGTTTTGAGAAAGATCATATCAGATGAAAAATGAAAAAAAGAATGGCATTGAGCCCAGCAACAGACGTATAATTAAACCTTGGTCCAAATTGGAGTTTTAGAAGAGCAGCAATGCAGGTATCAAACCAGAAACCACACGATAGCAGGTGATAGAGGATTCTTATGACCAAACAGGTCGAACAAAGACTAAACCAGAAAAAAATCTTATTGAAATGCTGAACGAAGAAACGTCACATAGATACATGCTGAGTTTACAAAGAGCATCTGCGGCATTAGTTTGAGAAGACTAGCATCTACATATACTCATGCACTTTCCACTCCATCACTCTAGAGAAAATACAACAGAAATGGACTAAACCATGCTACTGGTGATCATACCTACCGGATAGTGTACAAGTTAGTCCACAAAGGAAAAAAAGAAACAGGTACACATGATGATACCTTCCAGGAAGCACTGGTGAAAGTGCTGATGTACCAGCACATTTTTCACTTGAGAGTATAACCATGTGGGTCCTGACAGATCAGTGTCAAGACTTCAATTGCTGACCAGGCCCCGAAAAAGAAGCAAACTGTTCCAAATTCAACTCTTGGCTCGCAGCAACTCATGTGCAATGTGATGATCATAACCAAATCCATGATCGGAAGCATTTATCAATTCGATCTCTTAACAAGGATAAAATTGAGAACTGACAAGCTTCAACCAGCCTCTCAGGATGTGACCAGAAACTACTGATCAAGATCCATGCAGTGTGTACTCTGATTGCAAACCATGTGCTTGGTACTGTGATACTTTGTTGCACTTTGTCCAAGACGGTTTCCCAAAAGGCCAAACTCAGTCTCCTCCTCATCATCACTATCTATCTTATTTGGTGTAATCCTATTTTGGTAACACCTCCGTCTAAGTAAAAAACAATTAAAATAATAGCTCACGAGTTCTTTCCTTTTCTTCAAGCGAAAGGATGAGTGGAGATGGTTCCATAAATTCCTTCCTGAAGATGGTGCATTGATTTGCATTACAGTCTTGAATTTTGACTCCTCTTCGTCTGTCCAAGAAAGCGCAATTTCCTCACCCATACGATCAAATCCCCACGCGTAAAAAGCAGAGCCAAGTTCCCGTCTCATCTGAAATCGCCTCTCTGCAATATGAAACCTAACACATTCTACTGATCGTGGAAGGTTGCAGCTGCAAACATCTTCTCTGCCTTTGCCGATTCGATCACAGTAAAATGGTGCCTTTTTGTTCTCATTTTCCAGAGGCCAGAGTTTTGTGCCCAACCATTTTAAGGTTTCTTGATCACAATAATTTTCAGGCAAAACACCGGTCCAATGTGGCACCTGTGCTTGATAATTGGAACCCACTCTTGTAAAATGCCAACCATCAGAAGAGTTCAGCTGCATCTTGCACTCATGTTTCCATTGTCCATTCAAATTCCACTCCTGTTCTAAGATAACTGAGGATCTATTCATATTTTCATCAACTGCTGTTAGCTTATTAGTGTCTGAACCAAAATGTTGAAGCTTTTTACTGCATTGGACATCAATTATGGCCCTGATGGTACCCCTGCAGCACTTGCAACCCATTTCCTGCGTCAGCACAAAAAGAATAGTTCAGCCATGAGTGCGAAATGTTTCAAGTTATGGAGTAAACCTATGTACGAGCAATCACAAAGCGAAGTTTGTCATGTGGGTAAATATTAATCATTGTCGAAGTAATGTGAGCAGGCCTAATAGGTTGGGTCAACTAGTTTTGGATTGGTTTAGATAGAAAGATAACATTTTGTAGCTCTATGCCTCTATTTAAAGACTATCATCTTGATGGAGATGAAGCAAATAAATTATTTCTACCCTCTTCACTTCTATATCCCTCTCCCTTCTGACCCGTTCCACCACCCACAGCACCCTACAGGCAATATCCGGGGCCAAAGCCTCCCACCTTTCACTCCTACTGCTGCGTTCCAGTCCATGGGGGCATGACAAGGTTGATAACGCTTAACTACTATATATGCATGGTAAAAGTTTGTCAATACAGGACAAGTTCTCAGTTTCCAGATTCATATCGAGATTTCAACTACTGAAATACTCATCAGGCCATCAAGACATAATTCAAATACCCAACGAAGATTTATAGATGCAATCAACCACTAAATATGGAAGAGTTTTTATTCCTTCTTTAGGTTTTGGATGTTCTCGTTTTATTCTATTTTGGCAACAATATTTACAGAGAAAAGAGGGGAAAGGAATATACAAGCCCAAGGTCCAACACACTTACGATTTTATACTATTCATCATTCCAAATAATTCATGTGCCAAACATCAGGGAGTGAACATATCCCTTTTTTTAATTTAATAGGTAACAGGGGTTAGGCCAGATTCTGCCCTCTGCTAGCATACAGATATCTGAAGTTCTAACACACTGAGATGGAGATGGGCAGTTCATGCACTTCACTCTATCCATATACTACTGCGTCACAAAAATGAAGACTGGAGTAGTTACTTTCATAAAAAGGAACAAATGCTCCTTACCGGCATTAGAAAGAAATGGAATGACAATGGTCCATTCGCAGGGTTTCTGTCCAAACAAATAAGTTTACAAGGGTGTTTAGGCCTTAAAGCATGACTGACAGACTGGCAAGGCCTGATGCATGATCAAACATACTACAATATTTGTTCTGGCTACAATACTAAAATGTCTTGGTGTCACACAGAAGAGTTACCAAACTGTTCAAAAAGCACTACCAGTTACATATGAGTAAACACTCAAATACTATCAGTGTTTCAGAGTAAGTAATCCAATGCCCAATTCAGTTCTTGTGTCTACCTATGCAATAATTCAATATCAGAGGTAGCGGAATCACCTGCAAGACCGTGCCATTCGTTGCGCTTGCGCGGCAAACCCTCTTCCTCGCCACCGCCTCCCGCACCGCCAACGCCACCGAGAAGTATCCGTCCGTCAATCCGGCCACAATGGCGCCCTCCTCTGAGACACCCTGGGCGAGCCCCCTCACCCAGTCCAGCATCCCGGCCATGTCCTCCCTTTTCCTCTTCAACACAACATGCTGCTGCCCCGTCTCATTGCAGTCCAGGAGCGGCTCTTCCTTGTCCATTACATTAGCACCAAACAACAGTTCCTGCTTCTTCTTCTCCTCCGGCGGCGGTTGCGCTTCCGAGAGCCTCTGGATCCAGCGATCCAGGGCGCCGAGGTACTTGGCGTAGATTATCTTCACGGGCGCGGCGAGGGCGGCATCGAGGGCGGCGGATTCGGCGGCGGCGGCCCAGGCGCCGGCGGCGGAGAACGACGCGTAGCCGCCGCCGGCGCGGACGGCGGCGAAGAGGCGTAAGAGGTCCACGCGACGCCCGTCACCGAGGGCCGCCGGTAGCGGGCGCGCGTCGCGCTGGCCGGGGTAGGCCTCGCGTAGGAACGCGGCGAGGACGGCGTTGAACGCCTCCGAGGGGCCTGCCGATGCGGCGTTGGGGATCTCGAGGCCAGCGCAGAAGCCGAGGAGCTGCAGCTTGCTGAGGATGGCGAGGACGTCAGCGGCGGCGGGGTCCATGGGAACGGGGAGGCGGGCCTCGCCGGCGGTGAGGTCACGACGGTTGGCTACGGTGGCGCATTATTTGATATTTTTTCTTGCTTCGTTTCCTTTGCTGCCGATGTGAAGGAAAGCTAAGCGTATGTATTTAAATATTTATAAGTTTTTGGAAATTTTTGAAGAATTTTTTGCAATCGTAGGACCAAATGTGGTGAAAGGATTTTATGGTAGCTCCAATAAAAAAAAGAAAGAATCTTCTCCGATCGAGATATTCTATACACATTTTAAATGGTGTATGCTTTGGAGGTGCTGCACGCATGTCGATAAAATAGGATGGTGCCCGCGACAGCGCCTCCAAATAAAAAAAAAGAGATCCAATCGAAACAAAAGGTTTCAAACTTCAAACTTTTGATATATTTACAAGATGTTTGAATGAAATTTCAATCTAAATCGGTATGGTGGTGCCTAGTCCTCCTCGCTCCCGATCGCATCCAATCAATGCCGTCCTCGTGAGGAGCAGCCGTCCCCAAACGATGATGCCTGCGTGTGCTCGATGGTGGCTAGGAAGCCGGAGGAGTCCTGCTCGATCTTGGTGACCGATGCCGTCAATGCCCAGCTGAGGATGGGGTTGTCGTTGTCATGCTTCTCGTAGTGCCAAGGGGACGCGCTGGCTCCTCCTCTGGCGAAGGGGCGAGCAACAGAATGATGTGGCGAGCGGGGTCGCAGACCGGCCTCTTATACACTGCCGAGGGATGGTGAGCAGTGGCGAGTAGCCGAGGGGCGTTGCCATGGAATAGGCGCAACGCTGACGCGTGGTTTGACACTGGTGGTTGGCTAAAGCGGCGTGTCGCCTGCCGTAATGTTTCATTGATGCCTGCTTCACATGCGTCGTCGCTTCGAAGTAAGAATGAATGTAGACCAGTAAGTCTTGCCTTAGCAAATAAATATATCTCACAAGTGTAACGGATACCGGGGGAAAACTGACGCGAGTTACCTAGGATTTTTTAGCACAGAGGTTCAATCAGTGACAGCACGAGAAATCCACATCTAGCTATGATATTACACAACAAGGACTTTCGTGGTGGATGCGTTGGTAGGGGCACCGTTAAAACATCAGCTTTTGACGAACCATAATGATGATAAATACTCCCTCTTTTTCGGTTTATAGGTTCTGCATGTATATACTATAATTTTTCAATTTTATCAATTCAATATGAATTGTATAACATAAAAGTTATACATTAGAACACATAGCATCTCAAATTTCTAATGATATATCTTTTTGTAGCATATACGTTGCATTGCGGTTGGTTAAACTTGAATGAAGGCATAGCCTCATGTTATTCCGCGTCTATAGTTTTCATCGGTCACATGAACTGGTTGTTCCGCTAGAAAATTAACGATGGGGGTGTTTTTCTGTCAGGGTTATATATGTTCACGTGATGAACAATAATCAAAGACGCAAGTTTATTTGAAAACTCAATGTTCAGCTTAAAATTACGATATTCGCGTAAAAGGATATTTTAACATGTTTTGCCTTAAGGACATCAGCAAACAAAAAGTGTTGTATATTAGGAGGAGACAATTTATCACGTGTCTTCTTTAATATTAAGTTTTTATCGGCGATGGTTAATCCACACACCCCTTCTCCTCAATTTGTGTCACCGCTATATAATTTCCTCCATTAATTTATAGTTTGACCAAATTATACGGTAACAGATTAAAGTTGGATAGAAGCAATAAGTCAAAATTCCCGAAAGAAAATCGTGATCTCCGAATTACGTGCAATATCGGCTATGCATGCGGCCTCGCCGCCCAAAACCGTCCGGATTCACAACAACGCATGTCGTAAAATATATGACATCGCATGATTCCCTGGTAGGTCGGTACTCTACAACCGCCGTGGGTTCGCGGTCCACAACCATTCCACGCCTAGTTTTATATCATGTCATTTACGTGTTTGTTGTTGTGAACTGTGCTTGTGGACTTTAATTTATCTCTGCCAATTAGTATACCATACCAAATATGTATGAGAATTTATTGGTAGGGGTGAATCCGAAACTAAAGTCTCAAATTCGGGAGGTGTGTTCGCCTCATGTTGGAATATCCTAAATTTCCGTAATTTTTTGGTTTTAAAGATTTGACCAAGCTAATAATGTTTTTTAGAAATGCCTAAGGATGGCGAGCAACCTCACATAAATGTGATTGTTTATAGTCTGACCGAGACATATAATAGGCAAAGCTTTTGCTTTGTTTCAAGAAAATTGTCTGACCAAGACAACTCCTCGTATTTTTGGATGAATCATCGATCTATACCACATGTGTCTTTGTAACATTCCCACACAATTCTACATGCTAATGTTGCTAAATCTGTACTGTCGGAGATCTCACATCATAAAAATGTCCCCTCGAGTCGTCCCTTCTAGGCAACTCGGTAAGTGGGAGGGGGAGGGGGGCTATCCTGCCGCTGTCGCTCCCCGTCCCACCTGCCTCCCCTTGTGTTGCCTCTAGAAGCTGCCGCTAGCCAAGCCATATGACTGCCGATGAAAGGGAGCAGTGAGTCCTCACTCGTTTACTCCCGGATCGTGCTTAGATTGCGATGTTCGTTTGTTGCATGCATCTCAGTGGATGGCGTGAGAACCTATTTTCTTTGTTAAGAAATATGTTCAATTTTTTTTTAGTACTTGTTAAGAATATCATGTGAGGTTTTTTGTGTGCTCTAGTTCACATACGTAGCTAGATATGAATATCCTAGATGTTAATACACAAATCTCGAAACTTAGTCATCTTTACATTGTTTGATTTTGACTAAAATTTATACAGTTTCTCTTGAGAAATGGAGGAAGTGGGTAGGAGGGCTTGCACGGGGAAAAGAACAATCTGAATTTGTGAGATCCAAGTCCTAACAAGTGAGGTGTATAGGGGGTGAAGACGCTGACGTGTGGGTCCTATGACTAGTTTAACGTTCCAGCAGATGGTATTAGCCTTTGATGCCACGTTATCACCTACAACGGGTCCAAGTGGTGAGAAACGGTGTTAGCAGGTACCGCTGATAAAAAATGGTGCCAATTTGCGTTTATCGACGAATCAATACTTTTTGTCACCTTGTTGCTTTGGTCCGGTGGGTTTTTACAACCAAATAAAAATCCCGGTGGTTTTATGAAACTTCGTTCCCAATTCTGCTGCCTTTTCTACGTCAAGACAACAGTGTGATCAAATTTCTGTACAAATAATAAAACAAACCCCCGAGTCAACCACTCTCATCATGAAACTACTTCTAAAACTGCATGTTCAAAAGTATGTGCAAATATTTTGACGACAGCTGCATGACAATCTATGGGGAAGCTTTATGGAACAAATAGTTAAATCTGATTTCTGAAACCATGGCACAGGCCCAAGTAAGCTGTAGCACAAAAGGCAAGCACTATCTTGCAGCACTACAAACGCTATGCTCATTTGCATACATATCAATGTTATAAAGTATTACGCTTCACGATCAAATAGTTAAGAAAAACAATGTAACCTATAGCGACTATGAACATTTTAGGGCACCGTGAGCGGAGCCAATGTTGAAGCTCCATAGCAAAAACAAAACACTGAAGCGCGTGCATGATGACAGTAATGCTAGATGAAGGTACTACCGGCCCATTGCAGAACAATACAGCCAGCCTAACTAAGGAGAAATGGGAAGGAAACAATGAGCCTATGTCTTTTGATGGCTTCCTACACTGATTCCACCAAACTAGAACCAGGAAGTTTCTTTAAACCACTTCCCTTAGTGCTAGCCCTCAAATTAGCAGATTCATTCCACTGTCCTTCCTGAGCATACACATCTGAAATCAAAGCATAAGTACCTGGGTTCTGTACTGGTCCGTGCTCAAGGATCTCTTTGCTAATAATATGTCCAAGCAGTGTATTTCCATAAGTTCTGCAAGCAGAGAGCAGAGCAAGATATATGCTGGATTTATCAGTTAACAATGATAGCTTTAGAAACTTGTATCCTTCTTCTAAATGCCCTGCCCGACCCAATAAGTCAACGATGCAACCATAATGCTCATCTTGTGGATGAACTGAATACACTGAGGTCATTGACTCAAAAATGCACCAGCCCTCCTTAACAAGACCAGCATGGCTGCAGGCAGAAAGCACAGAAGAGAATGTTAGCTCATCAGGCTTAATTTTTTCCTCTTCCATCTGCTTAAACATTTCAAGAACCTTAATATAATATCCATGCATCCCATAAGCACTGATCATTGTATTCCATGAATCCAGGTTTTTGTGTTCCAAAACATAGAACAAAGCTTCTGACAAATCCAACCTTCCACATTTAGCATATGCAGTTATCAAAGAATTTGCAGTAATCGCATCTTTCTCCATAAAGGCATGGTAAACAAAACAATGAATTTGTTTTACACCATTCAGATGTCCAAGCTGAGAAACGGCCTGTACTGCGTAGGTAAGAGTGATGGAATCAGGCTTCTCCCCATGTTGCTGCATTAATTGATATAATCCAACCACCTCATCTACCTGCCCAAATGATAAGAATCCTTTCATCATCACTGTCCATGAAACCAAGTTTCTCGTTTCCAATGAGTCAAATACAATCTTTGCCGCGACTATTTCTCTACAAACTGAATACATATGTAGAACTTGATTTGCAATGTCCACATCTGAAGAAAACCCATGTCTAATTGTAAATCCATGAATCCACCTCCCTCTTACTAAATCTCTTTGATCAACAAAAGCTGCAAGCAGGCAAAGAACAGTTGCAGAATTTGGTGCAATACATTCTTTCATCATGTAATTGAGTAAGGTGGTGGCCTCATCTGCCATGCCGTTTTGCAGATAACCATATAGCATCGCGTTATAGGAGACTGCATCTTTAACCTTCAGTTGATCAAAGAGATGCCTCGATCTCACAACTCTTTTGCACTTGGAATACACCTCGATAAGAGCAGTGGTCAAAACGAGGTCCAGAGGTATGATTCTTCTCATCAAGTAGGCATGAATACAAGCAGCATAGCCAGAATAGCATAGCTCAGCACAAGCAGAAAGAACATTTGCAAAGGTTACTGAATCTGGTGTTACTTTATGGTCATGCAGCATTATAGAAAAATACTGGATTGCATCCCAACTTTCTCTTGTTCTTGTAAGACCAGAAAGCACAGCGTTCCATGAAGCTGCAGATCCCTTTGAATTTTTCAACAGAGCATATGCTAATTGATAAGCTCCACATCGAGCATACATGTCAGCAAGGCTTGTTTCTAGAACTTCATCTGACACACCAATTCCTCTCCTTATGGAATAGCAGTGCACTGATTTACCCTCTCGAAATGCTTCCAAATTCCCAGCAACTTGCAATAAGCTTACCAGTGTCACACGGTTTACTTCCAGTCTATTTCTTAT
Organism: Puccinellia tenuiflora; assembly: GCA_012064385.1. Classification (NCBI taxonomy): domain Eukaryota; kingdom Viridiplantae; phylum Streptophyta; class Magnoliopsida; order Poales; family Poaceae; genus Puccinellia; species Puccinellia tenuiflora. The sequence continues at coordinate 1,077,173 of QRDG01000025.1, forward strand.
CATATCACTCGCAATTTCGAATGCATTCCACGCAGTCGAATCCACAACATCAGAATAACCAGAGATCATTGAAGTATAAGCAACAATATCCTTGTCGAAGATCTCTTCAAACACTCTCTGTGAACCATCCATCTTGCCAAGCTTGGAGTATAACCCAATGAGGGAGGAACCAACAAATTTATCCACACTCAGGCCAAGCTTCAGTGAATCTACATGCAGCCCTTCTCCCAAAAACAAATTCCTGAGCTCAGCACAGCTTTTCAAAGCAAAGGTAATAGTTTTTCCATCCAAACAAATCTGACGCAACTTGAGTCTCCTGTACAAAACAATAACTTCTTCCAAGTAACCAGCTCTGAAATAATCAACAATGGCATAATTCCATAGGGCGAGATCATCATTTATAATCCTCTGAAAAACAAGCCTTGAATCCGAGAGGGCACCTAAATGTGCATACGATCCAAGAATCTTAGAGCCAAGTATGACATCCCAGCCAAATCCATGCGCCAAAACACAAGCATGGAGCTTCTTCAGAGACCAAACATCTTCACAGCTTTGGACCAACAGAGCAAAATTTTCGATGTCACATTTCTTACTAGAACCCAAACGTGTACCAACGATAGATCCTGATAGCCCCTTAGGCGGTTTCAGCACTACAATCTTATCGAAATTTGAACCAGCCTTCCCAGAAAACTTCCTTAGAAACATTCCTAGCATCCCCGTGGCTGTGCACGCAGGCAAATGAGGAGCAACAAAACGGCCTCGAATTCAGCAGCATGATTTGCCTTATGCTGCGCCTCCAAATAGGACAGAACCATTCACCTGAACCCAATCAGCGACGGAATATAGATAATCAGCGAGTTGAAATGTTATAGCATAGAACTAGTACCGAATTCGCGCCAGAACTAAGCTAAAATTGTAGAAGTTCTGACCTCTGTATCGTGCTTGTGTATTCCTGCGCCACGCTGCCTGTCGCTCGCGAGCACCAACACCTCCTCCGGCAGAGCGGGGCCGCCGCTGATTGCCCCGCACGACAAATGCTAGTACAGGGAAACGTCTGCGAGAAGGCGTCAGTCTCAGGTTCGCGCGATGGTGGAGAAGGAAGTGAATCTCGGTGGGCCTCTCCGTGACTCCGTCTCCGGCGCTGGCGAGACGACGCGCAAGCAGGAAGCGGCGGCGCGAGCACCGTTCGCTAAGATAATGAGTTTTGAGGGAGAGTAAAGGGAGGAGGGGGAGAGGAGAGATTCGGCCCCTCGCCGTCGGAGAAGGGCAGCGGAGGTGTGGCGGCGGCTCTAGAGTTCAGTCGCCATGGTCAGGAGAGGTGGGGTCTAGCGAACAGAAGTTTTTTTTTTTCACATAACACCATTTGTTGGGAGATTTTTTGCGAAAACCACAAACGTAACATTTTTTGCCAAAAACACGAACATTTAGAGTAATAATTTGCACAGAACACAAAAACTAGTAATTACCTCGTTTGACAACTATAATTACCCCTTTTAAGTTGTAAAAAACACGAATTAGCTCGTTGGGCCCACTATTAGGAGATATGTGGCAGTCCCTTGGTGTACGCAGTAGCATAATTTTTAACAGTCAATACTATTGTCCTAGGTACCTATATGCTAATTTTTAACTAGCTGAATTTAGGAAAGATGACCTAAAAACAGTAACGATGCTACAAAATCAAGGTAGCGGCCACGTTTCTCCTCACAGTGGGTTCAATCGGCTAATTAGTTCTAAATGAAGTAATTACTGATTTTTGTGCTCTGTGCAAGTTATTATTCCAAATGTTGGTGTTTTTCGAAAAAAATGTCCCGGTTGTGGTTTTGTGTAAAAAAAATTGCCCCAGCAAGTATTGTTATGTGCAAAAATCTCTAGCGAACATGAGAGGAAGGGAACGGTTCATGTTGAAGGGTGGCAATTGCGAGTAATTCTTTCGAAATCCATGGACGCCTTGGTCGCTCCGAGAAATTGTACTGTGTGCCGATGGCATCAGTGGATAGCGATATGCGGAGCGAATTCGTTCGGACCGATGATACGTCCATTTTGCATCACTATTTTATATCATAATTTACTGTTATTCATAGATATATTTCATATTAGAATGCAATACTTATGTTATTTTATCTTATTTTGCATGTTTGATAATCGTTGGTGATTTGACTGCCGGAGCCCGGAATCAGCTGGAAAAAACACGATCAAGATACTGAAGTTCTGCGACTCCAGAAATTCCGCAAAAAATCAGAGATTATTATTTCACCAGAAGACGAGGGAAGCCAGAAGGGCGATCAGAGGGGGGCCACAGGGTGGCCAGACGCCACACAGGTGCGGTCCCACCCTTGGCCGCGCCTGGGCCCCACCTGGAGGTCATGTGCCGCCTCCGACTTCCCCCTTGGGCGTATATCATCCCTTTGACCTAAAAATCATCGAGGGACGCTTCGAAGAAATATTCCGCCGCCGCCTCGGGGGGGGGGGGGGGGGGGGCGGAAACCAAAGAGAGAGAAAAGCTCTCCGGCAGGGAGAAATCTGCCGGGGAAATTCCTTCCCAGAGAGGGGAAATCATCGCCATCGTCATAGTCATTGCCACGGGCTTCATCGGGATCATCATCAACATCATCCTCACCGACAGCACCATCGTCCCCATAGCTCCACTCCGTTCCGCTGTTGCATCTAGGGTTATACTTGTTGTAGTTCATTGGGATCACTTTTCCGGTGTTGATTGCGTTGTGTAGTTGATGCTATTGAGTTTTATCGGTGAAATACTTTTATGACCAGATTGTTAATCATTCATTTATCACCTCTGATCATGATCCATATGATGTCTTGTGAGATAGTTCTTGAGGACATGGGAAGTCTTGTTGCAAGTAGTGGAATTATGCTGAGTAATATTTGATAGTTTGATATTTAAGTTGTGGTGCTATTCTTCTAGTGCTGTTGTGTGAACGTCGACTACATGACACTTCACCTTTATGGGCCTAGGGGAATGCATCATGTATTTAGTTTGCTTGTGAGGTGGTTGTAGGAATGACAGAAACCTAAACCCCCGCCGATAAACTAGTGCATGGGGGAGTGTAGGATCTCAGAGTTTAAGGCTATGTTAGTTAATTTTTAAATACTTCCTTACATTTGCGGATGCTTGTAGGGAAGTGTAATCACAAGTGTGTTCTAGTCCAAGTAAGGGCGGTTCATTAGCATAGGTCCACCCACACAACACTTAGTAAAACATTAAACATTAATCAGCGGTATGAAGCAAAAGTGACTTGACATAATTCCCATGTCTCCTCAGGAGCGTTTTAGCCATCATAAGTAGAATCACCGGCTTGTCCTTTGTGCTAAAAAGGATTGGGCGACTTGCTGCAATTATTATTGCTCTCTTTTATTTACTTGCACTTTATTTACTTGTTACTATAATAACCCATAAAAATCTGTCTGTTACTGTTTGCAGTGAAACCTTGCACGAATTTACAAGCCAACACCTTCTGCTCCTCATTGGGTTCGACACTCTTATTTATCGAAAGTAGTACGATAGATCCCCTACACTTGTGGGTCATCAAGAGTATTTTCTGGCGCCGTTGCCAGGGAATGAAGCGCTATTGGTAAGTAGAATTGGTAAGGAACACTTTTACTGCAAGTGCTGTTTTTATTTTTGCCTGTTGCTTTACTTCATTATGGAGCCATCGAGTTTGAATTGACATTTAGAGACACCCTCTCCGCTGCTCTTGTGGCAGCAAGAGGTCCTCCACCTATTAAAAGTGTTCCATTTAAAATACCTATGGGAATTGTTGATCGTGTTATGAGTAACCGTTATGCAGGAGATGGAACTGTTCATCCTAGTCATCACTTGCTATTTATGAGAGAAATATGTGGTTTGTTCAAGATTGCAGGTGTTTCTATAGAAGTAGTCATGAGGAAATTATCCTCACTGTCATTGAAGGACAAAGCTATGGAGTGGTCTAGGTTATTGGATGATTCCCACCTATTGGATTGGGACAAAATTGTACCTCTCTTTTATGCTAAATTTTATCCTCTACATGAAATTCATCAAGACAGGAATTTTATTTATAACTTTTGGCCTCGCAAAGGAGAAAGTATTGCTCAAGCTTGGGGGAGATTGAAAGCTTGATGGCGTGGATCACACGTTCGCTGGGAACCCCAAGAGGAAGGTATGATGCATCGTAGCTGCAGTTTTCCCTTGATTACAAAATCAAGATTATCGAATCCAGTAGGACTTGGAGAAGGCTTAGCGAGGTGTCAATCTACTCTGGCGCTTATATATCAACACGGACCTGCACACAATCACAAACAAGTACTTTTCCCCAACGAAACAGAGAGGTTGTCAATCTCTCCGGCTTGCCTTACACAAAGAATTAATTGTGCAGATGTAAAATATGAAGAGAGTGAAATATGACCAGCGAGCAAATAATGATGAAAAGCTATTAAAACGGTTGTAAAAAATGTAGGAAAATAGGACCGGGATCCACAGTTCACTAGCGGTGTCTCTCCAGAAGATATACATGATGGGTAAACAAATTACAGCATGGCAATTGACAGAATTGTGGGCGTACCACAAGGCTATCGTAAAACAATATAGTTCACCGTTTCATCTAATATGGGCATTACGTCAAAATACATAGACCGTTATCCAACTGCATCTATGACTAATAATCCACTCCGGGATCGCTATCCAGCATGTCACCCAAAAGTATTAAGTTGCAAGCAACAGATCATTGCAATAAGCAAAGTGCATAATGTAAGCAATGTAAATAACATAAGGAAATCACGCCGCTGTTTTCTCCCTAGTGGCAACAGCACATCTCTCGTCTTAATCGTTTCTGTCAACCCGAGCCCAGACAAGAGAGGCATGAACCCACTATCTAGCATAAATACTCCCTCATACAACACTAATAATTACTTGGCCAAAGCATCCACTAGCATCGGAGAGCATGCAAGATCAAAGATAAAACACAACACATCGATGAACAAAAGTAATGACTTCCACAATTCATCAGATCCATGCAAACACAATAATGTAGCAGTTATAGATAATACGATCTTGATCATGATAGGCAGCTCACAAGATCTAATCAATGGAGTACAAGGAGGAGAGACAACCATCTAGCTACTGTTATGGACCCGTAGTCCCGTGGTGGACTACTCACGCATCACTCCGGAGGCAGGCATGGTGGTGTAGATGCCTCCGGTGTCGATTCCCCTCTCCGGCAGGGTGCCGGGAAGAGATGCAGAACCCTCCCGAACTAGGGTTGGAGATGGCGGCGGCCTCGGACGTCTTCTGGAAAATATGATCGGGTTTTAAGATTTTCGGGGCGAAGACCAATTTATAGGCGAAGAGGCGACTCGAGGCGACGAAGGAGTCGCCCAGGTGGGCCCCAGGTGCAGCCTAGTGTGGGGCCGCACCTGGAGGGCGTCTGGGGGCTGGGAGCCCCCCGGGGAAATATCTAGTGCTACCACCCATATGGGTGCTACAAATGCTACCACCCAAAAAATCAATTGTAAAAGTTTCAAAAAAATCTACCAAAAAATGTGTGTGTTGACATAATATGTTTGTACTAGCTCCAAAAATTTCAATCCGAAATTCGAAATGAGCAGTGAGAAACAAAAAAGACAAATCTGCTATGAATGACACCAGTAACACTATTCATAGCAGATTTGTCTTTTTTGTTTCTCACTGCTCATTTCGAATTTCAGATTGAAAATTTTGGAGGTAGTACAAACATATTGTGTCAACACACACATTTTTTGGTAGATTTTTTTGAAACTTTTAAAATTGATTTTTTGAGTGGTAGCATTTGTAGCACCCATATGGGTGGTAGCACTAGATATTCTCCCGGAGCCCCCCCTCCGGGCATCCTTCGGGTTCTGTCTTTGTTTCAACTTGGAAATAAATCACGTAAATTTTCAGCGCGTTCCGAGAAACTTCACAAAACAACTTTTCTGAAAGAAAAAGACAGCAGAAAACATGAACTGGCACTGGGCATCTTGTTAATAGGTTAGTTCCATAAATCTTGCCAAAATGGTATAAAAACTTGTGGCACTGATATATAATCAAGCATGGAACATAAAAAATTATAGATACGTCGGAGACGTATCAGCATCCCCACGCTTAACTCCTGCTCGTCCTCGAGTAGGTAAGTGATAACAGAATAATTTTTAAGTGACATGCGACCAACACAATCTTGATCATGTAATCATGTAAAGCATATGAACTGAATGCATTGATGCAAAACAAAGGTTCATTGAATGAAACAAACAATAATTAACCAGGTGTAACATCTAAGCAAGAATTTACTAGAAAATAGTAGCTTGGAGATTTAAAAGTATAACACTTGACAATGATTGATATCTCACAAAGCAATATTAGTTCAACAAAGGAGTTTGCCCAACACAACAGAAGATTTAAGTTTTCAGCAAAAAGCTTCAACTTGCAACTTTTTTATCTCAAGATAAATTCAATACAAAGTTTTCACAGTTAGGCACAAAGATAACATGAAGTAAAACATGAACCAAAGTTGATACCAAGTGATTGCTTGAGGGGTTAAGAAGGAAGAGGAAGACTGACTCAACATAAAAGTAAAATAAAGGCCCTTTGCAGAGGGAAGCAGGGATTAGTCATGTGCTAGAGCTTTATTTTTATTTTTTTTTGATAGAAGTAAAACAGTTTTGAGATAGGGTTAATTGAATCAATACCATTGGGCAATTCACGGATGGGAGATATGCCATTACAAAAACCGAAGTTGGAAAAATGCCACTCAAACTTTTCTATACTTTGATGTGTGCCATTACCTCCATTACCGAATATATACGGGAATTTATACATAAGAATACATACGCTTGTATGAAAGACAAAGGGACCCAAAGACAAAAGGGCCGCATCGCGACTTGCATCTCTCCAGTCTCTCCCCGTTCCACTTCCTCCCGCCCCGTCTCCCTCTCACCTCGACGAACCCTAGGTAGCTAGCGGTGGCGGCGGCCACAAATTCGTCCGGTCCTCGACGGGAGGCGACCGCGGAAGGATGCGCCGGCGACAGGGAAAAATAGAGGAGCCACGGCGGGGCAAAATAGAGGAGCAGCGGCCGGCCGGCCGGGCGGCGGCGGCGACGGACAAGCCGCAGCACCAAGAAGAGGCTCCGTCGGCAAGCTGCTACGTGTTGGGAATATGCCCTAGAGGCAATAATAAAATGGTTTATTAAGCATATTCATGTTTATGATAATAGTTTATTATCCATGCTATAATTGTATTAAATGGAAACATAATACATGTGTGGAATATAAACACCAAGAGTCCCTAGTGAGCCTCTACAGGACTAGTTCATTGATCAAGAGATAGTTAGAGTTTCCTAACTATGGACTTGTTATAGTCACTTGATAACGGAGTCACGTCATTGGGCGAATGACTTGATGGACATGACCCAAATAATAAAGAGTTGCAATTAATCGTGTCACAAAAGTTTTTGTTGTCAACACTTTTAATATGCCAAGTATAGTTTCCTTAGACCATGAGATTATATCACTCCAGTACGTTCACAGGAGGAATACTTTGTGGAAATCAAACGTCACTTCGTAACTGGGTGATTATAAAGGTGGCTTTCAGGTATCTCCGACGATGGGTTGTTGGGTGATATGAATCAAGAGTGGGATTTGTCCCTCCATGTGACAGAGAAGATATCTCCAAGCCTTCTCGGTAATATAGCATCAAAGGTCTGCAGACATGTGATTAGGATGTAATCACCGGGACCTATATTATGGACGAGTAAAGAGAACTTGCCGGTAACGAGATTAAACTAGACATGGGGATGTCAACGATTAAATCTCGGGCAAGTAAAATATCGTGAGACAAAGGGAATCGTATATGAGATTAATTGAATCTCCGGCATCGTGGTTCAATCGAGAAAAGAGTTTCGTTGAGTGTATAGGAATTAATATGGACATCCCGGTCCCGCTATTAATTATTGATATGATCATGTCTATGCATTCCCGAACCCGTAGGGTCACACACTTAACGCTCTGATGAAATTAGGTTTTGCGATGAATTAAATGATGAAACGAACGAATGATGATTCGGAGTCTCGGATGGGATCCCGGACGTCACGAGGAGTTCTGGAGGAGTCCAGAGAATAAGATTCATATATGGAAAGTGGTTTCCAGAGGTATCGGAAAAGTTCCGGGAAATTTGTATAGGGTACCGGAAGGTTCCGGAATGTTCTAGAGGAGTCTAGGAGTGGGACCACATAAAGTATGGGGCCCACATGGACCAAAGGGGTGCAGCTGGCCACTTGGGCCAGCCGCACCACCTAAGGCCCACATGGGCCAATTCGGCCAAGGAGAAAGGGGGCCGGCCGAACCCTAGGAGGAGTCCTAGGGGGACTCGGCTTGGGGGCCAAGCCACCCCTTGGCCGGCCGGCCCTAGGGCTCCCCCTCCACCTATATAAAGGAGAGAGGGGAGGGGGTGCGGCACAACATAAGGCTGCCCCCCAAGTTGCCCTAGCCGCACCCCAACCCTAACCCTAGCCGCAACCCCCTCTCCACCTAAACCCTAGCCGCACCCCTCTCCCCGGAGGGCTGCGCCACCACCACCTCCACCTCCATAGCTGTCGCACCACCCTAGCCCTAGGGTGCTGCGCCACCTCCTCCTCTCCCTCTCCTCGTGCTTGGCTTGGCGAAGCCCTGCTCGTGGAGATCGTCATCATCACCACCACACCGTCGTGTTGCTGAGATCATCAAGGCCACGTCTACCTCGCTTGCGGGATCAAGGAGTAGACGTCTTCATCGAGCTATACGTGTGGATACCGCGGAGGTGCTGCCCATTGCTGCACTTCATTGGATTGGATCTCGAGGATAATACATCTCCTCGTGACTAGACGGGTCTAGTTGCGGGGATCGACTAGCCAACCCCTGCACCGACAAAACGCGTTTGTTGATCTTCAAGGGTAAGAGATTGGATCTCACCTTCGCTATCTTCATCTATTAGATCTAGATCCTTGGGATTTATTCCGTTTGCTGCGTAGGAATTTTTTTTGTTTTCTATGTTACGACCCCTTCAGTGGTATCAGAGCCTAGATCTATTCGTAGATGTTGGTGCGATTAGAACACAAGGAGTTGTGGGCGTTGATATTTTTTGTTGCTACCTTCTAGCGTGCACTTTGCGTCTTTGCGGTATTGTGAGATTGAAGCGGCCCGGACCAACCTTACTCGTCCACGCACGAGAGACCGGTTCCACGACTGACATGCAACTTGTTTTGCATAAGTGGCTGGCGGGTGTCTATTTCTCTTGCTTTAGTGAGGGTGCAATTTTCAATGGAAGGCCTTTCAAAGGATGAGTAAATAAGCAACTATTATATCACCGTTGTGGTTTTGCGTAGATTAGAAACGGTTCTATCTTTTGACCCAAGCCACGTAAAAATTGCATAAACAAAGTAGAGGACGTCTAACTTGTTTTTGCAGGGGTCATGTGATGTGGTATGGCCAACGTGTGATTTGTGATAATGTATGCAATGCTCATGTTTGTAATATTTCGCGACTTGCATGTCGACGAGTACGGCAACCGGTAGGAGCCATATGGTTGTCTATTATTTTATGTGACCTGTGTGTCATTGAATCACCATGTAATTGCTTTACTTATTGCTAGGAGTAGCATTAGTTGTAGTCGCAATAGTTGGTGGACAACCATGCTGACGGTGCCACAATGATGGAGATCATGCCGGAGATGGAGATCATGCCGATGCTTTGGAGATGGAGATCAAAAGCACAAGAAGAAAGGCCATATCATATCACAATTTTGAATTGCATGTGATGTTAATCCTTTTTATGCACCTTATTGCTTGCTTAGATGTGATCGCGATGGTAGCATGATAAGGCGATCTCTCACGTCAATATCAAGATAATTAAGTGTTCTCCCCTAGTATGCACCGTTGCGAAAGTTCGTCGTTTCGAAGCATCATGTGATGATCGGGTGTGATAGATTCAACGTTCACATACAACGGGTGTAAGCCAGTTTACACATGCATGAAATACTACGGTAGATCTTGACGAGCCTAGCATGTACAGACACGGCATCGGAACACGGAACCGAAAGGTTAAACACGAGTCATATGAATGATATGATCAACACTTAGTTGTTCACCATTGAAGCTACATCATCTCACGTGATGATCAGTTGTGGTGTAGTGGATTTGGATCGTGTGTCACTAAACAACCAGAGAGATGTTGAGTTAGTGGAGTTCATGTAGTAATTTGATTAATATGAACTAAAATTATCATAAACAAATGTCCTAAGAAAATGTCTTTGCAAAATCCATGTAGATCATGACAGACTCCGATAACTTGTTCGTAGCTGAGGAGCTGCGTCTTGATGGGTCAAATTTCATCGAATGGTACCAACGTCTTAGAGAAGTCCTATCGACCAATGATGAACTCTACGTGTTACATGAAACTTAGAAGAGAAACCCAAAGCTTCTGCAAGTTACAACAAGCGTATGGCTTGGCTCAATCAGAGTAAGACTCACATTCAAGTCAATGGTTGATGAGTGTCTTCATGAATTCAGACCTGGCCAAACAATTCAATAACTTGAGTGCCATTGAGACTGTCACTGAGCTAAAGAAAATGTTATAGCACAAGTGAGATGCGAGGTTTGAAGGTCTAGATGAATTTCTTTCAACTAAGATGGAAAAAAATGATTGCTTGGAGAGGCATCTGAAGAAAATGTATAGGATATATTACACTCTTGTGGATGCTTGGGATATGGAGATGAGTGACGAATTCGCGATAGATGGGCTTGTGCGTTCGCTTCCCCCCAGATTCAAGAATGTGTCAGAGACTATGTCAAGAAAAGGGATTCGATCACTTATCCTGAACTGTGTCTCGACTTCGTCAGATCGAAAAGAATCCATAGCAAGAAAAGTAGCCAATGCAGAAGGTATATTTTGATATACAAGTTATAAATGTTTAATGTCCCATTTACACTTGTGGTGAGCTAAGTATTTGATACTTGTGCTGTTTTGTGAAAAAGGGCCCGCCGTTTGAGAAGTGCATGGAGGGACTGAGTGGATTTCGCGGAAAGAAGGCAATCAAGGAGTTGATGCTGGCGAATTCTACTTCTACATTTATCGTTTTAAATTAGAGGATTTGAATGAGTTTTGTAATCGAATTAAGTGTGATCTTTAAATTAGTGTGTCTCGATTTGTGAGACGGTCATTCATGTTAAAGACAAGTGGTTGTTCTATTTTCATGAGTAATCCTTTTTTGGTGATCACGTTTCGATTATGAGATTATTGTCCTTTGTTTTATTAAACGATAATTAGTTAAACATTTATAAAATGAAACATGCTAAAATATCCAATACTTGATGATGAGGTTTGTTTTAATTGTGCTATAGTGTTGAGGAGCATTTGGATGCACATCACTAAGTAGTATGATTAAAATGCCATTTTCTGAAAATGCCATGAGTAGCTGGAAAATAAACACAAGTGTTGGTTGAATTTTTCAGTGAATAAGAAACATCATTATTTTGTGTGCTTCTTCATGAATGAGTAAATAGGTGTATTTATTCAAGTTATGATGAGACCAAAAGTAAAGGATATTAATTTAACAAGATAATTGAGTCTTTTCGATTTGATCAAAAGAGACGAAATATTTGAGTTATTGTTTAGTATGAAGACTTGTGACAAGTGTTATCACAAATTACAATATTTAGAGATTATTCAAAAGTGTTTTGATGAAACCTAAAGTATTGTAGTCGCATTATATTTTGATATTGTGTGGTCATAGAAATGGGATTTAGAATTAAGGTTTTATTTGTATCATTTAGATTTATTTTGATAACACTCTGTTTTAAATAAAGGACCTATTTAATGATTTGTTTCGCATATGAGTTATGTGAAATAGTGGTTTCAGTAATTATTGGATAATTAGAAACTATAGCAAATGGAGTTTTGTAGTATTCATATGAGATTATGAATAGAGATTCCACAATATAAGACTAAAAGGTTTTATCATGAAATGGTTTCATGGATAAAAGAATTGTTGGAAAAATTGAGAAAGCTAAAACCTTGTATGTTTATGTATCAAGTGGCACATGTAAAGTGCTATGTTGGTTAAAACTTGACACATAAAAGAATTTAATGATGGTGATCATTGAATTTTGGTTTAGCTTGTCTAAAGAGAAGTAGGATTCAAGAATATGAAATTTGTCAAAATTGCAAATAATATTCATGATTTACTTGTCATGTTTGAGAAACAAGACATACCTGCGAAACTGCAAAAGGAAGAAATAGAAACTTTAAAATACGAAAGTGACTTAGAGTCATCCTATGTTAAGTTTAAATCAAAGTAATTGTTACTTGATTTTGTGAAAGCATGTTTCACATATTTATTCTTCAAAAGGTTTGGAAGGAATAAATAAAACTTGCTGAAAGAAGCACAAGAGGTAAATCTCTTTAAACAGATTCAATGTTGTTAACTACATGGTGTAGTTGTGCTTAAAAGTCAAGAGGATTGATGCTAGCAGAGTACTAGTATTTCGTATATGAGTTCTCGATTTTAATGGTTAAATAAGAATTTTGGAGGAGTCCAAAGTATCGAGAAAGTGCATAAGAAACTGAGTGGGATCTAATTAACATGTGGTGACATATATTAAGTTAGAGCAGAAACTATTTTCCATGATCAAAATATGTGGAGACATATGTTTGAGTGGGAGTTGTTTAATCATGGTCAAATATAGAGATAACATATTTCTGAGTGGGAGCCATAGTGGGTTTCACAATTTAATATGTGTATGGTGTATATTTGAGTGGGAGTTTACAACATCTTGTTTGAATGAAATGGAGATTTCGTGAATGTTGTAAATATTGTCATGGACCAATGCATAACTTGGGAAGTTAGTTTGAACGTCAAATATCCATGGAGATGGATGNTTCTCGATTTTAATGGTTAAATAAGAATTTTGGAGGACTCCAAAGTATCGAGAAAGTGCATAAGAAACTGAGTGGGATCTAATTAATATATGTGGTGACATATATTAAGTTAGAGCAGAAACTATTTTCCATGATCAAAATATGTGAAGACATATGTTTGAGTGGGAGTTGTTTAATCATGGTCAAATATAGAGATAACATATTTCTGAGTGGGAGCCATAGTGGGTTTAACAATTTAATATGTGTATGGTGTATATTTGAGTGGGAGTTTACAACATCTTGTTTGAATGAAATGGAGATTTCGTGAATGTTGTAAATATTGTCATGGACCAATGCATAACTTGTGAAGTTAGTTTGAACGTCAAATTTCCATGGAGATGGATGTATCTATGGAGGATAGATATGTTTGATAAACATTAAAGTCGGGACGTTTAACCTAAACAAGTTTTGAAGGAGTTCAAAAATAAAACAAGAGAAGAATGGTTCATCTCCTTGTAAGGAATAGGTGAAACATTGAGTTGATAACTCAGTACAAAAATTGATGGTTGGAGGATATGTTGGTATTCACTATGAATGGTTCATAGGTCTAAACATATAAGAACCATGTGTTTGTATTTGACGATATGTGACCCAAGTTCTTAGTTGGAAGAACATGTTAGAGGAGTCATTTTTCATGAAATTGAGATGAATTTAGAAAGTGGTAGACTTGGTTGAAGTCATAAAGCCAAACTAAATTGGAGATCTCTTAAATCAGAAGCGTAGCGAAAGCATGATCGGAAATATCGAAGTGACATGGTACACTGTCGATTTGTTAAGTCTACAACATATAGGAGTATATGATTAATTCAAGGATTAAAAAATAAGATATAATATTTTGGTTTGAGAAAGGTTGTTTCAAGATTGAGTGAGTTCCAGATGCACATGCTATGTGAAAGTCCTTTTGACTGATCATACGTCATGTAAGCATAAAGGGATACAAGCATCTCACTCTATAACCAAACATATTATATACATTATATGATAATGAGTTTTATCATGGGATGATAGGAAGTTTATCATGTGATGATAAAGTAATGTCAAATTAGGTGACAGTTACAATTTTGCAAAGGACATAAAGAGTTGCATAGTACAGAGCACGGACAGAACCTCTTCCACAAGCAAACATGATCAACACTGAGACTTCATGAGTGAGACTCTATGGGTGTTGGATCGAGAAAAATGTAAACTAGATTATTGACTCTAGTGCAAGTGGGAGACTGTTGGGAATATGCCCTAGAGGCAATAATAAAATGGTTTATTAGCATATTCATGTTTATGATAATAGTTTATTATCCATGCTATAATTGTATTAAATAGAAACATAATACATGTGTGGAATATAAACACCAGGAGTCCCTAGTGAGCCTCTACAGGACTAGTTCGTTGATCAAGAGATAGTTAGAGTTTCCTAACTATGGACTTGTTATAGTCACTTGATAACGGAGTCACGTCATTGGGCGAATGACTTGATGGACATGACCCGAATAATAAAGAGTTGCAATTAATCGTGTCACAAAAGTTTTGTTGTCAACGCTTTTAATATGCCAAGTATAGTTTCCTTAGACCATGAGATTATATCACTTCCGTTCACCGGAGGAATACTTTGTGGACATCAAACGTCACTTTGTAACTGGGTGATTATAAAGGTGGCTTTCAGGTATCTCCGATGGTGGGTTGTTGGGTGATATGAATCAAGAGTGGGATTTGTCCCTCCATGTGACGGAGAAGATATCTCCAGGCCTTCTCGGTAATATAGCATCAAAAGTCTACAGACATGTGATTAGGATGTAATCACCGGGATCCCATATTATGGACGAGTAAAGAGAACTTGCCGGTAACGAGATTAAACTAGACATGGGGATGTCAGTGATCAAATCTCGGGTAAGTAAAATATCGTGAGACAAAGGGAATCGTATATGAGATTAATTGAATCTCCGTCATCTTGGTTCAATCGAGAAAAGAGTTTCGCTGGGTGTATAGGAATTAATATGGGCATCCCGGTCCCGCTATTAACTATTGATATGATCATGTCTATGCATTCCCGAACCCGTACGGTCACACACTTAACGCTCTGATGAAATTAGGTTTTGCGATGAATTAAATGATGAAACAAACGAATGGTGATTCGGAGTCTCGGATAGGATCCCGGATGTCACGAGGAGTTCCGGAGGGGTCCGGAGAATAAGATTCATATATGGAAAGTGGTTTCCGGAGGTATCGGAAAACTTCCGGGAATTTTGTATAGGGTACCGGAAGGTTCTGGAATGTTCTAGAAGAGTCTAGAAGTGGGACCCACACATTGTATGGGGGCCCACATGGACCAAAGGGGTGCAGCTGGCCACTTGGGCCACCGCACCACCTAAGGCCCACATGGGCCAAGCCGGCCATGGCAAAGGAAAGGGGGGGGGGGGCCGAACCCTAGGAGAGTCCTAGGGGGACTCGGCTTGCTTGGCTTAGGGGCCAAGTTGCCCCAAGCCGGCCGGCCCTAGGGCTCCCCCTCCACCTATATAAGGGGGTGAGGGGAGGGGGTGCGGCACACCACAAGGCTGCCCCCCAAGTTGCCCTAGCCGCACCCCTTGCCCTAAACCCTAGCTGCACCCCCTAGCCCTAGGGGCTGCGCCACCATCACCTCCTTCTTGAGCCGCCGCCCCCCCCCTGCCCTAGGGGCTGCGCCACCATCTCCTCCACCTCGAGCTGCTGCACCACCCTAGCCCTAGGGTGCTGCGCCACCTCTCTCTCCCTCTCCTCTTGCTTGGCTTGGCGAAGCCCTGCTCGTGGAGATCGTCATCATCACCACCACACCGTCGTGTTGCTGAGATCATCAAGGCCACGTCTACCTCGCTTGCGGGATCAAGGAGTGGACGTCTTCATCGAGCTGTATGTGTGGATACCGCGGAGGTGCTGCCCGTTGCAGCGCTTCATCGGATTGGATCTCGAGGATAATACATCTCCTCGCGACTAGACGAGTCTAGTTGCGGGGATCGACAGATCAACCCCTGCACCGACAAAATGCGTTTGTTCGATCTTCAAGGGTAAGAGATTGGATCTCCTTCTCGCTACCTTCATCTAGTAGATCTAGATCCTTGGGGTTTATTCTGCTTGTTGCGTAGGAACAATTTTTGTTTTCTATGCTGCGACCCCATCACATAATGCTTAAAATTTCATTTTCATATATACGCAAACTCCTAATTAACATACTGAGATACCAATAAAACTTTACAAAAAGATAGAATCGAAGCAACAATGTATGATGTGTAGTTGTGTTGTCCTATATCACTTGCGACTAGTGCAGTATTGTCTTCTTCGCTCTTCCTATGCTCAAATTCTGGTTCCTCTGGGTGCTACAAATGCGCCACACGAGCGCAAAAGCACATCTATGCAACCAAACTCTGCGAGTGGTATGCTGCCTTTTGCCTGACCCCTATGCTACGGTGCCATTTTGTTTAGCCGCGCACTACTCCCATCTAGGGATGTACGAGAGAGAACATTTCGTCGAAACTCGAAAATACATAGGAGAACCTAGGTACCATATACCCTGATATTTAAAAACAATTTAGATTTCAAAAAAAAGCTTCGAGGGCACATATTATCAAGTATTATACCGCACAAAAAAAATTGCAGAATAACTTTCATTTCATTCTGGGTCAAAGATTTGGATAAAAGTAGCGCTATATGCATGCTATATTCTTCTGAATTTTTCTCTTGGCCCCGAAGTCAATAAGAGTCATTTCCTAGCCAAACATTTAACACTAGAAGAATACTTGATAATCTTTGAGCTTAAAAAATTTGGGAATTTTCCAACCACCTTTTGATTTATTTTTTGAAAAATCACATGTATCATGTGCGCTTTCCTCTATGTGCCATAAGACTGCATCGTACATTCCGTGGGTTATTTTCCATAGCAACACAGATTAATTTGTTCAACATTGAGGTAGGTGTGTGATTTAACAATATGTTGTTCAAGAGGCAATCAGAAAGTTTAGTTCGCAACAATAATTTCTTTTTTTTTGCGAAGCACAGTACAAACGCAGACGCTCACATACACGTGTACACACTGACCCCTATAAACGCATATACGCACACCCTATCCCTTTTAGCACCTCCGAGAGACTGAGCCGGCGGGTCGGTCTTTAGATTGACGAATTCACCACAGGTGTCTCGCTATCGATGTGAACGTCGCCTTCCACCGAAGAATATTCCGCGTAAATAAGAAACACAGTGTCAAACCTAGGGTTTGAATTCTGATAGAGTAGGAGTACAACCACTCTCCTAACCATCCTACCACATACAGATTCTCAACAATAAAAAAGAATAGCAGGCCCTCAAATTGGCAGGTTAATTTCGTGCTCTGATCGAGGACGTAGGCGACCAAGCCGCCAGCTGGCCGGTCAAACGCCTTCCCCGTTCCTCCCCCGGAGAAAAAGGAGTCAAACGCCGTCCGTGGCATGAAAAAGCTCTCCGATGTCTTCTAGAGCTCTGGTCTTTCTCTTAAAACCATGGCCTATGCAAGCACTTTCTCCGAGATCCATCCAGTTCCCCCCCTTCCGCCCACAATTCCCTGCACGGTGTCGTCCTCCAACGGATCTCGGGGGAAACCCACGCTCGCCGCCCTGGCATCCTGCGACTGGGAACGATGATGATGGCAGCCGCCACTGCGCCCCAGGCAGGACGCACAATCCCCATCCCTCCCCTCTGTCCAGCCAGCAGCCACGGCGGAGCCAGAGCCACGTCCACTCGTGCGCGTGCGCCGCCGTAGTTTAACCCCCGGCACCGAGGAGCACGAAGCTCGTGTTCCGTGCCACGGCCTTCATTGGACACGGCCATGGCGATTGTCCCCCTGCTGTCTATCCACAGCCCGGCACCGGGCGATCTGCGGCGCGCGCCACGAGGAGTAGTTTGTGAAACATAGGCGGGCACGCCGCCCGCCCGCCGGCGCATGCACGGCCGGACGAATGTTTTTACTGCCGCGCGTCAGAAGAAGGTGCAGCGCATATGTACAGAGTTCTCAGTTGAGGGTACAGGACAGGGGATGGCTTTGCGTCTTTTCTTTATCCTTTACGGCGGATCGAGTTCAATTTATATTAACGTGCATGCATGGATGCAGATGGCACGTGCCCACTTGCGGGATACTTGTCCCGTTGTCCCCTCACCGGCCACCGGAGCCCGGCCGGATCAGCTGCGCATCAGTGCATGCATGGTGGTGGCCGAGCGGTGGTTCGGCTCGCCGGCCGGGTATACCCTGCTGCTTGGAGTTGGGATGTTGGACTTGAGTTCTTGCTTTCAGGTGGTTTAATTAGCAGCACTTGTGTGATGCTTAGCTTGCTAGATTCTACGTACATTCGCGTACAAAGGATTTGGACTGAACACCGTCGGTACTTTGTAGTTGGTATTTCAGGATGCCTGTGGAAGAAATTTTTATTAGGGGATAACTGAGATGCGTGCAAGTTGGGGCGGTGTACGTACAATGGGGAAGTTGTCTTAGTTAATGTTGCTATAAACATGTCGAAGTTGCACTAGTTTAACACCGGAGAATCCAACAGACATTATGTGATGTGTGCTGGATAGATTGTACTTTCACGCATAAAGATCTAGCGAACCCGCACACTTGCATGACTAGACATTTTACATATGATTATTATAAATGTTGTTTTGCTTATGAGATGGTCTTCGGTATGTATAATAATTGTGTAAAGTAATGATCGATAGCGCGTACCATAGACAATCATCTGCGATGAATACTAAAATTATAATAAAAATGATTTTTATGTATTGATGGCTAATGTTAGAAATGCTTGATGTCACATAATTTATCTTCTCAGTTGTACTCTTATGATGAACTCCACATTGTGATGCCTTGTAAATGTCTTCTAGCGAATTGTGTTCAACCAAGAATAAAATATAAGCATTTTCATTTTGTTTCTTCGTCCTCACTGTCGTTGATGGTACTTCTGTTTCATTAATGCAATGCTCATCGTACTCCAATTCCATTTTAGATTACATGCCCGTCTAAGTGTATTCTTAGGCAGTTCAAGAGTGCCCTTGCTCGACTGTTTTCTAGACACGTTGAAGTCTTTTCCTATACAGATGAATATGTTCATGTTGATACATCTAACTAATGTGTGGATGTTTATATAAGGAATGTTATTTTGATATTAATTCTAGGTCAATACATACTTCATGATAATGAATGGTCCTAATCTGATTGTTCATGCTAATTTGAACTCCTCATTTTGATTTAGCATTGAATTTATATGTAAAT
The DNA here is from genome assembly GCA_012064385.1 of Puccinellia tenuiflora. Lineage (NCBI taxonomy): Eukaryota > Viridiplantae > Streptophyta > Magnoliopsida > Poales > Poaceae > Puccinellia > Puccinellia tenuiflora. The sequence continues at coordinate 1,096,392 of QRDG01000025.1, forward strand.
AATATAATTGTACTGCATACTAAAACTTCTCTTGAGTAGGGAAAAGTCCATTTTAAACCTTAAACTCATAGTGGTTAGACGAATCGAACCCAGGACTCGAAATCCCGGTCGTTGGCACCCCGAACTTATAAATCACGGTCTATTTTGAACTCTAGTCCAGTTTTGCACTACCGAACTTTTTTCTCAAACTAAATATTTCGCTACTCTCACTGACTAAAATGACCCACATGTCATATATTTCTTCTAGCTAAGCAATAGTAACTTGCTACAGTTGAATCAAGGCGGCATCCAGATCGGGTCAACAAGAGTATGAAAAAAAAAACTCGAATTAAGAGTAGCGAACTGAATGAATCACGAGGAAGATTGGAGAAGAATGGTCTTACCAGTAGGGTCCACATGTTAGTGAGAGCATCCTGCAATCTCGGTCGGGATCTTTGTATTCCCGGTGCACCAAACATGTATAAGGTTTGATTTAGACCAGGATTTATAAGTTCAGGGTGTCAATGACCTGGATTTCAAGTTTAGGGGTTCTCTATGAGTTCAAGGTGTAAAATGGACTTTCTCCTTATTTATAAGTGAATTACAAATGGAGTATATATAAAAAAGTTTCTATGTTTTATTTTACTTGAATTGTAAGTATGCAATAGAATCTTATTTCCTACCTTCCTAATAGTTTTATATATTGTGACTTTCTAAACCGAAATGCATTTTTATCCATGCAATATTTATTCTTTACACATAGAACCATATAGATTTGAATACATGATTTTTACAATTTAACTAAGATGATAAGATTCTTTTACAAAAAGCCGATGAAAAGAGAATAAGCAAGATTGATTAGCCAATGACATCATCAATGATGTCAGTACATCCAAGCAACTAGATTGTTTTTTAGTGTATCAGCACATCCATGTCCAGGAGTGGGATAGCATGCATCTTAGTAATTATTTTGTCTTCAATTCGTTGGACATTGATGGCTCAGTCAGTCGTAAAATTCTGAAAATGACCCATATAAATATTTACCCCTGTGAATTTTCGTGAAAACAATATGACCATTTACTAAGTTTTGTGAAAATAAGAATGCTAGAGCTTAAGTTTAAATATTTACGTCGTAGCGCTATAATTTTTCAAGTTTTTGCTCAGTTTAGATAGTGGTTCTGATGTGCGTATGTCAAATAATCTGGTCTACCGAACCACAGACACATAGCGATCCAATAGCTCGGACGGGGAGAACATGTGTGCGCTAGGTTGCGAAAATCTGCCAGACGTGTCAAGGTGTCAAGTGGGATTGCACTAGAAATTTCCAAATGAACTACAAGTGGGGCATTGGTGGAATCCAACTTACATCTCTACCGATGACGGATAAACATCAACTTGTCCGTACCAAAGCCAGTCACAACTCATTAAGACGTATTCCTTTGGTTTATAAAATTATAAAAAAGAAGACATCTATATATAACTTAACCATATGAATTTTCGTAAGAATAATACGACCATTTGCTTAGTTTGGTGAAAATAAGACCGCTACTCTCTCCGTACTATAATATAAAGATAAGATGTTTTAGCTATTCTCGTATGGACTACATACAAAGTAAAATGGGTAAATCAACACACTAAAATACGTTTGTATACATCTGTATGTATTATGTGTTAAAATAGCTAAAACATCTTATATTAATGATACAAAGTGAGTATAAGTGAAGTTTTAATTTTACGCCAGCACCCTCATTTGCTAAGTTGTTTTTGACAGGACATGTGCTAAGTTCTTGCTACGTAATGTACATAGCTGAGATTCGGAGAACTTGTTTGTGCGATGGAAGATAAACACGAACTTGTCTTCTGTACTGAAAGCCAGTTAGTAGGTCTGACTAATAAATTCCCAGCCGGGAAAACCACGGAGGCAGAGGAGACCAGGCCGTCGACGTGGCGAACCGCCGGTCGGGTCCCACGGCGACAGCGGTGGCAGGGTTCGTTGCCGGGCCGCAGCCAAGCCGACCGCCGATGCCTACGTCCCGCCAGGCTCCGCAGCCCCTGTCCCCGCCCCGCCGCCCCCCACACCGGATCCTCTCTGCTCCCGCTCCCCTGCCACAGAGGATCACGTACACGTAGTATTGCGGCATCGTGCCACGACGACCGTGGGCGGGCGCACTGCACCTCCTGCCGGCCGGCCGGTGTATATATACGCCCGCCAACGCTCGCCATTGACGACACCTTGCTAGCTAGCCAACCTCTCTCAAACGAATTTCGATATACAGATGGGGAGCTACGGGGATGATGGTGGTGTGGAGCTGACCGAGCTGACGCTGGGGCCGCCGGGCGCCAGGGCGAGGAGGGCGAGGCGGGCGAGGAAGAACGGCGGCGGGGATCAGGCGGCGGCGTTCGTGAAGGTGAGCATGGACGGGACGCCGTACCTGCGCAAGGTGGACGTCGCGGCGTACGACGACTACGTCGAGCTCGTCCAGGAGCTCAACGCCATGTTCTTCTGCTGCTCCATCGGTAAGCAAGCAAGTGCCTCGCCTCGCGTGGAGGACGACCGACCATGTTTTGACCATGTTAGCACTGACGGGCGTGCAACTATGTAGGGCTGATGGACGCGTACGGCCACTGGGAGCACGCGGTGGTGTACGAGGACGGCGACGGCGACTGGATGCTCGTCGGCGACGTGCCCTGGGAGTAAGCAAGCAGCGCCCCAAATTCACTGTCGCATCCTTTATGCATCTGAATTATGGCCGGTGTCCAATGCGAATGTTGTAGCTGGTGATCTCACATTCTCACGTCGGCTGTGAATCTGCAGGATGTTCGTGTGCTCGTGCAAGAGGATGAGGGTGATGCGAGCGTGCGAGGCCAGAGGGCTGAGCTCCAACGCGTGACAGGCGGCCGTGAGACGGCGCGAGACTGACAGCCGCAGGTGCGGAGGATTCGCCATAGCTCTCGATTCGGATCTTGCATTGAACTGCATAAATATGCTTCGAGCTTGATCTGACATTGAACTGATTCGTCAAAACATTCTCTGTTTTTTTTTCAGATTTTCAGTACGTGTAGATATGATCTGAGACAGACAGTCTTACATGTCGCTCGCTCTAGCGGGGTGACGGCGGCGATGAGGAAGGAAGAGGATGACGCGATTCTGATCTATGCCATGCGTATACAAGCCCGTGCACCATGCGATTCTGATCGTCCGCCTGTCATTAGTTCAGAAATAAAATGTTCACTGACTTTGATAGACTGTATGGTCGGTGTCCCTCTTGTTGCATGAGGAAGATGACACGGTCTGACTTCGCGAGTTCCCAACATTTTAGTAGTACAATGCATCATCCTATTTAACTCCTTCCATCTAGTTTTGCCTCGGCTGTACTGTCACATGTAAATGGATCAAGAGTTGGTGTACCTCCCCAAATTTTGATGAAATATGCTAGCTTTGCCTCGAATTTTAAAGATCTGTTTCCTTTGGTGAATCTTGAATCGAGCTTATTTGCTGAGTGCATTGTTGAGCATGACAGGTTGATGTCAGTTAATTACTACGCTAGGTTCACCTGTTCATGTTGTTTTAGCAGCGTCAACCAGTTCACCTGCTAGGCAGAGTTGCCAGCGTGTAATATTCAACTTCCAGAGATTGAAATAAATCTTGGGTCAACATGCAAATGTCACAGCCGAGCCACGGAGCGTCGGAGCAAGTGGCCATGTAGATAGCAATTATATTTTTTTTTCTAAGAGCATTCCTATAAATTTAGCAATCAACTCAATAACATGTGGGGCCAAGGGGGCAGGGCCAGCATGAATCTTGGGAGCAGCGTGGTTCACATGTCAATGGGACAAAAAGATAGGAGAAAATTACAGAAAACCACCACAATTGGGGTTAGGGTTTCAGAAAACCACCACCTTTCGCTAGGGTTTCAAAAAACCACCACTCTTGCGTTAATCAATTTCACATAGCCACCACTTCGCCGCTAACCGGGATCGACGCTCAGTTAAGCTTGTTTCTGACATACCTGGCCCACTGTCAGGTCCACGTGGCACATGTTGACACCGCGTCGTTAACGGACGTTAACGGACGTGGGTCCCACATGTCAGATCCCTGGTGTGGTGCTTGTGGTCTCTGACCCGGCCAGCGCCACCTCCGTCCTGACCCCAGCGGCGCCCGTGCCGATGACGATGGTGTTCCACGGTAGGGAGATGGCGACGGTGTTCGAAGAAGAGGTCAATCCTGCGGCCATGGCGGCGCGCGTCGTCTTTAGCCAGGCCCGCGCGCCGAGGCAGAGCCGGTCGGAGAAGATGAGCTCTCGCGGCGGCCTCGTCGGGTCCCGTCGCCTGGCGTCCCCGGAGCGGCAGATGCCGCTGATGCGTCGTTCGGAGTCGGACAACGGCCGCAGGCGTCGGTCGTCGGCTTTGAAGAGGGATGTCGGCGGCGGCGTGAACCGAATGCCAATCACGTTCTGGCAGCACAAGGCACGGGGCAGCTCAAATCGCCGTCGTTGGAGGCCGCCCGAGACCAAGCCGACGCCACCTCGAGGTCCGCCTCGGCCTCTTCTTCCTCCCCGACGAAGGAATCAAGCCGGGACGGTCTAGTCGCCGCGAGTCGACGCCGTCGTCCCCAACCCCGGCCGCCGGTTGCTGAGCAAGACCGCGTCGTCGCCCGGCCTGCCCTCGCCTCGCCGACCTTCCTGTCCGCATCAGGGTGAGCTACTGGTGCTTCGGCACCTCTCCTCTGTCTCCCCTCCGACCCCGCGGCCTCCCCTCCGACGCGCGCGTGCCCGAGTTGGCCACTGTCGGCCGTCGCTGACGTCAACATGACGTCGGTGCCGTTTTAGTCATTTCTGAAATTAAAACCGAGACGGGAATTGAGGGTGGGACCCACCTGCAGTTTTTTTATCTTTTTCCTGTATTTAAAACCGAGCCCTAAAACATGAGCCGTTAGTCTCCGCTTGCCACGTCAGCCTGACAATGGGACCCACTGGTCAGTTTTGGTGTTAAACAAGCGTGACACACGGTTAGCAGCGAAGTGGTGGCTATCCGAAACGTATTAACGCTGGACTGGTGGCTTTTTGAAACCCTAACGTATTTTGGTGGTTTTTGAAATCCTAGCCTGAATTGTGGTGGTTTTTTGTAATTTCTCAAAAGATAGGGGATCACTTTTTACCAATTGTTATAATTTGGCTTTAAATTTGCATATTTACCAATCCAAAGCCAAATGCTATCCAGATTTGTAAAATTTCTGAGTAGGGGACCACTTACACAAATGCTCTTGGAACTACCATTTTGTCCTAGATTGCTAAAATTGTAATTTTTTACATGTTCTTGGAGATCTTAGTTGGAACGATCAGAGTCTAGAAACTTCTTAAAGCGGCGATATGTCATTGCAGATTTTGGCGTTTGTTTGCAGTCTAAAAGAAATACTCCCTCTGATCCCAAATAATTGTCGCCAGCCCAACTAGGAAGTTGTACATCGCACGTTCATTCTCTGCGACAGTTAAACCGGATCGGAGGGAGTAGATTTAATCAGGATCGGAACTATTGTACAATCTGAAAAAAAAACAGACATGTATGAAACTTTAGGTAGCAAACCTGTACAAATTTCTCTGGGCAATAGCAATTCTTTATAGCTAAATTTGTTTTGATTCATAGGTGTAGATGCACCCACTATTTAAAATCACATTTTAAAATGTCAAGAAAAATTAATCAAAATTTTTGAGTGAACATTCGGACGTTCTATGTTTGCATGCAAGGTTTTGCGGGGAAAAAAGATATTTTTTGTGGTATGTAAAAGGACAAATTCCGGTGCTCCAAAATGAATTTTCGCGACTTTTTTGTCTTTTACCAAAGCCACTAAAAAATAACTTATTTTTGCACAATTTTGTGTATGATCATAGAATGTCCGGATGTACACCTGAAAATTTTGTTCTAAACGTTTTGACATTTTGAAGTACATTTAAGACCTATGAGTCAAAACATCGTGTCCATCTTTGTATCAAACTTAGACAAAATTCCCTGGCATTGTATAATTTGGCAGCGAGCCAAAAAACTGAAAGTTTTGAACAGTGCGGATACATAGTGGTCACGTACAGAAAACGAGAGATCTATTATTTCTTTGTACAGTTCCTGATAGCATACAACAGAAATCCACAACATAGCGTCTAGTGCATGCTATGCGTCGTTAGCTTCAGCTCTATTAGAAAGTAACACAAATTCTAAGGTTCCTGCAATAGTACATTCAGCCCGGCCACAAAGGCTGAAGCTAATTCAAGCTCCCGGTGCGGATATTCGGATGACCGAAGGAATTTACACTCCGATATTCGGATGTTCACTTGTCGGCGTCTGTTCGAAATTGCAGGTTGGCACCACTCCTGAAGAGTCATGGTTATTGAGACTAAGATCCACTCCGTGAGTCTGGATTGTCATCAAAATGAAAATGGAGACTGTAAGTGCTTAATCAACTTGAAGTGCTTAGGAGAAAGAACACATGGCATAAATTGTGTATGTTATGGTAAAAATAGGACAGACCTGGGAGCTCGAACCTTGCCCATGATTACGAGCTGGTCTCATATTAAGATCAAACATTTTCGAATCAATGTTTCCCTGGCCATTGCAATTGCCATCTGAGGCCTGACCATTAGAGGTGTTGTGGTTGTTTACCATTTGCTCATTTGCTACCAAATGAGCCTTGTTTTGGTCCCTCGGGTTTTCAGAGTCCATGTGCTGCATAGCCACATCTTCCATATGCCCTGGTTTATCTCCTGGAAACTAATCAAAATTTCAAACTTCAAGCAACAATATAAAGTAGTGCATGAGGTTTCAACCTTTAGTTGATTAATAATTAAAAGCATACTTCGACTCGTTGTCTTAGGAGCAAATATCTTCCATGGGTTCGTTTCCCACCAACATGAACAGCCATATCACAACTCAAGCAAAGTGATGTACCATCTATGTCACAGTAGAAGAAAGCTGCATTGACAGGTTGGAAACGGATGAAATCAAACTTAATAGGTAAGTGCTAATAGAATTGTTTGTAGGTCAAAATGCATACCAGGAGAATTTTCACATATATCACAGCGCACTAATTTATTTGGGTCTGCAAGCCCAACCCTGACATGCCGACTAGCAAGCTTGTTACACATATGTACCTGCAGCACAGCATATAAAGAAGTATCAGAAACGGCAACATGAAGATTATGCCTTGAAAATCAAGTTGTAATCATCTGAAGCAACGAAAACTGGATTGTACATCTTTGTTATTCTTAATAATATCAGTATTGTACGAAAGATTTGCACACACATCAGACATGTACTACTTTTGACAACAGGATGCGCATATATAACTTATCATAACTTACAGATATGAACAACACAACTGTAGAAACATAACTTATTATTGAGTTACAAATGATGAACACAATTATTTCCTCCTTTTTGACCAAATAAGATCACTAAATAAGCTGTTGAATGCCAGTGCTTGTGATGAATTCCGCGAAAAAGGTAATTTCACCTTTATATGAATTTCATATGTTCCAACACAAATGCTCCTTAGCTTATGGTGCATATATTTCACCACACTGCACAAACGTCAGACACATATTTGGGGGGTTCATTAATCACTATTTGGGCTCATTTTCAGCTCTGCAGAAGTTACCGTAGACACTGTTTTGGTAACAGAACAAACCATGCCGAAAACATTTGCTCCAGCATGCAACATACCAGCAGTTTGGGAACTCAGTTGGTTGCAGAAATTGCTAGGTGGAGGGATCACTTCTAGTTTCAGAAAATACATTACTATTCCCAGTAGTTTTCTTGATGATTAGCATCACCGCAAGACCTAACCAAGAGTCCAAGATCATACTTCTACTCATGTACATATGCTTTGACAACACAAAAGTTTTGTTTACAATTTATCACTGACTGGAACTAGAAAATAGTCCCAAGATACTGTAACAAACACGGTAGCCAATGTGACACCCTCCTTAAGTTCATGAAAATATCTAGTTTCTTGTGTTGAGCAATCAGCAAGCATGAGTTCTGCAACAGATGAGGAAATCTAATATTGACAAGCATTATTCATTAAACATGTATTACCGAACATCAAGAGAAAGGAACATGATCATACAATGGTCAAAAGATGTCACAGGCTCCGTAAAAGATTGTCACTGAACATTCTTGAAAAAACAATTGACGACTCTCAACAGAGCACAGCAATGGTACAGAACGGAAAGATAAACTAATTAGTGCGCAAATCAAAATATTTTATGAATATAAGAGTTACGGGGATATAATTGTCTAAACTATGAATTATGGTTGATCAAATATAGATTGATTGGATGCATGAGGCCGCACGGACCTCGGCCCATCCACATACAACAATGACCTACATATGACATTACATGTTACTTCTAACTTAAGTAGCATCAGATACTGCAAACGACACGGTCCAGAATGCAGCTACAGATTTATCAGACACCCATCCATGTCGGTACATTTAAATTGATTAAATTAAAACATTTCATTCCCAGTTGGAATGTTCACCTAAAAAACAATACTCCCTCTGCTCTCCTATTTACCTGGCGTAAAAAATTCTTGGTGAAATTCCGAATTATGTGGCGCCTTTCCAAATCTGAGTACTTTTACCTGTTCCTCACCTGCCCTAACACCGACCCTCGCATGTGAACGAGCCGAATTAATTGATCACTGTATGCATGCATGCGGGAACGAGCGAGAAAAGCGCAGGGAGGGTGATAGTTGCCACGGGCTGCTTAATCACGTGTGCCGCCAATTTAATGGACGAGGCTTTGATGACCCGCAGATAACAAGAAATTCAATTGGAGTTACGAGAAAACTCCGGCTGTCTGAGATTTAATCGAGCGAGGGCCAACGCGGGAGGGTAATTTCGTCCAAATTCAAGCTATTTTCTTAGCAGGAGACTTCCCTGGTGTTAGCAAAATCTCAAAGACACCAGGTAAATAGGAACGGAGGGGTTATGTACATTGATGATTCTGAGTAGCACGACATCAATTCAGTAGTTTCTCAGAAAACAAATAAACTTTGGTCACAGCCTATATAATAAGGCAGTACGACGAACGGGAATATCGTTTGCTTTTTTTTCAAGACTATTTTGAGCTTCTAAAGAATAAGAAAATGCTACTCTCATTTTACAGGTCGGCCATTTTAGGATCTGAACTTCAAGGGTAAGAACCACATTTGGCATACAAGCAACAAAGTTACGTGTTCAATTCGCAAAAACAAAAACAAAAAAGGTTATGCAAACAAATTACCCTTGTTTTGCTCCGCCGTATGAGAATTTTTGAAGTTTCATAAAGTCAACTAATACAGAATCATGAACAAGTCAACAATTAAGTGGGATTTGGGTGTGAGCCCACGGTAATCACTTGATACTCCCTACCGAATCTTCTCAAGTGGCACTCACAGGCGGACAACTTGTCTTTTTTTGGGTTTCATTCGACGAGACAGGAAAGAAATGGAACGTGAGCACTCCACTCTGTACTAACACCATCCATCCTACCTATTTTGAGCTACCTTGTGAGCCATCGTATTCGTATTGCCAACTCTCCCGCCACAAGCACATCCTGAAGAAGAGTTCGTACTAGTAGATACTAGCAACAGCAGAACCATGTTAGAATACCATAATTTCCCTTGGTCTGCGCTGGACACATCCAGGACTTACTAGCATGAAGACCACGTCATAGTCGACGAAAAAATTCAGGTAAAGCGAGTAGTACTGTTATAGATAAATTGTTTTAAAAAGACGTGGGAGCTAGCTGAGCTGAGGAGGTCTCAGATCCACCATGCGAACACGAACGTGGTCGAGCGAATCGCAGTTTCAGATCTAGCAGCCGGGTAGCCCGATCCGCGTAACTCGAGGGTGGGTAGCTAGCGGGACGGGAGTAGAGGGCAGGATGGATGGAGGGGTGAGAGAGAGGGCCAGCGCACCTTCTCGTCGCAGGAACGGCAGAGGGCGGCCTCGTCGGCCGCGCAGAAGAGCACCGCCACCGCGCTCTCGCACACATCGCAGATCGTCCTCATCCCTCCGCCGCCGCCGCCGCGCGCGCGATCATCGCCCGCCCTCCATCGCCGCCTGCCCCCCCGCGCTACGCCTTCTGCCTCCTCCACGCCCGGATCTCTCTCGAACGTCCCCGTGTCGTGCTGCGGCTGCGGCGACAGGTCGGCGACGGCGACTGCTAGGAGCAGGAGGGGCAGCAGCGGGTTGTGCGGTCGAGGCGAGAGAGATGGGATGTGGCAGCGACTCGACTGGGCTCGGCGAGGTGGAGGTGGAGGACTCTCGGGCGAGACTGGTGGTGCGGAAGCCGCCGCGAGATCGGCGGTGGGGCCCGGCTCCGGCAGCGACCGGCCTGTTGACCCGGTGCACACAGGTGCGGGCTGTAGCGCGGGTGGGCGCCACCGGTCTTCTGGTGGCGTGCCGACCACCGGTCCATGGACTGGGCTCATCGCGCTGTAAAGTGGAGGAGGATGGAAAACTTCCAGCTACGTGGTGTGCTAGTCCACTCGTCCGGCTGACAGTGGGGCAACACGTGTGGTCCAGTGGATCTGCCGCTTGGATGGGCCTCGTGGATTTGATCTAGAGGCGGTGGGCCCGGGGGAGGCCTCGGCCACGAGTTAGAAAAAGGGCCGCCGGGCATGTGTGTGGCTCAGAATGAGTTGCTTGCTTGTTCTGCCACGCCCGGTGGGTGCAGCGCTGTCCCTCTAGGAAAGAACGACCAATTTGGCACCTCCCCGCTATCTAATTTGGGATTACCTGCAAAAAATAGAAGTATATATACTTTTATGGATAAAAAGTGTGCTGCAACGGAAGCACACCTGTTGTATTTTAATCCTATCTCGTATTTAATATAAGGTAAAATTTCGTGGTGGTGCCGCACTTCCACATAATTATTATTATTTAAGAGCAAGTATAAGACATGTACCTTAATTTATCTCCGGCACCCCAATATGTATCCACTTTGGAGGGTGTTGGACACTTGCCCGGCTAATTTTCGGGTGCCTCCCACACCGACATCCCCCAAAATAAATATAAAAATATTCAAATATTTATTCAAACTTTATTATATTCTAAAGATTTTGAATAAATTAAACCTAAACCTAACCCTAATCCTAGTCGGACCAGTCGAAACTCTGGCTTTGTCGTTGTCGTCGTCGAGGATGACGAGGGTGGAGAAGGACGCAGCACGGGAGGGGGAGGCGCCGACCAGAGGCGCACGGGAGGTGGAGTGGCCATCTCGACGCGTAGAGGATGTACCGGCGGAAAAGGTGGAGGTCGAGGCCATTTGCGCCGAGCGCTAGACAGTCTCCATGAAGCGGGGGGGCTCCTTCTCGATGTCGGTGGCCTACGCCCAGAACCCAGCTCATGTCGGGGAATTCGCCATCGTGCACCTCGTCCCGCAGCAACGACAACACGATGTCGACCTACGGAAGCATCGGGGGCTTCACATCCTCCGGCTCCTTCACCTCCCGTCTCAGCGTGTCCTGGTTGTGGCGCAGGTGGATACGACCTCATGGCGGCCACCGACGATGCTGGACATCGTGGATTACCACCTCGCCTCCTCTGTTGCCACGAACTCCTCCTCCGCTATTGCCGCTACTCGAGCCGCCACCGCGACCATACCAGGTGAAGCAACCGCCGTGACGCTGACGCTTCGGTGGCGGAAGCGGCAAACGACAGACATTAACCTCAATGGGGTCTGGTACCCCGTGAAGGCGTGGCGGCGGGCGTCCTTGATGGCTCTGGCCATCGTGTGGCCGGTGGTACCCCACTAGTAGTGTCGGCCGGAGGAGTTGTGGTGCGTCGGCCGCCACCTGTCGGTGAAGGAGTCAACCACGACCTCGCGCTCCCGTCTGAACCGGTCGCCCGAGGCATACCAGTTGTCTCCGTCGTTCTCAGGGCGGTTGCGGTCCGCCTCCGTCATCTAGTCCCGTCGTGCAAGGATGACGAGTCGGAACGCCTCCTCGGTTGCGGGCGTGGTACAACGAGGCCACCTGTGCGGATCACCCACCACTTGGGCAAGCGGAAATCCGGAGGCATGAGGAGTCGTACCGGTGGAGCTGTCGCGCCTCGTCGATCGTCAGGCTGCGGCCTCCCTGGTACGGAATCTGCCTGATGAACCACGATGATTGTACTCCCTCCGTTCCATAATATAAGATGTTGTAGGTGTTGCACATGTTGTAGATTCGGACTAAAATGGATGGATCTATACACTAAAACGTGCCTAACTACATGCGTATATGTGTGAATATAGCAAAATTCTAAAACATCTTATATTATGGAATGGAGGGAGTATTTTGTAGGTATGTTCACATGATCCACTTGCTTGTGCCGTCGACTAGTAATAAATAGCAAAAAAATCAGATATTAAATGTCAGAATGAGAAAAAAAAAGGCCAAAATCAATGGGGTCGCCCGTTTGGGGGCACACAATTAAGCGGACAATATTTGGAGGGTGCCAAGAAAATTAACGGGGGCGCTAGTGAAGATGCTCTTAGCTCCCATCGCTAAACGGATGTAGCCGCTGACTCGCTCGGCAATGAGAGAGAGTGTCGTGGGGTTGTCACGGCAAGTTCTTCCTCAGGGAAGATGAGTTGTGGGGCCATTGGTGATTGAAGTACGTAGGAACTGTTAATCTCGCCTAAGGACAAGGATTTACCCAGGTTCGGCCCCTCTCGATCGAGGTAAAGACCTACTTCCTGCTTCGGCTTTATTGCTTGGACTAATTCTCGATTACCAGGTTTTGACTCCTATCTGGGGAGTTGATGACTACGGTTCTCTCGATTGCTTCAGACTTGTCTAGCTTGCTCATCGATCTAAGGTCCAGGTCCCTCCTTATAAAGGCGGTCGGGTCCCTGGACTTACAAGTTTACACCGGGTCATACTTGGACACGGAGTCCTATTCTATGTCTTGGCCTTCCAAGTTAGAACTCCGGGTTGTACTAGGACTCCTTCTCGACGAGTCCTTCCTTCTTCATGGGCCTTGGTCGGCTTGTCTCCAGCCCAGCCCATGTAACTTGAAGTGCGACCCGGCTTTGGCCTTCTTGGTCTTGGCGGGTCTACTTTCCGGGTCCATGGGCCTACCTATAAAGTATCCCCCCATCAGTAGCCCCCGAATATATCTTGGGCGCAGTCTTGGCGGCTTCCTCCGACTCCTTGGTTCGAATCCTTGGCTCGACTTCTCCGACTGGAGTCACAAGCTCAAAAGTCGCCTGCTGCTAGCTCCAAGATGAATTCCTGCATAAAAAACATAACACATATATATAATGAGTCCTTCCTCACTCTTTTCTCAAGCTCACCACTCTCGCCTTTGCATCAGCTGGCCGAGTTTGTTGTGGCTCTTATAAACTAGCTCTGAGGAATCTGACTCTTGCCACTTCCTGCAGACACAAGACTCGCCTTTCTGAGACAAACCGGCTTTTCTTTCCACTATTGTGCCTTCATTTTCTTAGTCATACTCTGTTTGACTTTGGCTGCCGCATTTTTGACCAAGAAATTTCCGAGGAGGTCTCCACATTTTCCGCACTGTTAATGTGGAACATCCCCGTAACTTTCTAGGGTTTAACCCCTTATAAATTGTCAAGGGTGGGGTCCAAAAACCCTCACTTGCCCTTTCGCTTCCAATCTTCTTCTTCCTCCCGCTCATTCTCTTTCCCGCGCGCAGCTCGCTCCGCACGTACGCCATGGCCCGCCAGCGCTCCAATACTGCTTCCAAGACCAAAGCCTCCACGTCCAATCGGACAATTGACATCGCCACCGCGGCCGCCGCCACTTGCCAGGACTTCCTCNCATAAAAACATAATACATATATAAAATGAGTCCTTCCTCACTTCTTTGCTCAAGCTCACCACTCTTGCCTTTGCATCAGCTGGCCGAGTTTGTTGTGGCTCTTATAAACTAGCTCTGAGGAATCTGACTCTTGCCACTTCCTACAGACATAGGACTCGCCTTTCTGAGACAAGCCGGCTTTTCTTTCCACTACTGTGTCTTCATTTTATCAGATTTACTCTGTTTTGACTTTGGCAGCCGTATCTTTGACCACAAAATTTCCGCGGATGTCTCCACATTTTCCGCACTGCTAATGTGGAACGGCCCCGTAACTTTCTAGGGTTTAACCCCTTATAAATCGTCAAGGGTGGGGTCCAAAAACCCTCACTTGCCCTTTCGCTTCCAATCTTCTTCTTCCTCCCGCTCATTCTCTTTCCCGCCGCAGCACACTCCGCACGTTCGCCATGGCCCCCAAGCGCTCCAAGGCAGCTTCCAAGGCCAAGGCCTCCACGTCCAGCCGGACGATTGACATCGCCGCCGCGGCCGCCGCCGCGCCAGGACTTCCTCGTCCAAGTGATCCATCTCCGCCGATTGGGGCGGATCTACCACAACGGCCGAGCAGATCAAGGCGCATCGGCTTGCCGGCCTTCTCCCCTCCAATGTCAAGGCTCGAGCTCCAGGAGATGAGGTGGTGCCCTCTCCGGCGAAGGCTGAGGTCGTTATCTTCTCTGAGCACCTATTCCGAGGATTCACTCCCCTGGGTAACTTGTTTTTCCGCCAGCTCCTTGATTTCTACAAGCTGCGCATCCATGATTTGGCACCCAATTCTATCTTGACCCTCTTAAACTTTGTCACCCTCTGCGAGGATTACCTCCAAATCGAGCAGACCTTGATCTCTGGCTCGAGCTTTTTCTACTGCAACCCCCAGCCTGAGACCTCTGGGGGTCCTCTTCTTCAGTGCGGCGCTGTTGCTCTTCAGCGTCGCCTAAATTCTGTCTTCCCCAAACCTGTCTTTCCTAATCGTGTCAAGGATTGGCACAAAACCTTCTTTTATTGCATAGACACATCCTCTGCAGATGAGCCCCGTCTTCCTCTTTTCTCCGAGGATCGCCTGGAGGCGACTCCTCTTTTGAAAGCGAGGTGCTCAGAGGCCGCCCGGCCCAAAGTCGAGTCCTTGATCACCTGGATTCAAGCTCTCCTGTCACACAAGCTGGAGAACATGGATTTGGTGCGTTGCTGGACGACTTGGAGAATCCAACCGCTGAGTCCTAGGACTCGGCTGATATGCCAGTACACACGTTGTGTGACTGATGATCTCCGTATATCGGAGAAGTTGTCTGACGGCCCTGAACTCGGCCGATTAATCAAGAAACTGACGGGCAGGCCAGTGAAGGATCAAGTAAATTTTGGACTTGAGCCCTTTTGCTCCACCCATCAAGCTCCTGCTGTAAGTATCTTACTTGTTTCTCTTTAAACTGCTTTATCTGCTTTCTCTATTTCAGTTGCTAACTTGACTTTCTGTCTCCTTTTCAGTTAACTGACTCCTTCTGGAAGCCAGCTTCTGAATCTGCAACGGAGGCTGAGGCCGATGAGGAGGTAGAAGAGGAGGCTTCTGTCATAGAGCTAAATGCTGGGGCAGAAGATGTTGAAGATAACGCTGACGAGGAGTCCTCTCAAGAGGCTCCTGCTGGACGATGATGATGAGGGGGAGTCCTCCCCGGAGGCTCCTGTTGAAAATGTTACTGGGAGGGAGTCCTCTCAGGAGGCTCCTGTTACTGAGCAAGGACATATGGCTTCTAGCCCTGCCGCTACCCAGCCAACCTCGTCTGTGGAGTCCTCAGCCGCAAAGAGTCGCTCCTCTTCTCCCCCAGCTCCCAATAAGAGTGGGCCTCGAGAGGCTGTCCCCAAGGTACCTCTCTCACGAGTCCTTGGATCAACCAGTTCAACTGCTAAGCCTCAAGAATGTATGCAGAGCGTTATTGCTGCTAGGAAGAGGAAGCTGCGCTCCGATGGCCCTGCGGACACCCCTGATCCTTTGCCAATTTCACACCAACGGAAGTCGACTTCTCCTCCTAGCCAAAACGACTCCTATCACTCTGGCATGTCTATGCCTTCTTCCGACTCTCAGGCCTCCCTGGACCTTGAGACTAATACTGGGTATGACTTCTCTGCTGACTTGCACTCATATGACTTCTGCGTTTCCTTTTCATGGAATTGTTGCTGACTTCTGTCTTTGTCTGTTTCAGGGCTCGGCCTTATCTGAAGGTCACCAAGCTCCAGAACATGGCTGATGTTACATCAGCTCGTGGATCTATCCCTCCTTCGGCTTCTCAAACGACAAGCACAAGGACGGCTCCTTCGACACCTGCATCTGCAGGTGTTAACACTACAACTGCTCCCACTGTCCCCGAGTCCCTTCCAAAGACTCGGAGGGAAACTCCAGTGGTGGTCCAGTCCTCTTCTGGGGCTGAGACTCCTACGGCCATCCCTCAACCTTCCCCGGCTCCTCATCAGACGGCTCCTACAGCCCAACTCAACGAGCCGCCAAGTCCTCCATCGATTACAGCCGACTTCGAGTGGCTGACAACAAGTCCTTTTCTGAGGCTTGGATAGAGGCCGTTGAATTGAATGATCAAGCAGCCAGATTGAAGGATGATGAGCAACTGGCCATTAGATCTCTTCGACTCATCCATGAAGTAAGCTTTCTAACTTGTAATCTTTATGTTTTCTGGTAGCCTCCTATTGCAGTAGCCCCCAAGCACCTTATCTGTGGTGACTTGTGACTAAGATAGGTGCTTTACTCTGAACTGTAACTCAATTGTTGTGTAGAAAAAACTTGCACATTGTAGCCCCCAAGCACTGAGTCCTTAGCTTTTCTGAGACTCGGGGCTTTAACTTGATGACTCTTAGGTAGAGTAATTAAAAAGTTTTCCACGAGTAGCCCGCAAATGCCGGGTTGTCAGCCTGCGACAACTTGGAGCTGCAAATGGATGTAAATAACTGATACTTAGCTTGTAGAGAAAATTCTGTTCTGCGAGTAGCCCCCAAGCGCCGAGTTGTTAACTTGTGACGACTTGGAGCTGCTGACTTGTTGACTAGGACTTGTGAATGTTGCATCTGGAGAAAAAAAATCTGACTCCTGAGTAGCCCCCAAGCGCCAAGTTGTTAACTTGTGACGACTTGGAGCTCATGAGTTGTATATCTGACTTGTGCATGTATGACTTGTGATTCCTAACTTGTGAACTCTGACTTGTATTTGCAGAATCTTATCTCCAAGATGAAGAGAGACATGAAGGAGCTGGAGGACCAGGCAGCTGCTAGTGCCAGGTCTGCTCAATCTGAAAGGGAGCACTCCCTTCAACTGGAAAAAGATTTGAAAATTGTATCTGCTCAGCTGGAGCAGGTCAAGAAAGAGTCGGAGTTAGCCAAGAAAACTGCCCTGAAAGCTCATAATGAGCTAAAAGCAGTATACGACACCTGCCGCAAAGGCATTGGAGCCATGTGCCAACACATCTTTGGTAAGTTTATATCTTTACTAACTCCTTCTTTGCACTGTTTTGAAGCACTTCTCAACTTATACTCACTGATTTCTTTCTGCAGGGTCTGACTCCCCAAAGCTCAAGTTGCCCGTTAGCAAGCAATTGCACGAGATGCTGGACCATTGTCATGGGCTACAAGAGGGAGCCCGTGCTGTGGTAAAGTACTTAAATGCTAAAGGCAAGTGCCCCAAGGAACCTGAGCGCCTGGTAGATGAGCTTTCACGAGCACCAGGCTATATGCGTCTCTGGAAGCAGTCCTCCTTGAGGAGAGCCTCCATCAGGATCCTTGCTCTGGCCCACAGCTACTACCCCACTATCGTAGAGCCAGCTTTGCTCACTATGGGGAAGCCGGAGCAATATGAAGATGGCAAACCCTTTACTCAGGATGACTTCAAGGCTGAGGAGAAACTGGTGCGTCCTTATGCATGTGAGATTGCCAACAAGATGGACCCTGAGGTATGGGTTCATCACTATGACTTGGAGAACAAGAGGGTTGCCCCAGAGACTCCTGCAGTTGTAAACTTTGGTCGCCCCTCACAGGCAACAGCAGGCGGCTCCTCTTCTACTTTACCGAGTTCTTCCACACCGGCAGCTCCTGTTCTAGGTAACCCGGCTGGTGCCGAGCCTGTCCTCAAGACTCCTGCTGCGCCCACTCCTTCCAGAGCTACTACTGGGGATTCCCGGGCTCAAGAAGAAGAGCTAGCTCAACATATGAGGAGCCCACGAGGCACCGGTTTTCAAACGAAGAAAGTTGCCACCAAGCCTTCTGTGAAGCAAGCTCGTGACTCTACTGCACAAGAGAAGGACAAATCTCCTGCCAAGAAGGACTCCCCAGTTCCAGCCGAGAAGTAGACTCCTCTGAAGGATCATCTTCTTGATGATTTTTAAACTTTGTAATACTGCACTGCTGGTGTAAACCTTTTGGTTTTTTGCACTAGTTGTTCTGAAATTGTGCCAATCGGCTTGTAATGACTTGCTTGTTCCACTGTGACATTGATATGTCTTATCTATGCAAGTCACTGTTTGGTTCTTATAACCCATCTAATTATTCACTGATGAATAAGTAGGCCCTGCATGACTTCTCTTACAGTTTGTGCTGACATGCTCCCAACTTCTTATGTCCTTTAGGATTCATAAGAGTCAGAGACAAGTCATGCCTGTAGATTATTCATATTGTGCAGGCTGCATCTAACTTACCAGCGAGAAAATTAGGAAAAGTTCGGCTACTAAGCCGGGTTCAAGGGTCTAAGCCTGACTTTTTTCTCTGAAAAGCAAGCCCCCAAGAACCTGATGATCAAATATAAAGAATAAAGCGCACTCACTGGGTGACTCGACTAAAGAACTCGTATTCAGAGAAGCCGGCTTTATTTCCTTTGATCATAACAATTTGATTACATTTAGGCATGGCTCACTGGGCTCTTTGCCTTTCAACTCATAAAACTATTACAATTTAGCTATAGTAGGGACGTAACTGAGCTATGTTCCACGGCCTCTTTGCCTCTGCATATGGATCTAGTGTATGAGCTGTGTCAGCTCCTTTACTTGCACTTTCCGGCTCTCGTACATCCATTAGATAGTACGACCCATTGTGCAAGTTCTTGCTTATGACAAATGGTCCTTCCCATGGTGGAGATAACTTGTGCATCCCTTCCTTGTTTTGGACGAGGCGAAGCACTAAGTCACCCTCTTGGAAAGTCCGAGTCTTGATTCGACGAGCATGATATCGCCGCAAGTCCTGCTGATAAACTGCTGATCTCTCAAGGGCTAACTCCCTTGCTTCTTCGAGTGCGTCCACTGAGTCCTGACGAGCGAGCTCATTCTCTGTCTCGACGTAATTGGCGACTCGTGGCGAGTCATGCAGCAAGTCGCTAGGTAGGACGGCTTCTGCTCCATACACCATGAAGAACGGTGTAAAGCCAGTGGATCTGTTAGGAGTCGTCCTGATACTCCAAAGTACTGCTGGCAGCTTCTCAACCCAACACCCAGCGGCTCTTAATAGGGGGACTCGAAGCCTGGGTTTTATTCCCTTGAGCAACTCCTGATTTGCCCTCTCTGCTTGTCCATTGGACTGTGGGTGTGCCACTGAGGCTAGGTCGAGTCTGATGTTGTTCTCACCACAAAACTTGGCCATCTCTCCAACTGATAAGTTGGCCCCATTATCTGTAATGATGCTGTGAGGATATCTGAAGCGTGTGGCTATCTTCTTGAAGAACCTCACAGCTGATGCTCCGTCGACTCGGCTTACGGGTTCGACTTCTACCCACTTGGTGAACTTGTCAACGGCTACTAGCAGGTGGGTCTTCTGACAGGGCGACTTTGAGAAAGGACCCACCATGTCAAGCCCCCAAACTGCAAATGGCCAAGTGATAGGGATAGTTCTGAGTTCTTGGGCTGGCACGTGGTCTTGCCTTGCGTACCTTTGGCATCCATCACAAACTCGTACTATCTTTTCTGCATCCAAATGTACTATCAACCAAAAGAACCCGTGTCTGAAAGCTTTTGATACCAAGGATCTAGTGGATGTATGATGACCACAATCACCTGCGTGAATTTCTTGCAAGATTTGCCTGCCTTCTTCTGGAGACACACATCTCTGGTATACTCCAGTGGTACTTCTTCTATACAACTCGCCATCAATGACTGTGTAGGACTTGCACCGTCTGATGAGTTGTCTCTGTTTGAGTTCATCCTCTGGTAGTTCACCTCGGAGGAGATATGCAAGGTAGGGCTCTGTCCAAGTTGGGATTGCCCGTACTACTACCACAAGTGCTGACTCTGGGTCTGGGAAGGCTAACTCCTCCTCTGAAGGTAACTTGACAGATGGATGATGGAGTTCATCCACAAACACGTTGGGAGGTACTTTCTCTCTACGAGAGCCGAGTCGTGATAACGCATCGGCGGCCTCGTTCTTTCGCTTGTCAATATGCTCCACTTGATAACCAGAAAAGAACCCGGCTATCTGTTCGACTGCTCTTCTGTAAGCCGCCATATTTGCATCCTTCGAGTCCCAGGTTCCAGATACTTGCTGTGCCACGAGATCTGAGTCCCCGAAGCACCTGATGCGCTTGATGTTCATCTCCTTAGCCAAACGGAGTCCATGTAGCAAAGCCTCATACTCTGCCATGTTGTTTGTACAATCAAAATGCAATTGAAGGACATATGCCAACTTATCTCCTTTAGGTGAAGTTAAGACGACGCCGGCTCCTAAGCCTTCTAGCTGTCTGGACCCGTCGAAGTGCATTGTCCAATATTTGGTGCAGGGTGAACTTGGTGAGGAGGTGAAGTCGGTCCAATCATTGACGAAGTCGACCAAAGCTTGAGACTTAATGGCTGTCCTAGGCTCATATGTGATATGATAAGGACCCAATTCAATTGCCCACTTGGCAACTCGCCCTGTTGCATCTCTGTTGCGTATGATATCAGCTAGTGGTGCTGAGCTCACCACTTTGATTGGATGCTCTTGGAAATAGTGCTTAAGCTTCCTACTTGCAAGAAAAACTCCATAAACTAGCTTCTGCCATTGAGGGTACCTTTGCTTTGAATCTGTAAGGACTTCACTGATATAGTAAACAGGCCTCTGTACTGGATACTCTTTTCCTTCCTCTGAATGTTCCACAACTACTACTGCGCTGACAACTCTTTCATTGGCAGCCACATATAATAGCATGGGCTCCTTATCTGTAGGAGCTGCAAGTACTGGTGCTGATGATAGGGTTTTCTTCAAGCCCTCAAAAGCATCGTCGGCTTCTTTGTCCCATAAGAACTTGTCTGACTTCTTCAGGAGTCGGTAGAGAGGACTCGCCTTCTCTCCAAGTCTTGAGATGAATCTGCTTAGAGCTGCAACACAACCAGCGAGTTTCTGAACGTCTTTTAGACAAGTCGGCATCTGCAAGTTGTGAATAGCCTTGCTTTTCTCTGGGTTTGCTTCAATGCCTCTCTCTGAAACAATGAAGCCGAGGAGTTTGCCTGCAGGGACTCCAAAAACAAACTTGGCTGGGTTGAGCTTCATCTTGTACTTGCGCAGGTTATCAAAGGTTTCTGTCAGGTCTGCTATCAAAGAGTCAGCTTTCTGAGACTTGATGACTACATCGTCCACATAAGCATGAACATTCCTTCCAATCTGTTCCTTGAAACAATTCTGGATACACCTCTGATATGTAGCTCCTGCATTCTTGAGTCCAAAGGGCATTGTCGTATAACAAAATGCTCCAAAGGGCGTAATGAAAGATGTCTTCAGCTCATCCTCTATCTTGAGTCTGATCTGGTGGTACCCTGAGTAGGCATCCAAGAAACAAAGTATTTCTGATCCAGCTGTGGAGTCAATGATCTGGTCTATGCGAGGTAGAGCAAACGGATCCTTAGGGCAGTGCTTGTTGAGACCCGTGAAGTCGATGCACATACGTAGCTCTCCTGTTTTCTTTGGTACTAGTACTGGGTTGGCCACCCACTCTGGATGAAAAACTTCCTTGATGAACTCAGCTGCAAGGAGCCGAGCCACCTCTTCTCCAATGGCTTTTCTTCTGTCATCATGAAACTTGTGAAGTCCCTGTTTTACAGGTCTTGCATTAGGGTTAACATGTAAGCTGTGCTCGGAGAGTTCTCTCGGGACACCTGGCATGTCAGATGGCTTCCATGCAAAGACGTCCCGGTTCTCATGGATGAACTCGACGAGCGCGCTTTCCTATTTATAAGAGAAGTGTGCCCCAATGGTGAACTGCTTGGAAGAATCACCAGGGGTGAAATCAACTTGCTTTGTGTCTTGAGCTGACTTGAATTTCATCTTCTCCTCTGTGGCCGGCTTCTTGAGGACTGAGTTGTCCTCCGGGTCCATGTTTGCCTTGTAAAATTTCAGCTCCTCCTGAGCACAAGCTGTTTCGGCCATAGCCGCATCTCCCTGTTCACATTCCAATGCCATTTGTCTGCTGCCATTAACTGTAATGACTCCTGCTGGACCTGGCATCTTAAGCTTCAAGTAAACATAGCATGGTCTGGCCATAAACTTAAAGTATGCTGGTCGACCAAAAAGAGCATGGTATGGACTCTTAAGATCAACTACCTCAAAGGGCATAATCTCTGAACGGAAATTTTCCATTGTGCCAAAAGCAACCTCAAGATAGATCTTACCAATGGGTTTTGCCGACTTCCCTGGTACTATCCCATGAAAAACTGTCTCAGTTGGTATCAACTGCCTATCTTGCAGTTTCATCCTCTTGAATGTGTCATAGTATAAGATGTTGATGCTGCTTCCACCATCCATGAGCACCTTATTTAATGTGTAGCCCCCAACTTGAGGTGCTACCACTAAAGCTAGGAGCCCTGGGTCGTCAACTCTTGGTGGATGATCTGCTCTACTCCATGTGACGACTTGCTCTGACCACTTGAGCCACTGTGGGACTGCTGGCTCCACTGCATTAACAACTCGAACTTTCAACTTCCTGGCACGTTTGGACGTGCTTGTTGTGAAAACATGATAACTACCCTGACTCGGGTTCTGTGGTCGAGTTGTGACATAGTACTGTCCTTGGCCATCATGAAGCTGTTTCGGGTTCTGCTGGAACCCGCCCTGCTGGTTACCTCCTCCTTGCTGTAAGTTGGGATTATGACCAGCTCCTGCGCCATGGTTGCCGGGTCCTCCATTACCATTGTTTCCTCGATATCCATTATCGTTGTTCCTATTGCCTGGTCCTGCGACTCTGCCACACTGCAGATCTACAGACTGTCCCAAGGTATGACCACACTTCCCGTTTCTGGCGTGTTTAGGACATGGACTCGCCAAAACCTCCTCTGTACTTGGCCTACACCCTTGATATCCTTGAGAGTTGTTGTCCTTGCGTCTGAACCCAGTGTTTGTGTTAGCTACCAGGTCAGAGCTGTCTCCGTACGGCCTCTTAGTGCCACCTTGGTTTTGACCTTGGTTTTGATTCTGACTTGGTCCGCTGCCACCTTGTCCCTTTCCAGCTTCTTCCGGGTCCTTGGTTTTGTTTGTGGATGCGTGCTTATTCGCTCCAGCCATGATCTCTCCAATGGTGATAGGTATGCCCTGATTTAGACTATCTTTCATACGTCCCAACTTCCAGCTCAAAGGATTATAACTGCAGTTTCTCTCCAACGCCATCAGCACAGAGATGGGTGGGAGTCCTTGCGATGAAGATGATTTCTGAGACTCGCTTCATCTAGTGTCTTGCGGACTCGCCCTTCCGCTGAGTGCATTGCTCTAAGTCCTCTATGGTGGTCAACTTCCTGCAAGTTCCTTGGAAATTTTGCACAAAAGCTGTCTTCAATAGCTCCCATGAATTGATGGATCTGGGAGGCAAGTTCCTCATCCAAACTTTGGCTGTCTCATCCATCATAAGATACATGAATTTGGCGCACATCCCTTCTGAAGCGTTTCTAATACTCATTGCCATCTCATAACTGCTAAGCCACGAAGTCGGGTCCATGTTTGGTTCATAGTTGCCCACCTTGCGCGGTTCCTTGAAGTTATCTGGGAAAGCCACGGCTCTAATGGCCTCTGAAAGACATGCGTGTCCTGTTAATGATGGAGAACTCCCTGGTGAGGTTACCTCAGTGAGCGCACGATGCGGCGGGTTCATCACTGGCTGCTGTTGCTGGCCCACCGGCTCCTCCGGCTTCTGGGACTCTGGCCTCAGCAGCTCTCCTGTTCCTTGCTTCGTCAACTCGCCTTTGAGCTTCCGAAACAGTGGGTTGATGTGGTTGGTTCCTTGCCAGTTCGCGGCGCCTTGCGCTCGTCGACCCGGCCGGATGAGACTCGTCATGTCGACTCCTTGCTCTGGAGTTGTACGGAGTGGAATGAAGCCGGCTTGCGTCTGGGAAATTGGGATAGAGAGCTTGTTGTGCCAATGCCGTTTTTAACATATCTATGGCGAGTCGTGCCTCTTGACCTGTTGGGTTTTCCATGAGTGGGATTCTGTCCAACACCATGGTTGCTGCGTGTACATTATCTATTGGGCTTGAGTAGTGTCCTACTGGTGTATGAAACCTCTGCGGTGGTGGACCCATACCGCCGACTCCTCCGCCAGGTGGTGGGGGTGGTGCATTGGCTCCAGCTCCTGTTCCGACTCCTCCGTTTCCTTCTGGTGGTGGTGGTGGTGGTGGTGGCGGTGGTGGTGCAGCTCCTGCACCGGGTGTAGGTCCTCCGACTCCTACGCCCGGTGGCGTTTGAAACAGGTTGGTTGGATTGACCAAGACTCCATCATGGAGTCGACTCCGAGTCCTCCGATGCTGAACTGAGGTGAGTTCCTCTTGGCGATTGCGTACTGCTGCCGCTTCTGCTTGTATGCGCTCATGTTCTGCTTGTATGCGAGCCCGTTCAGCTTGTATACGTGCCTTCTCTGGTTGTACAAGGGCTTGATCTGCCACCAATCTGCGATTTGCTTCTGCAACATCTGCCAACTGCTTCTCTATTGCCTGACGAGCCGTCAGCAACTCCTCAGCTCGAGCCGCCGCGTTTTCTGCTGTGATCTCCCTTGTCAGCAGATTGGGATCGAATTGACTTCCACCCGCATTGTCTCCACCGTTTTCAGGTCCAGACATGTACACTCCAATTGACGTGGACGTACTGGTGATTGCACGCACTCTTCCTCTATTCCATACCCAAGTCGATCTTCAAATAAGGGCAAAATTGAACTCTGAATCTGCGTCGTAGTCTGGCTCCATACATGGCTCTGCCAGCGACTCCTCTCATTGTTGCTGATAAGCTGTTTTTCCGGTTCGGCTGCTATGCCGACTTGTGATGTTCCGACGGGCTCCTCTCCATCGGACTCCACCACAGCTGTTGACTCTGAAACAGATTCCAACTCATTAGCACGGTTACCTGCGGTGCTGACCATGCCAACGAACACATTGATCTGGCCGAAGATGAGTTGATAGCCCTCGTCGACTTCATCCATCTCCGAGCTCCATACTAGGTCATCGATCTCTGTCTCTCCAAGCTGATTGGTGTAAAGTCGCCCGATGGCGAGTTTCTGCATACCTCGGCGAGCTTCACCTACGATCTCAACTCCTTTCATCTTCTGCTCCACGGTGGGCGCCAACTGTCGTGGGGTTGTCACGGCAAGTTCTTCCTCAGGGAAGATGAGTTGTGGGGCCATTGGTGATCGAAGTACGTAGGAGCTGTTAATCTCGCCTAAGGACAAGGATTTACCCAGGTTCGGCCCCTCTAGATCAAGGTAAAGACCTACTTCCTGCTTCGGCTTTATTGCTTGGACTAGTTCGCAATTACAAGGTTTCGACTCCTCTCTGGGGAGTCGATGGCTACGGGTCTCTCGATTGCTTTCGACTTGTCTAGCTTGCTTCTGGATTGCCTATCGATCTAAGGTCCAGGGCCCTCCTTATAAAGGCGGTCGGGTCCCTGGGCTTACAAGTTTACACCGGGTCATACTTGGACACGGAGTCATATTCTACGTCTTGGCCTTCCAAGTTAGAACTCCGGGTTGTACTAGGACTCCTCACGACGAGTCCTTCCTTCTTCATGGGCCTTGGTCGGCTTGTCTCCAGCCCAGCCCATGTAACTTAAAGTGCGACCCGGCTTTGGCCTTCTTGGTCTTGGCGGGTCTACTTTCCGGGTCCATGGGCCTACCTATAAAGTATCCCCCCATCAGTAAGGAAAGTGCCTCGGAAAATTCTAGAAAATTTATATTATTTATTTTTAGAAAATTAGGAAAATTCGGAGACCGGACGGAGTACAAGACGGAGTCCAGGAGGCAGGGGCGACCCTCGGCCGCGGCCCCACCCCAGGCCTGCGGGTGGGACCCGCCCCTGGCCCCTGGACGCCGCCTCCGACTCCGCCTAGTCTCGTTATCTTCCTTTTATTGTAAAACTCCCGGCTATATATTTCCCCGAATTTTTCGAGGAGCGTATCCTGTGTTTTTCGTTGTGTTTTCGTTCCGAGCTTTTCTTGGCAGGGTCTCAAATTCTCCACCTAGATGTCTTCTTGCGGATCTAGTGGGGAAGATTACGCAGCAAGGCGCTTCGCCAGATCCAGCAGGACATCAACCGCGGTAGCCTTCATGAACTGGGCGACCGATGAGGAGATCGCCGCCAGGAAGGCGGAGCTGGAGCGCAACATGCGGGAAGAAGTGAGAAGGGCAGCATCACGTCAGCCGGGAGGAAGGACCGGGAACCCAAGGCCAGGCAATCCTACTTTTGTGGGATCTATTAACCCTCACCGTGCTTATTCTCATGATGTTCCAGGAACAGTGCCACAAGCAGCTGGATCCCCACATTGCTCCATTGTTGGCGGAGACTCATATAGTGACTGATCAGTTCTGCGAGCAGTTTCGTTGCTTAAAGGCGGAGGTTGCAATATTGGAGGCAGAGAATCTTGAGCTCCCCCGACGCCTTCAGTATTTCCTGACACCTCTCAATATAGTACCACCGTCTCCTCCGAGGGAGTGATTCGCCTATGGGGCAACGACACACCCTTGGCTTGTTCCAAGCTTGGGGGAGTGCCCCGGTATCTTTTATCTTTTATTTTCTTAGTCATGTGAGTCGTATCATGAGTAGAGAAGTTATCGTGTAGTATGGTTATGCAGTGTGTCTTGTTGCTCCTTGCGAGTTCTTTGTATCCGTTGGTGTGTGGTTTTCTATAATGGAATATAAATGAGAAGCATCTTTTATTCTTCTGCACTTTTATTTTTTATGGCAATCTCTCTCATTTGTTGGTCTTGTGGTAAGTGATGATTTGACATTGGGTGTATAAGTAGAAGTTTATTCAGTATTGGCAAGCATGACTTGTTTAACTCGCAATAATTACCTTGATGCTTGAGTAGAGAAGAGAATTTATCTTACATGCTTGTGAACCCTCTAGCTTGCATACTTTTGTATTAGATTTATTTCCGATAGTGATGACAAGCTTTATGTTGCATGTTTGGCATATTGTTCTAGATAACATATTTGGTTTACATCTCTCAACACTATATGTTTGTTCAAATACCCCTTTTGCTAAGCCCAAAAATTTGTACTGAGTGTAGAGTTCACTCGTGCATCAAAATCCCAAAGCCAAACTATCTTGCCAGCTGAGTCCACCATATCTACCTATGCATGGTATTTCTTTCCGTTCCAAGTAAATTTGTCATGTGCTAATTTTAAAATATTCAAAATACTCCTTTTTGTGCCTCTGTTTTTAAGCTCATGAGGAAGCATTAGAGAGCTAGATATAACTTGTGACAAGCAATGTCATTTCCCCCCTTTCAACCAGTGTCGATGGTTTACGTCTTCACTTGAATCAACCCAAGAGCAACTTAAGAAAAATATAAATATAACTCACCATTCTCCTCCGCACAATGAAAAATCTGAGAAATCAGCTCTAAACATTGGACAGTGGTGAAACTAAGAA
This sequence comes from Puccinellia tenuiflora, assembly GCA_012064385.1. Taxonomy (NCBI): domain Eukaryota; kingdom Viridiplantae; phylum Streptophyta; class Magnoliopsida; order Poales; family Poaceae; genus Puccinellia; species Puccinellia tenuiflora. Next base: position 1,124,055 of record QRDG01000025.1, read on the forward strand.
GAAAGAGGAACGTACTCGTTCCTCTAAAAACCAGCTGCTCTCACAAGTCTAAAAGTCTTGCTTGTTATGGGAGACTAGATGGCTTCTCTGTTGTGACATCGTTGACGAATGCATGCATCTCTCAAAATTGTTTTACTTCTGTTTTATAAAAAATAAAAAGCTCTAGCACATGACTAATCCCTGCTTCCATCTGCGAAGGGCCTTTTTTTTACTTTAATGTTGAGTCAGTTTTCCTTTTTCTTCTATCTTCCACAAGCTAACTTACAGTGTTGACCTATGATGTTAGCAAGTATGATATCTACATTGTGTCTTTTATGTCTCATGATAGTTGTTTATTTTTCTTATGTCAGTTCTAACTCTTCTATCATAAGAATACAGCCTCGATGATTTGCAACTCGTGGAAAGATGACTTAATAGTTGAAGCATTTAAACGGATCTTTCTTGAAATATGAGCTGACAAGTATAATTGCCTCTTAAGCGTCTTAGTTTGCCATTGCTTAATAAGTTTCTGTTTCACTTCACCTTAACATGTTATAGTTACATTACTTGTCTTTGAGAAGCTTTATGAGAGAAAGGTTGCTGTTTAAAATGTATTTGTGCTTGTTGAGTAAATACTGATGCTTCATGTTCCTATTCTTTATTTATCGACACTTCACTCCATAAACATGTGGTCATGTTTACCGAGCTCAGTTTTCGCTTGGGGACAAGCGGAGTATAAGCTTGGGGGAGTTGATACGTCCATTTTGCATCACTATTTTACATCATAATTTATCTTTATTCATCGATATATTTCATATTATGATGCAATACTTATGTTATTTTACATTATTTTGTATGTTTTGCAATTATTGGGGATTCATTCGCCGGAGCCCGGAATCAGCTGTCAAGATACGTGAGGTCGGAAGCTCCAAAAATTCCAGAAAAATTCGGAGGATAATATTTTGGGAAATAAGTCACAGAGTCAAAAGGACGCACGGAGGCGAGCTCCAGGTAGCAGGGGCGGCCCCTGCCGCGGGTCCACTCCAGGCCACGAGTGGGACCCGCCCCTAGCCCCTGTGGCCCCCCTCCGGCTCCCCTCGGCGTACTAGTACCCTTTGACCTAAAATCATCGGGGGCATCGACGAATAATTTTTCCACCGCCCCCACGAGGCGGAAACCAGACAGAGAGAAGAAGAGCTCCGGCAGGGAGAAAACTGCCGGGGAATTTCCCTCCCGAAGGGGGGAATCGCCGCCATCGTCATCGCCATCATGCCGGGCATCATCGGGATCATCATCAACATCATCTCCATCATCAGCACCATCATCATCGCCACCATCCCATCTCATCTCGCTGTGACAATTATCATTGTGTTGTTTTTAGTTCACCGGAATCGTATCCCGGGTGTTGATTACCACTTGTAGTTGATGCTTGAGAGTTTTATCGGTGATTTATCATTACAATCAGATTGTTACCCATGTTCATATCACCTCTGATCATGATCCATATGATATCTTGTGAGTAGTTCATTTGGTTCTTGAGGACATGGGGAAAGCCTAGTTGCTAGTAATTGCATAATGGTGAGTAATATTTAATTGTTTGATATATGTTGTGGTGTTATTCCTCTAGTGGTATCGTGTGAACGTCGACTACATGATACTTCACCTTTCAAAGGGCCTAGGGGAATGCATGGTGTATTTAGTTTGCCTATGGTAGGGTTGCAGGAGTGACAAAAACCTAAACTCCAATTCGCGAACTAGTGCACTAGGGAGTGTAGGATCTCGGAGTTTAAGGCTGTGGTTAGGTTTTTATCTTAATTACTTTCTTGTAGTTGCAGATGCTTTTAAGGGGTTTAATCACAAGTATGTATTTGTCCAAGGGCGGTGCATTAGCGTAGATTCACCCACACAACACTTTATCAAAACATTGAAGATTAATCACCGGCGTGCAGCGAAAATGGCTAGGCAGAAATTCCCATGTGTCCCCGAGAACATTTTAATCATCATAAGTAACACAACCGGAATGTCCTTTGAGCTTAAAAGGATTGGGCTATTTGCTATTATTATTGTAGCACTCTTTTATTTACTTGCTCTTTATTTGTTCTTTATATGAAAACTCCAAAAATATTTCTCTTTTAGTGCTTGCAGTAAAACCTTGCTGAGATCTACTTGTCAACACCTTCTACTCCTCGTTGGGTTCGACACTCTTACTTATAGAAAGGACTACGATAGATCCCCTACACTTGTGGGTCATCAGGCCGCGCGTGGGGCCCACCTGGGGCCCCTGTCCATCGCCTCGCGTCGCCCCTTCGCCTATAAATTCCCCTCTGACCTAAAAATAGAGGAGAACGGATCACAATTTCCAGAATACGTCCGATGCCGCCGCCATCTCAAACCCTAGTTCGGGAAGGGTCAGAAGCTCTTCCCGGCACCCTGCCGGAGAGGGGAATCGACGCCGTAGGCATCTACATCACCATGCCTGCCTCCGGAGTGATGCGTGAGTAGTCCACCATGGGACTACGGGTCCATAGCAGTAGCTAGATGGTTGTCTCTCCTCCTTGTACTCCATTGCTTAGATCTTCTGAGCTGCCTATCATGATGAAGATCATCTATTTGTAATTGCTACATGATTGTGTTTGAATGGATCCGATGAATTGTGGAAGTCATTACTTTTGTTCAGTTATGTGTTTCATCTATGATCTTGCATGCTCTCAGATGCTAGTGGTTGCTTTGGCCGAGTAATTGTTAGTGTTGTATGAGGGAGTATTTATGCTAGATAGTGGGTTCATGCCTCTCTTTGTCTGAGTTCGGTGACAGGAACGGTCAAGGTTAGTGATGTGCTGTTGCCACTAGGGAGAAAACAGCGGTGTGATTACTTCGTGTTATCTACATTGCTTACATTATGCACTTTGCTTATTGCAATGATCTGTTGCTTGCAACTTAATACTTTTGGGTGACATGCTGGATAGCGATCCCAGAGTGGATTATTAGTCATAGATGCAGTTGGATGACGGTCTATGTATTTTGACATAATGCCCATATTAGATGAAGCGGTGAATTATATTGTTTATGATAGCCTTGTTGTGCGCCTACAATTCTGTCAATTGCAATGCTGTAATTTGTTTACCCATCATGTATATCTTTTGGAGAGACACCTCTAGTGAACTGTTGACCCCGGTCCTATTTTCCTACATTGCTTACGACCGTTTTCATAGCTTTTCATCATCATTTGCTCATATTTCATCATCATCATCATATTTTACATCCACACATTTAATTCTTTGTGTTTGGCAAGCCGGAGAGATTGACAACCTCTCTGTTTTGTTGGGGCAAAGTAGTTTGTTTGTGATTGTGTGCAGGTCCGCGTTAATCTACAAGCGCCAGAGTGGATTGACACCTTGCTAAGACTTCTCCAAGTCCTATTGGATTCGATAACCTTGGTTTTGTAATCAAGGGAAAACTTCTTCTGTGCTGCATCATACCTTCCTCTTGGGCTCTCCCAACAACACGTCATCAGTCCACCATCGCTTCTTTGTAGTTCGTAGGTTTGCCTTGTTTTATTCACAAGATGGTTATAACAAGATTGCCGCACCACATAGTGCGAAACGCATTCTCGTACACCTACAATCTTAGTATGAGCTTTGATCAGAGCACCATGATCATTATCACTAGCTTCCTTCCAGATGACGGTTCCGGAACAACTTCCGTTGCGCCACTCAATGTCCGGAGGGGAAGTTCATTAACTTCGTCTTGCTCTACTATATCTCTCACTTATACCCTTGGCAAGATACAACTTCTTGAGCAAGGTACGTTCCAGCAACAAATTGCATTTATCGTGAAAGATGTATCCAATTGACTTCTTAGATACACTACAAAGATGAATTTTCCGCTTTAGTTTCGAACACATCGAAACACTAAATTACAGAAACGACAATCTAGGCTCAAAGCCATGCCATAACTCATATGGTATTGTCTCCACGGATTTGGATGGTTTCCCTATTACCTAAAGTGAATGTTTTGATTCTAACACATAACTCAAATGATAACAATAATTTGATAAGAGATATTATTTATCATACACTATCAAAACACATAACTCAAATGTTATGAATGTAGGAACTAGTACCATCTATTCAGATAAGAACATTACATTCGTAACCGGTGTATGATCATTCAAGATATTACTCATAATTATAGGACAACAATTTGTCACTAACATATATGAATAATCATCTCACCAGAGGCAAGACGCACTTATAATGATCATGCTAACACACATTGATTACAAAAGAACTTATTCAAATGGTAGATGCAGAGGGAGAGTGCCGATGGCCATCACAACATATTGCTTGCCATTATTGACACACATCATCTCCTCGTCCTTCCAAGCAACTCAAGCAGAAAATCTTGTTTCACAAAACATGACCAGTATCAAAACTCAGTCGCTGCAGTGAGTACTTGTTTAGGTAAAACATTCATAACGCGTATATCATATATACCATCATCATTTATGACTTCCCGGTGATCGATTCATCTTCTTGGTTTTTCAAAGCAACCAAGAATTCATGAAGGTGAACGATTCCCCTTGCATGACATGGTCTATGACAACCTACTTGCATCTGGGGTGAGCAGCAAGTGCAGCACCTCATCATAAGCAAAATGTATGTCATCCAGTATTTGAGCTGAACGTGGTATTACAGTGTCATCAAGCATGACCGCCACGTGCTCTATTAGTGCGAGTTTTCTCTTCCATTTTGCTCGAGAAGAAAACAGCCAAAATGCTGAAAAACTTCATCGAGTCGACTTGCGGTGCATGCAGTGCATCGAGTTCAACGACAATTCTGAATGTTCGTGATCTATCAACACGCACCTAGAGTTCATACTCTTATGGCATAGATCACAGCACACTGGACCATGATGGAATTATCCGCGCGAACTTGATAATCCAAATTATCTCTTTGTTAGCGGAATCTCCGGGTTTATCTCCTAACGGTTTTGCATCATATAGAGCAAAAAGTTTGAAACAAGGAGTATCCTCAAGCTACGGTACAAAACTATGAAGTTGAACCCACCTTTTAAGTTTCTCAATCGCAGGAATGCATCTAAGTTTTAAAGAGGGCTAATGAACAGGTTATTATCTACATAGATTTTGCAAAGATATTAAGACTATGTTCATAATATGAGTTCATGTTTATCTATATAAAACTTCAAGAACTCCCACTCAAAACGAACATCTCTCATCATCGTTCTAGTGATTACACAATCCTAATTCACTACATCACCCCCGATCGTCACGGCTAATGATATAGCTTCAAAGGTAGACATCACCATGTCAATTACATCATCCATGTCACTCATGCTCAACCTTTCGTTCTCCTGTATTCCAAGGCCATGTCTGTACATGTTAGGCTCGCCAATCCAACCTTAGTATATTGTTGTGCATACATGGCTTGCACCCACCGTATGTGAACCTAGATATGTCTGACACCCTGATTGCTACTGATGAAGAGTTGGGTGGTGTCCCAAGCGAATGCGGAGATGTAGCAAGCATCAGCTTTCCCTCGATAACGAACCGAGGTTTATCGAACCAGTAGGACCTTGAAATCAACAACAAAGTGAATGTTGAAGATCTCTGGCGCTTGACATGGACCTGCACACACTCAACCAAAATACTTTGCCCCCAACGGCGGAAAGGTTGTCAATCTTTCCGGTCTCGCAAAAAACAAAGCGGTTAATTATATAGTGAAATAGATGAAATATGAAAATGGACCAGTAGAGTAATGATGATGAAAAGTGATGAATAAAGGTTGCAATCAATGTAAAAAGATGGACCGGGGGCCATGGGTTCACTAGTGGAGTCTCTCAAGTAAATAGAACAATCGTATGCTGGGTAAACAAATTATAGCTGGGCAATTGACAAGATTATAACACAAACTTAATCTAGCTATGACAAAGAGAACATGATAATATTTAAGTAGGCATCATGACAATGAACAAAGACCGTTGAGTCCAACTGCATCTTTGTCTAAAAAGTCCACCGTGGGATCGCTATCCAGCCTGTGACCCATCGGTATTAAGTTGCAAGCAACAAACATTTTCATTAAGTAAAGCGCATGAAGTAAGCAATACTAATATCAAAAGAGACATTAACACCACTGTTTTACCCTTAGTAGCAACAACACACCCTCGCCCTTAGACGTTTCTGTCACTCGTGCCCAGGAACAAAAGGGGGCATGAACCCACTATCTAGCATAAATACCCTCTCTTGGAGATACACACAATCACTTGTCCAAAGTAACTACGCACATCGGAGAGCATGCAAGAACATAAATCAATATAAAAATCATGCAACCCTGCAATTAAGATACAAGAAGTCTCTTGTGTCCCCAACACACCTAATACAATTGTCAGTTGTATAGGTGCACTAGTTCGGCGAAGCGATATTAAAATATGGGTAATATGGATGGTAAAACAAGGTTTTGTAATTCTGTAATAAAAATGGCAGCAAGCAACAAGTGACAAAAGTGACTAAAAACGGTGTATCAATGCTTGCAAACAAGGCCTAGGCTTCATACTTTCACTAGTGACTACTCTCAACATCATTAACATAATTAAACACATGATAGTTCCCACAAAAACACATGCATGGTAGACGTTACTCGGAGATCATTCTTTCGTGGATCAAATAGGAGGAGAATTGCGTAGGGCTACGAAAAGCACACCTTAAAGTTCATATTCCACATCTATGGACACTTCATGCTGTCACTATCCGCATCCAAATATAGTACTAACAAACACCACAACCTATTTCTTGAATAGTCTCTTTCTTCAATAACACAAGCATCAAGAAACCTCATGATCTATTCAATCCAACAATAATAAAGAACAAACTCATGATGAAGATCCCTCTAATATTGATGCATAGAGCCACACACGGCACCCTCACTGTCACCGTGGTACCGTGATCACAACGGTGACTCCGCAAATTATACTAGATAACACCACTTGACCAACATCATATCCATTACACATAGGGAAACATCATGTATTCAACTATACTAATAAAGCTCATGATCACAACAAAGATCACATCATGGGAGAGAGAGATAACCAGATACTACGTGTATAAGCCTCATCCCCGGTGAGGGACTACTCCCTCCTCATCGCGGGAAGTATCGGCGTTGATGGACATGGCCCCGGCGGTCGATCCCCGTCCCGGCATGGTGCCGGAACAGGACCTTCTAAACCCCCTAAACTTGTCGGCGATGGCCGCGGAGCTCTGTATCGTATTTGCGAAAATCCTTCGGGGATTAGGGTTTTTTCATCAGGGATGATTTTATAGGCATCGGAGGCGGCCGAGGGGGTGCCCGAGGGGCAGAGGCGGGCTGTGGCCGCGGACCCCCTTAGACTCGCGGGTGGGACCCGCCCCTGGCCTATGGGTCCCCCCCGAGGTCGCCCTTCTGGCTCCCTTCCTCATTTCTTTAATAAAAAATCATCGTAAATTTTCGTCCAATTCCGAGAATATTTCCAGAAGTAACTTTCTGCAACAAAAACAGCACAAAAACAGGGAACTGGCACTGGGCATCTTGTCAATAGGTTAGTCCGACAAAATGCATAAAAATGATGTAATACAATAGTAAAAACATGTGACAACATCACAAAACTAGCATGGATCACTCAAAAATTATAGATACGTTTGACACGTATCAGCATCCCCAAGCTTAACTCCTACTCGTCCTCGAGTAGGTAAGTGATAACAAAATAATTTTTGATGAGACATGCAACCAAACACAATCATGATCAAAATAGTAATGTACAACACATGATGTGAATAAGGTGATCCAAAACAATTGCCTATAGTTGACATTAAGAAAACAATGATTAACATACGCTAGCTAACAAATACTAGAAACTTTTCATGAATAAGTGCGTTGGAGACATGGAACCATACATAAGGTTTAGAAAGAAGAATTGAAAATTATATCTACAATGTAAAGCATCAATCATTCTTCAAAGCATTCAAGTAGTCATTCATGAAAATAGCCAAGCTCGAGTCAGGTGTCCTAATCCATCTCCTTCACAAAGCAAATGTTTCGCAGTCTACTCAACTAGTGTAAGTAAGAAGTGGCTTTGGCACCAAAATGTTATGGCAAAGAGAACAATGATGGAGGTTTGGAAGGCCAAAAAAAAGTCTCAAACAGTGGAGAGGGTAACCACAAGACAGAAGGAAGTCCCGTAGTTGACACTGTATGAGGAGTAGTGATTGTCATGCTACGGATGCACATAGAGCTATAAGTGTATGAAAGCTCTCCAAAGGAACTAGTGGGGGTGCATCCTACTTGCTTGCTCATGAAGACCTAGAGCTCACTTGAGTAGGCTCATCCTTGGAATATACAAGCCAAGTTCTATAACGTTAATTCCCCACATAGTTATACTACTAAAACAACATGAGAACTATCTACAATGAAGTGTAGGTGCTAACTAGCACAAGTGTGGTAAAAAGGATAATAGTGCTGATCCCTCTCTCTTTTTTCTATTTTTTTTGGATTTTGGTGGCCTCCTTGGCTCTTTTAAATGCTCTCTCATTTGGCCTCTTTTTGGGCTCTTTTATTTTTCTCTCTTTTTGTATTTTTACCTCACCGTAGGAGAAACACTCTATATTACAATGGAACATCACACTTTTTGGTACTCATAACTCATAAGACTAATACATGATGTATAAAAGAAGGTATGCATGATCGAGCGTATTGTGGAAAAAATGTAGAACATGTGGCAAGCCACGCAGCACACTAACTCAATGATCAAGCAAACTATATGGTAATGAAGAATGACATCAAGTCATGATGTAATGATGGATGTTGCATGGCAATGTATCTCGGAACGGCTATGGAAATGCCGTGATAGGTAGGTATGGTGGCTGTTTTGAGGGAGATAATTGGCTTATGTGTAGGAGAACAAGATGAAGTTCTCCCACGGGGTTGGATGTACTGGCGAAGTATGCACCAATCTCAATGTGAGAGAGGGCATTGCGCAGCACCGAAGAGGTTAGCAAAATATGGAAGTGGAAGTGCCAAAAACCAAAACTCAACAATGCATTTCGTATATTGCAAACAACTAGCAATTTCAATGTTCCACAAATGGTTAGAAACACCCCGAGAGGGGTCGCGGCGGCGACACAAGTGCCCCGTTGGTTTCCCCGACCATTGCAGTAACTACCCACTAGGAACTTCTTTTCAACTGAGCAGAATTCATGATGCAAAAACATTGTTGACTTAGGTTGTTTTTAGTTAAGAAAGATACGGCTCCACACTCTACTAACACGCCTCCACTAATCGGCTCTAACACCGTTAACCAACACATTTTAACCATTAGTTATTTTAATGCCTCAAAACAATTGAAGAGTATCAAATTATCCACATAGTGATCTACAAGACTATGTAGGTTTTTTTTTCTATTTCATACCACTACCACATGCATAGCATTTTATCGCTCTAACAAATCAACCAAGCAACCAAAACAACTCTCTAACAAATATAAGTGAAGATCAAGAGAGTCTAACAACAACAACAACTAGCAGCTCTAAACAAGATAAAAGCTAAAAGCGAGAGCTTACTAGCAAACAAACAGTAGCTAAGAATACTCAACAAGATATAAGCGAAGCAAACGAGTATTCAAATGAAAAGCGGAGCGTGTCTCTCTCCCACACAAATAAAGCTAGGATCCAACATGAATATGACCAGCAAACAAACAAAACAAAACTGAAAGCAAAAAGACGCTCCAAGCATAACACATAATATGTAAAGTGATAAAAACTTAGTTCAACGAAGACGACCTCATGATAGTCGATGAAGAGGAGGGGATGCCTTAGGCATACCCAAGCTTTGACGCTTGATGGTTCTTGATATTCAGAGGGGGTGCCATGGGGGCATCCCCAAGCTTGAGCTCTGATCCATCTTCAATTTCTTCATTATCCTCTCCTTTGGAACTTAAAAACTCCCTTCACACAAAACTTCTCATAAACTGATTAGAGGGTTAGTGCTCATAAATTAAAATGCACATGTGTTCAACTCAAGACAAATTGCAAACAACTTTATCAGGCATTAGCTACTGTTTACTAAGCCTCAATGTGGTACTCCTCCTCTAGAGTATCACATTTGACGATAGTAAAGAGACGAAAGAAAATAAAAGCAGAATCTGTCAAAAACTGAATAGTCTGTAAATATCGAATTTTTATAGGCACTTCTGTAGCTCAAATAAGCAAACTAAAAACTAACGAAAGATAGATAAAAGTATCAGGATTTCTGTCTAAAAATATCAGAAAAAGATAAAATTCAGGTATTTTCTGGATTTTGAAACAGTGAAGGACAGAAATCTGGTTCTGGACAGCAAAACAATACCTCGCACTTTCAATGCATTGGAGGCTAAACTTGGCACAAAAAAACCAAAACAAAAAGATACAATGAAGTTGCTACAGAGGAAATAACTCCATGACTCAAGAAAAGCAAAAACAAAACTGAAAGAAAAGAAAACATGGGTTGTCTCCCAAGAGCGCTTTTCTTTTAAGTCTTTTAGCTAGGCATGATAATTTTAATGATGCTCTCATAAGAATAAGAGTTGGAACGCAAAAGAGAGCATCATGAAGAAAATATCAAACACATTTAAGTCTAACTCTCTTCCTATGCATAGGCATCTTGTAAGAAAATAAATCATTGGAGCATAAAGCTAATAGCATAGGAAGGCAAAGCAAATGCAACTTTAAAACCTTCAACATAAAGAGAGGGAACCGAATATTATTGAGATATTTAGAGCCATATTTCCCTCTCTCACAATAACTTTCAGTAGCATCATGAATAAACTCAACAATATAGCCATCACATAAAACATTCTTATCATGATCTACATGCATAAAATTATTATTACTCTCCACATAAGTAAAATCCTTCTCATTAGTAATAGTGGGAGTACCACAATCATAGCTATCATTGTAATCATCATAAATAGGAGGCATATCATTATCAAAATAAACTTTATCCACAAGAGTAGGTGGAACTAAAATATCACAATTATTATAATCATCATATATTGGAGGCAAAGTATCATCAAAGCAAATTTTCTCCTCAAAGCTTGGGGGACTAAAAAGATCATATTCATCAAAACCGGCATCCCCAAGCTTGCAATTTTCCATAGCATTAGCAACAATGGCATTCAAAGAAATCGTACTAATAACATTGCTACTACAATAAAGTTCCATAGGTTTTTTAATTTTCTCTTCAAAAGCATCATGACCAATTTCAAGATAAATTTTATAAAGCTCTCTCTAATTTTGTTGTTGTTTTCCATTAAGCCTAACTAGTGAAATAAAAACAAGAAACAAAAAGATTTAATCGCAAGATCTAAAGAAGATACTTTCAAGCACTCACCTCCCCAACAACAATGCTAGAAATTAGCTTCATCGTCGGAGTGTGAGTACCACTTATCTATCCTCCGCGGCAATGGCGCCAGAAAAGAGCTTGATGTCTACTACACGCTTCTATTCTTGTAGACTTGTTGGGCCTCCAAGCGCAGAGGTTTGTAGGACAGTAGCAAATTTCCCTTAAGTGAGTAACCCAAGGTTTATCGATCTCAGGGAGGTGTAAGGTGAATGTATCCTCTCTCAAGCAACCCTGCAATTAAGATACAAGAAGTCTCTTGTGTCCCCAACACACCTAATACAATTGTCAGTTTAATAGGTGCACTAGTTCGGCGAAGAGATATTAAAATATGGGTAATATGGATGGTAAAACAAGGTTTTGTAATTCTGTAATAAAAATGTCAGCAAGCAAACAAGTGACAAAAGTGACTAAAAACGGTGTATCAATGCTTGGAAACAAGGCCTAGGCTTCATACTTTCACTAGTGACTACTCTCAACATCATTAACATAGTTAAACACATGATAGTTCCCACAAAAACACATGCATGGTAGACGTTACTGACGAGGTTGTGACTCGGTAAATCCCTGGGTTGAGCACCCCGGGTTGATTGAGGGGGAGAGAGGTGAGCGCTGGTGATCACGACGGCTAACAGGCGAGGTTTTACCCAGGTTCAGGCTCCCGGAGGATAACACCATACTTCCTGCTTGTCTGGTATTGATGTTGAGCGTGGCTACAATGGCGAGATGGAGATCTCGCTAGGGTTTGAGCTGGCGGCTATGAGCTGGAGTCGAGTTACCCTAGACGAGGGACCCTCGCAGCCTTTATATGATAGGCTGGGTCTCAGGTGAACGGTGCCGATGGCACCTACAGGATGATCAAGGGCGATGACCTAACGTCGACTATCTTGGGCCACACGTCGTCCTTCTTGGGCCTTCCTTGGACCCTCGCCATAGGGTTAATGGACTTGGCGTGACCCAGGTATCACCACCGTGGGGCAGTCAAAGAGTAACCCCACGACAGTTACTCGGAGATCATTTTTTCGTGGATCAAATATGATGAGAATTGCGTAGGGCTACAAAAAGCACACCTTAAAGTTCGTATTCCACATCTATGGACACTTCATGCTGTCACTATCCGCATCCAAAGATAGTACTAACAAACACCACAACCTATTTATTGAATAGTCTTTTTCTTCAATAACACAAGCATCAAGAAACCTCATTATCTATTAAATCCAACAATAATAAAGAACAAACTCATGATGAAGACCCTCTAATCTTGATGCATAGAGCCACACATGGCACCCTCACTGTCACCGTGGTACCGTGATCACAATGGTGACTCCGCAAATTATACTAGATAACACCACTTGAGCAACATCATATCCATTACACATAGGGAAACATCATGTATTCAACTATACTAATAAAGCTCATGATCACAACGAAGATCACATCATGGGAGAGAGACATAACGACATAGCTACTTGTATAAGCCTCAGCCCTGGTGAGGGACTACTCCCTCCTCATCGCGGGAAGCAGCGGCGTTGATGGAGATGGCCCCGGCGGTCGATCCCCGTCCCGGCAGGGTGCCGAAACAGGACCTTCTGAACCCCCGAAACTTGTCGGCGATGGCGGCGGAGCTCTGTATCGTATTTGGGAAAATCCTTTGGGGGTTAGGGTTTTTTCGTCGGGGAAGATTTTATAGGCATCGGAGACGGCCGAGGGGGTGCCCGAGGGGTAGAGGCGGGCTGTGGCCGCGGCCCCCCTTAGACCCGCGGGTGGGACCCGCCCCTGGCCTGTTGGCCCCCCCGGGATCGCCCTTCTGGCTCCCTTCCTCATTTCTTTAATAAAAAATAGTCGTAAATTTTCGTCCAATTCTGACAATATTTTTAGAACTAACTTTCTACAACAAAAACAACACATATAAACAGGGAACTGGCATTGGCATCTTGTCAATAGGTTAGTCCGACAAAATGCATAAAAATTATGTAATACGATAGTAAAAACATGTGACAACATCACACAACTAGCATGGATCACTCAAAAATTATAGATACGTTTGACACGTATCACTTCTCTAGAAAATAATGGTCGCCCCGTCGTTTTTAGGGTTAAAGGGAATTTATAGGCGTCAGAGGGGGCCGAGGCGGTGCCCAAAGGGCAGGGGTGGGCCCCACCCGCTGGTCCTAGGGGGGCCGCGGCCGCCACCCGCCTATGGCCCCTGGGTGGCCCCCCAGGCTGCCCTTTGGTCCTCTGGTTCCTTTCGTCGCATAAAAAATCTTCGTAAATTTTCAGCGCAATCCGACGATATTTCCTGTGGTGAACTTTCTGAAATACAAAAACAGGAAACTGACACTAGGCATCTTGTCAATAGGTTAGTCCAACAAAATGCATAAAAATGATTAATATGATAATAAAAACATGTGACAACATCACAAAACTAGCATGGATCAATCAAAAATTATAGATATGTTTGACACGTATCAGCATCCCCAAGCTTAACTCCTACTCGTCCTCGAGTAGGTAAGTGATAACAAAATAATTTTTGATGAGACATGCAACCAACACAATCATGATCAAGATAGTAATGTAAAGCATAGGATGTGAATGAAGTGATACAAAACAATTGTCTATAGTTGATAGCAAGAAAGCAATGAACAACCAAGTTGAATCATTCAAGCAAAACTTTTCATAAATAGTATGTTAAAGACATGAAAGCAATGTGATCCACATATTTGATTAATTCATAAAGTAATAGTTCCATAACAAAAGTGTTTTAGAATCAAAACAAAGAAGATGTAAGTTTTAGCAAAAAGCTTCAACTTCCAACAGTAAACCCAATATAAAGATTCATGTTTAATCTGACGATGCAATATGATCAATGATACCCAGTGTCAATGCTAGATGTTTGCTTTGGTGGAGATAGAAGGAAGAGGAAAACTGACTCAACATTAAAAGTAAAAGAAAGGCCCTTCGCAGAGGGAAGCAGGGATTAGTCATGTACTAGAGCTTTTTATTTTTACGAAACAGAAGTAAAACAATTTTGAGACATGCATACTTTCGTCAATGACTTCACAATAGAGAAGCTATATAGTCCCTCATAACAAGCAAGGCTTTTAGACTTGTGAGCGCAGCTGGTTTTTAGAGGAGCGAGTACGCTCCTCTTTCTCCTTGGTTTCACCACTTTCCAATGTTTAGACTTGATTTCTAGGAATAGAATGGTGAGTTATATTTATATTTTTGCTTAAGCTGCTCTCGGGTTGATTCAAGTGAAGACGTAATCCATCGACACCGGGTGAAAGGGGGGGGGAATGACCTTGCTCGTCATGAGTTATATTTAGCTCTCCACTGCTCCCTCATGAGCTTAAAAACAGAGGCACAAAAATAGAGTATTTTGAATTTTTAAAGATAGCACATGACAAATTTACTTGGAATGGCAAGAAATACCATGCATAGGTAGATATGGTGGACTCAGCTGGCAAGATAGTTTGGCTTTGGGATTTGGATGCACGAGTGAACCATACACTCAGTACGAATTTTTGGGCTTAGCAAAGAAGGTATTTGAAGCAAACATCTAACATTAACCGGTAACAAAGTAACATAAGACATAAGTCAATCATAACCATAAATCTCCACACCGTCTCCCTTGTTGACCAAACAATTCTTTTGATGGAAAGATTAGCTTATTGAATTAACAACTACGAAACACCACACAATTTCAAGCTTTTAACAGTATTTCTTTACTAATCAATTCCACTCAAATAACCATCAAGTTTAAGCATTCATCTTAATATCTCAAAACAAATGAGAAGTATCAAGTATCCACACAATGATCTACAATACTATGCAGGCTTTCGTTTCATTCCACTATCAAATGAACAGCATTTTGTCACTTCGACAATTCAAGGAATTTATCAATAACAACTCTCCAACAAATATAAGTGGAGAACAAGAGAGTTTAACAACGACTACTAGCAGCCCTAAATAAGATAAAAGCTAAAAGCGAGTGCTTACTAGCAAACAAATAGTAGCAAAGAATACTCAACAAAATATAAGCGAAGCACATGAGTATTCAAACGAAAAAGCGGAGCGTGTCTCTCTCCCACACAAACAAAGCAAGGATCCAACAAGCATATGACCAGCAAACAAACAAACAAAACTGAAAGTAAAAAGACGCTCCAAGCATAGCACATAATATGTAAAGTGATAAAAACATAGTTCAACGAAGACGACCTCATGATAGTCAATGAAGAAGAGGGGATGCCTTGGGTATCCCCAAGCTTTGACGCTTGATGGTTCTTGATATCCAGAGGGGGTGCCATGGGGGCATCCCCAAGCTTGAGCTCTGATCCATCTTCAATTTCTTCATTATCCTCTCCTTTGGAACTTAAAAACTCCCTTCACCCAAAACTTCTCATACACTGATCAGAGAGTTAGTGCTCATAAATTAAAAGTGCACATGTGTTCAACTCAAGACAAATTGCAAACAACTTTATTAGGCATTATCTACTTTTCACTAAGCCTCAATTTGGCACTCCACCCCAAGAGTATCACATTTGACGATAGTAAAGAGACGAATACAAAATAAAAGCGAATCTGTCAAAATCTGAACAGTGTGTAAAGATTGAAATTTTTGAGGCACTTCTCTAGCTCAACTCAGAAAACTCAAAACTTATGAAAGATAGATAAAAGTATCAGGCTTGCTGTCTAAAAATTTCAGAAAAAGATAAAATCCAGAGATGTGTTGGATTTTCGAACAGTGAAGGACAGAAATCTGTTTCTGGACAGCAAAACAACACCTCGCACTTTCAATGCATTAGAGGCTAAACTTGGCACAAAAAACCAAAAGAAAAAGATACAATGCGGTTGCTACAGAGGCAACAACTTCAAGACTCAAGAAAAGTAAAAAGCAAACTGAAAGTAAAAGATGGGTTGCCTCCCAACAAGCGCTTTTCTTTAACGCCTTTTAGCTAGGCGCAATGCCAAATGTCAAGTTATTTCGGAGGCCTTTGCAACATCTAGAGCATAGCTTGACCTTATGATTGATTCAAAAGTAATTTTTTTCTCTTTCTAGGGAAGTGTTCCATCCCTCTTCTAAGGGGGAACTGAAATCTTATATTTCCCTATTTCATATCAATAATAGCACCAACGGTTCTCAAAAACGGTCTCCCCAAAATAATAGGACAAGAAGCATTACACTCAATGTCCATAACAATAAAATCAGCGGGAACATAGTTATCATTAACAACAATAAGGACATCATCAACTCTGCCCAAAGGTTTTTTTTAGAAGAATCAGCAAGATGCACATTTAAATAGCACTCTTCCAAAGGATTTAAATTGAGCATATCGTAGAAACTATTAGGCATAACAGAAACACTAGCACCAAGATCACACAAAGCATTGCAATCAAAGTCATTTATTCTCATCTTAATAGTGGGTTCCCATACATCTTCTTCTTTCTCTCTAGCCCATCTAGCTTCTTCTTTCTCTCTAGCCCATCTAGCTTTCAAGCGAGCCATCATCCTTTCATTCTCATTAATTTGAAAAGAAATAGCATTTAAAGATTCAATAGGCTTGCATTGAAGAGGAGTGGTTCTAATTTTTAAAATTTCAACATCATGAGCAAGATCTTCTACTTTAGAGACAAGTCTATCTAGTTTTTAAAGTTTCTCTTTGACAGTTTTGTTGAAAGCTTTTTGCGAAGTGATAAATTCTTTTAAAACATTTTCAAGATCATAGGACACATTCTTATTAGGATTATAAGAATTGCCATAGAAATTTCCATAAGGGTTGCTATTATTGGGAGGATAAGGCTTATAGTTGTTACTACCAAAATTATTTCGATAAGCATTATTGTTGAAGTTACTTCTACTAAGAAAATTAAAATCAACTTGATACTTTTCTTGGGAAATGAATGAAGCAAGTGGGACATTATTAGGATCAATAGGGGACTGATTGGTAGCAAGCATTGACATAATCATATCAACCTTATCACTCAAAGAGGAAATTTCCTCGACAAAATTTACCTTCTTACCACTTGGAGCTCTTTCGGTATGCCATTGTGCATAATTTTTCATCATCTCATCCAAGAGTTTAGTTGCTGCACCCAATGTTGTGGACATAAAGGTGCCTCCCACGGACGAGTCTAAGAGGTTCCTTGAAGAAAAATTCAAACCTGCATAAAAAGTTTGGATAACCATCCACATAGTTAATCCATGCGTGGGACAATTTTTAACCATAAATTTCATTCTCTCCCAAGCTTGAGCAACATTATCATTATAAAATTGTCTAAAGTTCATAATGTTACTCCTCAATTGTATGATTTTAGCAGGTGGATAATATTTCCAATAAAAGCATCTTTGCATTTAATCCAAGAATCAATGCTATTTCTAGGCAAAGACAATAACCATTCTTTTGCTCTCCCTCTCAAAGAGAAAGGGAAAAGCTTCAGTTTTATGATTCCACTTTCTACCTCTTTATAATTTTGTATATCACATAGCTCAACAAAGTTATTTAAATTTGAGGCGGCATCATCAGTACTAGCACCAGAAAATTGATCTTTCATAACGAGATTTAGCAAGGCAGGCTTAATTTCATAAGATTCCGCTTTAGTAGCGGGTGGAGCAATTGGAGAGCATATGAAATCATTGTTATTAGTGCTAGTAAAGTCACACAACTTGGTGTTTTCAGTGGAAGACATAATGATAAGATAAAATAACAAGACAGGAATAAAGACTACACTAATTTTTTTGGGTTTTAAAATTTTGCAACAAGAAAAATAAGCTAACGAGAAATAAAACAAGCAAGAGAAAAACAAAGTAAAGTGATTGAGAGTATGAGACTCCCCTTTTTGTAGCTCCAAGATCCCCGACAACGGCGCCAGAAAAGAGCTTGATTGCTACTGATGAAGAGTTGGGTGGTGCCCCAAGCGAAGGCGGAGATGTAGCAAGCAGCAGTTTTCCCTCGATAACGAACCGAGGTTTATCGAACCAGTAGGACCTTGAAATCAACAACAAAGTGAATGTTGAAGATCTCTAGCACTTAATCTTCAATAGACGTGGACCTGCACACACTCAACCAAAATACTTTGCCCCCAACGGCGGAAAGGTTGTCAATCTTTCCAGTCTCGCAAAAAACAAAGCAGTTAATTGTATAGTGGAATAGATGAAATATGAAAATGGACCAGTGGAGTAATGATGATGAAAAGTGATGAATAAAGGATGCAATCAATGCAAAAAGATGGACCGGGCCATGGGTTCACTAGTGGAGTCTCTCAAGTAAATAGAACAATCGTATGATGGGTAAACAAATTACAGCTGGGCAATTGACAAGATTATAACACTAACTTAATCTAGCTATTACAAAGAGAAGATGATAATATTTAAGTAGGCATCACGACAATGAACAAAGACCGTTGAGTCCAACTGCATCTTTGTCTAAAAAGTCCACCGTGGGATCGCTATCCAGCCTGTCACCCATCGGTATTAAGTTGCAAGCAACAGACATTTGCATTAAGTAAAGTGCATGAAGTAAGAAATACTAATATCAAAAGAGACATTAACACCACTGTTTTACCCTTAGTAGCAACAGCACACCCTCGCCCTTAGATGTTTCTGTCACTCGTGCCCAGGAACAAAAGGGGGCATGAACCCGCTATCTAGCATAAATACCCTCTCTTGGAGATACACACAATCACTTGACGAAAGTAACTACGCACATCGCATAGCATGCAAGAACATAAATCAACATATAAGAATCATGCACAATCTGATCATAACTTTATAATCCATCAGATCCCAGCAAACACATCACATAGCATTACAATAATCGATCTAGATCATGTTAGGCAGCTCACAAGATCATAAGACATGAATCGCAAGAGAGAGAGACTACCATCTAGCTACTGCCATGGACCCATGGCCCAAGGTGGGACTACTCACAAATCATCCCGGAGGAAGGCATGGCGATGAAGAGCCCTCCAGGATCGATCTCCCCTCTGGCAGAGTGCCGGGATCTGCTTCAGATTCACCCCCGAACTAGGGTTTGAGATGATGGCGCGTCGGGATGACTTCTCTGGAAAATAATGGCTGCCCCATCGTTTTTAGGGTTAAAGGGAATTTATAGGCGTCGGAGGGGGCCGAGGCGGTGCCCAGAGGGCAGGGGCGGGCCCCACCCACGTGTCCTAGGGGGGCCATGGCCACCACCCGCCTGTGACCCCAGGGTGGCCCCCCAGGCTGCCCTTTGGTCCTCTGGTTCCTTCCGTCGCATAAAAAATCTCCGTAAATTTTCAGCACAATCCGACGATATTTCCTGTGGTGGACTTTCTGAAATACAAAAACAGCAAAAACAGGAAACTGGCACTAGCCATATTGTCAATAGGTTACTCCAACAAAATGCATAAAAATGATTAATATGATAATAAAAACATGTGACAACATCACAAAACTAGCATGGATCAATAAAAAATTATAGATACGTTTGACACGTATCACACCCGATCGTCACGGCGTGCCTCATAACGAAGAACTTTCTTGGTGGTGCATACTAAGGGAGAACACGACATTGGTATTAACTTGAGGGATCATGAAAGTGCATGGTTGCCCCCATGTGTGGTTTTGTTAATTAATGACAATCTCTATGGACTAATGTTTGTATTAAGCTATACTTGTAGGTGTCCATATGCGTTGCTTGATCTCCATATGTTGGAGTCAAGACTAAGGGAAGAACATTTCTTTTTGATCAAGTGTCACATCCCGAATTTTGGCCCTATAAAATTTTCTTTGACAAAACCAAAATTTGGATTTGGATTTGGACCCTTTGATCTTGGCACCTCTATTTTCTTCTACATTTCTAAAACCCTCATGGTTCACAAAATATTTGTCTTTTCTTTAATACACAAGGGACCTAAAACCTAGCCTTCCAAAGGAGCCATACCAAGGGTGACTTCAAAAATTCCCCAAAAATTCCAGAGTGATCCTCATCTAGCCTAGAACCCATTTATGCAAAAATATTGGGTGACTTGTTAAGAAAAGGGTTGACATTTTCCCTGATTTATTTTCTGCCGAAAACCCCAAAACCCTAGCTTTTCAAAGGAAGTAGGTCAAAACCATCTTCAAAAATTCTCCAAAAATTCAGGGAGGATACCTAACCAGTATGTAGTCCAAATATACAAAAATATTCCATACCTTGTTAAGAAAATATTGGAGCTTTTCCCTGTTTTACATTCTGGCCTAAACCTCGTTATTTTTGGAAACCCTGACAAACCTTTTCTAAAAATTCTAAAAACCCTAGGGTAGATGCTCCTAACCAATATCTACCTCTGTGATTTTTCCTAGACAAATATATTTTGATTTAAAGCCCCACAACCTGTTTTTCATTTTTGACCAGAGGTGTTCGATGAAATTTTTGCTTAACCCAAGTTTCAAACCAGCAAAAACACATTACTAGGAAGTTGTAGGTTTTGAAATTCTGCATCAAGTGACGCGATTAGATTTCAGTTTTAAGCCCTGTGGTGCCAAGGGCATCCTCATGCCGATGACGGCATGGTCAGTGGCGTGGCCACCGCTGGCCTGCCTCTGCCCGACGGCGCCGCCACTTTGTGGTCCCCGCCGGTGGCCCCCCCCTCTGCTCCACTCGTGCCCCTCTGCTGCCCCTCCACTCCCTCTACCCTCCAGAAGCCGCGCCCCGCCACCTCACCCTTTCTACAGCGCCATCGGCCGCTCGGCGACGCGCCGCACCAACAGGACCGCCGCGGGTCCCTCCCCTCGCCTGTAGCCACCCCTGTGCGCCCGTGCCGTCGATCCTATCCACTCGGCGCGCAAATTCCGCCGTCCAGCTCACCCCCTGCCGCGACACTGCCGGCGCGCCGCCCGCCACAGCCTCGACACGATGCTCGCCGGCCACAGACACCTCACCCTCTCGCACCAGTACCTCGCCCCCGTGCCTATCCGCAGCTCCGTAAAAGCCGTCGTCCAGCGGTGCCTGCACGCAACCCCTACGACGCGCCGTCCGTCGTCTCGCCCTGCCACGGCCTCCTCGCCCGCCACCTCGCCGTGAGCTCCCGACCGGACCCCCACCCCGCGAGGCTATATAAAGAACCACGAGTAGCAGCCAAGCCACGCACCACCTCTCCTCACACCCCTAGTAGCCTCTCCCTCACCTATTGCATCCCGAGGAGCCCCCCATCGCCGGCGACGAGCGCCTCTCCGCCATTCGGCCTCTGAGAAATTCACCTCTCCAGAGCCACCCCCGCCACCAATCCCTCACCCTATCCTTAAATCCAGAGCCCCAGGAACCCCATGACGCCCTCGCCGGAGTAATTGGTGGTCGGAGGCATCGCCTCCATCCGCGACCACCGTCAGCCTCCGCGGTCACCGACGCCGCCGCGGCTCCCGACCACCCCGCCGCCTGTGAGCACGCCAACGGCAGGAACCTCACCTCCCTAAGTCTCCCTGCCACCACTCCCTCGCCTCCCTGTCGCCGCAGCAGCCAGGAAGCGCCGCCGGTGAGTCCACCGGAGCCGGCATGCTCCGCCCCGTTCTCCTGTTTTCTTTTTCTTTTTATTCTCGCGCGTACCGGTTCGGCTAATGGGCCGCTGACCATTGGGCCCCGCCAGTCAGGTTTTTAAACAATATCAAACCGTTTTCTTTTTTTATTTATTTTCTCTGTTTTTGAAAAGGCAGATTTTAGGGCTGACTTTGAAAGGGTATATCTTCCTCAAAAATAATCAGAAAATTATGAATCTTTTTGCGTTGGCTTTGTTTTGAAATTCTCTACCCAATGCCACTGGTTTCAATTGATTTGAAGTTCATTTGCCCCCTGAACTCTTGAATGCCTTGTGGAAGGTTTTAACCCTAGTTTTGAATTTCTTTAATAGATTCCAACCCCCTTATCGAAGTGGAAGTTGAACCTATCCCTGAAGGCAAGCCATCAGCCCCCAACCATCTGTTCCAAGTCCTCGATGTTTTATTTGTTGCTTGATTGAGCGGTAGTTGCATCTCATATGTCACCCCTATGCTAATATTTCATGCTTATGATTTCATGCAATTTATTATTGTCACCTTTATTTCATGCAATACGATAAACTCATGTTCCGTGAGTTGAGTTCCGGCCGGCGACTAAATACATGTTGGGCACCGCCCGCGTGGATTGAATCTCGCCTACTTTCAGTACTTTTATTTCAACTAACTTTACTTTCCCGCAATACGATAAACCCATCAAGTGTGGGTTGAGTTCCGGCCGGCGACTAAATACATGTTGGGCTCCTCCCACGTGGATTGAATCTCGTCTACTTTCCGTAGAGTGGGGTGTGCGTATTTATTTACTCAACCCGTGGCTGCAACTGGCCGGAGACATCTCCGTCCTCGCCCGGTTGATTTTGTTATTTTATCTTCTTACTCGACCCGTGGCTGCTACTGGCCGGAGACATCTCCGTCCTCGCCCGGTTGATTTTGTTATTTTATCTTTCCCCAACCTGTGGCTGTCACTGGTCGGAGGAAACTCCGCCATCGCCCGGTTGACCTTATTTTACCTTGCTGAACTACTATGTGATTATTTGATGCTCATGTATATCTTGTGGACTAACGTTTGTTGCTGTCTTATGGTCGAGAATAAAAAAAATTGACTAAAAAGATAACCACCTCCGTCGACTAGATTGAGTCAAATAGTGCCACTCGCCAAACACACCCGCACAACCATGCGTCGTTGAAATGGGAAGACCGTAGCTTAGTAGCCTACCGAGCCTCTTTTGATGCTACCCACTTGGCAAGTCTAGTCGGTTACTGCATAGTTGTGGTCGGGGCTAGTCTTGTGAAGGTTCCGGAGCTAGGCGTTGCTCATGAGTTGGGGACGTGCCGGATTCACTTCGTCATAAGACTTAGCCCGAGTGGTAAGTCGGTAGCTACATAAGGAGTGCCTTGGTAGTGCGGACGGCTACGGGGGAATAGGTTTGTGCGGCAGGTACCGGCTGTACAAGCTTAGACCCGAACGTGTGGATAAAAGTTGCAACCTCTCGAGAGTGTCAAATCTAGAATCTAGTATTGTTCCTACCTAAGGAACGGTGTTGGGTCCAGTCACACTAGAGTCAGTCCAGTCGAACACGGAGAAATAAATTCACCAAACGGCCAGAGTTGGCCAAAGTTGAATGAGCTGAAAAGTGGACCATAGTTGGTCAAAAGCTGAGCTCGAGGTGGACCAGAGTTGGTCACGCTTGAGAACCTAAGTGTTGAGAATATTGTTGTGTGGGAATGAGACTCGTTCTCATAATCCACGGTTTTCGTCACAGGTAAGTAGGTAAGTTAAGTCCAACCGTTAAGCTTGGACTCGCACTTGCACATGCCATGCCATATAGGATCATTGGTTACGGTTGATTGTGGATTGATGTCTTGCGAGTACATTCCATGTACTCACCTGGCTTTTCATGTGGCCAGATCCTCCTACCCCCGTCGCCGAGTACCCCTTGTACGAGAACTAGATCCGGTATCCAGGCAGAGCCCTGTGGAGTTAGGCCCTCTTCGTTGCACGCCTCCGCCAATCCGCTTACGCCCTCTGATGAAGTCATGTTCGATAAATAATGTACAAACTGTTGTGTGCGCTAGGGCGCAGCCTTGTAATGAAACCCTTGTAATACATCGTCGGTTTCCGACCCCTTAATAAAGTGGTTATGTTCTGTTATCAAGTTATCATATATTCAGTGCTCCTGGGACTGATATATGGGGTAACTCGATCTCCGGATCGGGGTGCCACAGAGCTTGGTATCAGAGCCTAACTGCCGATAGGATACCCTAGTTCTAAACGGAACCTTAGATAGCGAACATTGCTTTGCTTGCTTTTAATTGTTTCTCTATCTGTTTGTGTTTTTCTAACCTTGCAACTCACATTTTTGGCTTCTACCTTTGGTACAGATGAAGTTTGAGCTACCCGTAGAAACCCCCGCCTTGAACGTTCCCGGCATGCCACAATTCCTCCGCGAGATTTGGGCACACCTCTACCCATCCTCCCCTTCTCCGACCTACCGCGTTCCGTAGTTCTAGCGCCCCTCCTCGCTTCTTCACTGGATACACTCAGGAACCTCAGGCCCAGCGTCTCCGCGTCGACATCGGCACACCCTTCCCCTCGTACACCCCCATAGCGCTGGGAAGGAGCATCGACGGCATCGACATCATCGCACCTGCTACTCCCCTCGAGATGTAGCTTTAGACGCTAGTCTCAAGAGCAGTAGCGCTTGCATCCTAGTTATGTATCGTAGCCGACGATCGCGTAGTCCGACGCGCACGTGAATAATGTAGGAGTAATGGCTTGTCCCTCGCATAATATTGTGTACCGTGTGTCATGTAACCCAACTCTCCATTGTATAAAAACGCCTTGGTTTTATCTCTTGCTTTTATTTGGATCTTCTTGGATGTTGCATTTCTTTCTCCCCTTATGGAAGCTCATGGCACCCGTCAACCCCACCTTCAACCAACCAGGATGAGGCCCAACACAGGTACAAGTGGCACCCAAGGAACCCCAATCCGCCGTTCAGCCCGACAAGCCAGCATGGCCCCAATGCCCCCACAGCCGCCAACTCCACCTCCACAGGAACCCACTCCAAGCCAGCTAATGCGAATAATGGATGAACGCCACCAG
Organism: Puccinellia tenuiflora; assembly: GCA_012064385.1. NCBI lineage: Eukaryota > Viridiplantae > Streptophyta > Magnoliopsida > Poales > Poaceae > Puccinellia > Puccinellia tenuiflora. The sequence goes on from QRDG01000025.1 coordinate 1,149,073, forward strand.
CAGAATATGACCCAGATTATGAGAGAATTTGGTACCTACATGCAAGCACAGAACACCCCTCGCCCGACCCACTCCAAGCTGCAAGACTTCCAGCGTACTCGGCCACCCCAGTTCTCGCAGGCCACCAACCCACTTGAAGCAGATGATTGGCTCCGTACCATGGAGAAGAAGTTAGAGATTGCTCGCGTTGATGAGCAAGACAAGGTACCTTTCGTCACCCACTATCTTGAAGGACCAGCCGATGTGTGGTGGGACAATCAGAAAGATATGAGAGGAAATGGAACCACTATCACCTGGATAGAATTCCAAGAAATTTTCCGCAAAGCCTACATACCCTCAAGCCTTATGAAGATGAAGCAGCAAGAACTCCTAGCACTCACTCAAGGCAACTCAACTGTAAGCGAGTACCTGACCAAGTTCAACGACCTTGCCCGTTATGCCCCAGATGATGTCAACACAGATGAGAGGAAAAAGGACAGATTCCTCCACGGAATGCACCAGGCCATCAAGACTCAGCTCAGTGTCCTACAGTTTCCAGATTTTCAAGCCATGGTAAACACCGCACTGATTTCAGAAAAGGAACACCGCACCATCTATGATTCCCACAGGAGGAAGTTTGAGTCTCGCAAACACCAGCCTGAAGAAGCTCACAAGAAGCCACGTACCTGGCCACCCAATGCACAGGACACTACACCTCCAACCACTTGGACCCCACCCAGAAAGGAAGGGTACCCCCGCAATGAGTTCTACCACAAGCGTCCACTCGTGGATGACTGCAAGAGGGAAAATTCCTGCTTTAAGTGCGGCAAAAAGGGGCACTACATAGCTGATTGCCCGCTGACGAGGAACAACAATGGCAGTAACAACAATAGCAACCTCAACAACCCTCCCGTCGGAACAATGAAGCCACCTCAAGTCGCTCGTGTCCACCACATGTCCGTCGAAGAAACCTACGAAGCTTCAGATGTGATGCTTGGTATGTGAACCACCAACGCTAAACTTGCAATAATTTGTGTTGACCCTGGAACTCCCCACTCCCTCGTCATAAGGTTTCGTTGCAAGGCACCGTTTTATGTTTTCCCTAGACTTGGACCTAAGCCACGAGTTCACGCGTGAGGAATGTCCCCTTCAAAGTTTGGGCAAGCCAGAGCGCCACACCCACAGCAGAATCACAAGGATAAATAAGTAAAAAGAGGACAAACCACCAAAGAGGAAGTCCCTGGAGATGAGAGAATTCTTGAGAGCAGAATAACCATACCTATTCCATGAGCAACTCGAATCTCGGGGACGAGATTCATTTTAAGGGGGGAAGGTTTGTCACATCCCGAATTTTGGCCCTATAAAATTTTCTTTGACAAAACCAAAATTTGGATTTGGATTTGGACCCTTTGATCTTGGCACCTCTATTTTCTTCTACATTTCTAAAACCCTCATGGTTCACAAAATATTTGTCTTTTCTTTAATACACAAGGGACCTAAAACCTAGCCTTCCAAAGGAGCCATACCAAGGGTGACTTCAAAAATTCCCCAAAAATTCCAGAGTGATCCTCATCTAGCCTAGAACCCATTTATGCAAAAATATTGGGTGACTTGTTAAGAAAAGGGTTGACATTTTCCCTGATTTATTTTCTGCCGAAAACCCCAAAACCCTAGCTTTTCAAAGGAAGTAGGTCAAAACCATACCATGCTCTGTGGCACCCCCTTCTGACACAGGTCGTCAGAAAGGCGGTCGCCCCGTGCGCCAGCCCAGGATATCCGGACGCACGTTACGACAATGCAACATAGCGGAAATATCATTACACAATCAGGCCCAAAGGGCTGCAAATGGTTTACATGGCCATCAAGGCAAGAAAAATTATCATTGCCAAGTATGGCACGGGACGGAGTTTAATCGGCAGCGGAAGATAATGGTACGACAAAGTCTTGGTGCGGCTCCATTCCACAGGCATCTGGCTGGGCTACTGATCCTAGCACATTCTTGCTCCATCTCTTTGCTATGGTAGAAGACGAATCCTCTCCACGTCTGGCCACATGCAAAGCCAGTTTGAGTACAATGATGTACTCGCAAGTAACAACCACAAGACATGAACAGTCAAGCAATCAGGCAACAAGTAACTAGTGACAGAAAATAATCTAAATCTGGCAAGTGTCTACTCACGACATTCTAAGTGGATAGCAACAGGGTAGTACGACAATCCTGGCATAAGTAGATAATGGGGTATCACCAGTACAGAGTCCAAGCCAGGTGGGGTTGGATCGTGCACCGGCGATCAGACAAGAGAACTTACCTGTGACGAATAACGGAGGTACCCCTTGGTAATAAGTATTATAACAAACCTGTCACAACTAGGCCCAACGGCCTCACCACATCTTTCCACTGCTAGGCCCACTGGCCTCATCTATCCACTAGGTAATGCACGGACGATGTTGGCTCAGGCCTAACTCTAGGCCCCCAACGATCGCACCGCCATCCCTCAACGCGGGTAACCATTCACAACTGAGGTAACATTCCCTGCATCATCTTATTGTTTATTTAGTGGAATCAGGTTGTTCATCTTACTTTCACACCGAACTTAAGTTTAACCTCCGGACTCGACAAAGGACAATAGTGTGACCGACACTGAACTGTTCCATAACCTAGGAACAAGGCTAGCTGCTAGTTGATACACTCTCGAGAGGTTGCAGTTACCACCCATCTAAATGCACCTTGCTTCGCGACGGCAAGATACAATTACATAACCGTTCACGCTACCAAGACACTCCTTGTATAGCTACCGACTTACCACTCGGGCTAAGTCTTATGACGAAGTGAATCCGGCACGTCCCCAACTCATGAGCAACGCCTAGCTCCGGAACCTTCACAAGACTAGCCCCGACCACAACTATGCAGTATCCGACTAGACTTGCCAAGTGGGTAGCATCAAAGGAGGCGTGATAGGTTACATAGGCTATGGCCCTCCCATTTGGGCGACAGTGGCAGTGCGTTCAAGGTTCAGATTGGTGGCACTATGGACTGACCCTATCGAAGCTTGGAGGGTTGGTTCATTTAATCCAGTTTCTTTCAACAACAATTCCAACAACAGAGGGTTAGTCCAACACAATAAATATAATATCATATCAACACGAAACAGATTAGTCCAATGCAAAATCATAATATCATATCAACATGAAACAGAAACAAACTGCACCCAATATTTCAAACAATATATAGTTAGTTCAATCAATGGTTAGTTTCAACCGGGCGATGGCGGAGATAACTCTGACCAGTGACAGCCACAGGTTGAGTAAAAGAAAATAAACAGCACAGTTGGTTAGCGTCAACCGGGCGATGGCGGAGATACCTCTGGCCAGTAGCAGCCACAGATCGACTACAAAAGTTAGTGGAGGCGTCCACGCGATCCCGTTCCTCCATTCCATTGACTGCGGCGGTTCCTCCAGTCCATCGTCGCCGGAATGGGGAGTGGTGCATGGTACCGTCCAACACACGCCACAACTCTACAGAAAAGTAGACGAGATTCAATCCACGTGGGCGGTGCCCAACATGTATTTAGTCGCCGGCCGGAACTCAACCCACACTTGATGGGTTTATCGTATTACAGGAATGAAAACAAAGTCACGATATCTCGTGACGCACAGTTGACAGGATATAAACCAAAGCCACGATATCTCGTGACGCACAGTTGACAGATGATAAGCAATCATAAGAAAGAAAGCATCCATTCCACTCGAGGATTAACTCGACGTGGTGTCAGCAATCTTGGCAAAAAGACCCAAATGAAAGCCAGCTTCCCAAGCGTCGCAGTCAAGGCGGGCATACGCCAGCCAAGTTTGACGGAGGGAGAAGAAGCAAATAACTCTTTTGGCAAATGCCCCAACTCCGAGGATCATAAGACGACATTCGTCCGCTCCTCACCTCGGCGAAGGAGAAGAAGCAAACAATCATGGGGACGCTTAGTTATAGTTAGCTGGTCAGGTGGTTCGACAAAGCCACGCAAGTGCGAGGCGCACAAATTAATCATACGCTAATCGTTTACACACATGGACGATGAGTGAAACATGGCATCGCTAACTATACTGGAAATGAAACACGGCGTTATTATCTAAGCTCGAAATAGACATAGCATGCAAGTACACATATGGAATCGCTAGCATCGAATAGCCCCAACATAAAATACCACGCATGACATGATAATATGCAACAAACTGCACCGCTTGAGTGTTCATAGCAAGTGGTTAGCTTGCCTTCGGAGATCGACGCCATTTGGCTTGAGGGTTCCGGACACGTCGCGGTTTAGGGTGCCGGTTTGCCGGTACCCGCGGGATGGACCTATGCATGGGTATAATGGTGCTCATCATACAAACATTTTACAAAAATGTGAAACCTATACCACTGGATAGATCTTTTCAAACCATGAATTTAGAAATTTGAATCACCTCAAACGGAGTTACGGTTCAAAAGTTATGGCCGTGCGAAGAATAGCTATCTACTGCTCATTGGTGGAAAAAAAAAAGCAGAACGGGCTGTTTTCAGACTGGGCTGGGCCGGTTGCGCATTTCACCGAAAGATGCCTTCGGTGCAGGGAAGCGGAGACGCGCGGGAGGGCGCCTCCACTTAATTGACGTGGCGGCGGGGCCAGGCAGGGCCGCCTGTCGGCGACACCAGGGTGCCACGCTGGCGTCCAGCTGGCCGTCCTCACCCCGCGTCGGGCCTCGGGTTTACATCACCTGTCATCAGGGAGGATACCTAACCAGTATGTAGTCCAAATATACAAAAATATTCCATACCTTGTTAAGAAAATATTGGAGCTTTTCCCTGTTTTACATTCTGGCCTAAACCTCGTTATTTTTGGAAACCCTGACAAACCTTTTCCAAAAATTCTAAAAACCCTAGGGTAGATGCTCCTAACCAATATCTACCTCTGTGATTTTTCCTGGACAAATATATTTTGATTTAAAGCCCCACAACCTGTTTTTCATTTTTGACCAGAGGTGTTCGATGAAATTTTGCTTAACCCAAGTTTCAAACCAGCAAAAACACATTACTAGGAAGTTGTAGGTTTTGAAATTCTGCATCAAGTGACGCGATTAGATTTCAGTTTTAAGCCCTGTGGTGCCAAGGGCATCCTCATGCCGATGACGGCATGGTCAGTGGCGTGGCCACCGCTGGCCTGCCTCTGCCCGACGGCGCCGCCACTTTGTGGTCGCCGCCGGTGGCCTCCCCCTCTGCTCCACTCGTGCCCCTCTGCTGCCCCTCCACTCCCTCTACCCTCCAGAAGCCGCGCCCCGCCACCTCACCCTTTCTACAGCGCCGTCGGCCGCTCGGCGACGCGCCGCACCAACAGGACCGCCGCGGGTCCCTCCCCTCGCCTGTAGCCACCCCTGTGCGCCCGTGCCGTCGATCCTATCCACTCGGCGCGCAAATTCCGCCGTCCAGCTCACCCCCTGCCGCGACACTGCCGGCGCGCCGCCCGCCACAGCCTCGACACGATGCTCGCCGGCCACAGACACCTCACCCTCTCGCACCAGTACCTCGCCCCCGTGCCTATCCGCAGCTCCGTAAAAGCCGTCGTCCAGCGGTGCCTGCACGCAACCCCTACGACGCGCCGTCCGTCGTCTCGCCCTGCCACGGCCTCCTCGCCCGCCACCTCGCCGTGAGCTCCCGACCGGACCCCCACCCCGCGAGGCTATATAAAGAACCACGAGTAGCAGCCAAGCCACGCACCACCTCTCCTCACCCCCCTAGTAGCCTCTCCCTCACCTATTGCATCCCGAGGAGCCCCCCATCGCCGGCGACGAGCGCCTCTCCGCCATTCGGCCTCTGAGAAATTCACCTCTCCAGAGCCACCCCCGCCACCAATCCCTCACCCTATCCTTAAATCCAGAGCCCCAGGAACCCCATGACGCCCTCGCCGGAGTAATTGGTGGTCGGAGGCATCGCCTCCATCCGCGACCACCGTCAGCCTCCGCGGTCACCGACGCCGTCGCGGCTCCCGACCACCCCGCCGCCTGTGAGCATGCCAACGGCAGGAACCTCACCTCCCTAAGTCTCCCTGCCACCACTCCCTCGCCTCCCTGTCGCCGCAGCAGCCAGGAAGCGCCGCCGGTGAGTCCACCGGAGCCGGCATGCTCCGCCCCGTTCTCCTGTTTTCTTTTTCTTTTTATTCTCGCGCGTACCGGTTCGGCTAATGGGCCGCTGACCATTGGGCCCCGCCAGTCAGGTTTTTAAACAATATCAAACCGTTTTCTTTTTTTATTTATTTTCTCTGTTTTTGAAAAGGCAGATTTTAGGGCTGACTTTGAAAGGGTATATCTTCCTCAAAAATAATCAGAAAATTATGAATCTTTTTGCGTTGGCTTTGTTTTGAAATTCTCTACCCAATGCCACTGGTTTCAATTGATTTGAAGTTCATTTGCCCCCTGAACTCTTGAATGCCTTGTGGAAGGTTTTAACCCTATTTTTGAATTTCTTTAATAGATTCCAACCCCCTTATCGAAGTGGAAGTTGAACCTATCCCTGAAGGCAAGCCATCAGCCCCCAACCATCTGTTCCAAGTCCTCGATGTTTTATTTGTTGCTTGATTGAGCGGTAGTTGCATCTCATATGTCACCCCTATGCTAATATTTCATGCTTATGATTTCATGCAATTTATTATTGTCACCTTTATTTCATGCAATACGATAAACTCATGTTCCGTGAGTTGAGTTCCGGCCGGCGACTAAATACATGTTGGGCACCGCCCGCGTGGATTGAATCTCGCCTACTTTCAGTACTTTTATTTCAACTAACTTTACTTTCCCGCAATACGATAAACCCATCAAGTGTGGGTTGAGTTCCGGCCGGCGACTAAATACATGTTGGGCTCCGCCCACGTGGATTGAATCTCGTCTACTTTCCGTAGAGTGGGGTGTGCGTATTTATTTACTCAACCCGTGGCTGCAACTGGCCGGAGACATCTCCGTCCTCGCCCGGTTGATTTTGTTATTTTATCTTCTTACTCGACCCGTGGCTGCTACTGGCCGGAGACATCTCCGTCCTCGCCCGGTTGATTTTGTTATTTTATCTTTCCCCAACCTGTGGCTGTCACTGGTCGGAGGAAACTCCGCCATCACCCCGGTTGACCTTATTTTACCTTGCTGAACTACTATGTGATTATTTGATGCTCATGTATATCTTGTGGACTAACGTTTGTTGCTGTCTTATGGTCGAGAATAAAAAAAATTGACTAAAAAGATAACCACCTCTGTCGACTAGATTGAGTCCAATAGTGCCACTCGCCGAACACACCCGCACAACCATGCGTCGTTGAAATGGGAAGACCGTAGCTTAGTAGCCTACCGAGCCTCTTTTGATGCTACCCACTTGGCAAGTCTAGCCGGTTACTGCATAGTTGTGGTCGGGGCTAGTCTTGTGAAGGTTCCGGAGCTAGGCGTTGCTCATGAGTTGGGGACGTGCCGGATTCACTTCGTCATAAGACTTAGCCCGAGTGGTAAGTCGGTAGCTACATAAGGAGTGCCTTGGTAGTGCGGACGGCTACGGGGGAATAGGTTTGTGCGGCAGGTACCGGCTGTACAAGCTTAGACCCCAACGTGTGGATAAAAGTTGCAACCTCTCGAGAGTGTCAAATCTAGAATCTAGTATTGTTCCTACCTCAGGAACGGTGTTGGGTCCAGTCACACTAGAGTCAGTCCAGTCGAACACGGAGAAATAAATTCACCAAACGGCCAGAGTTGGCCAAAGTTGAATGAGCTGAAAAGTGGACCATAGTTGGTCAAAAGCTAAGCTCGAGGTGGACCAGAGTTGGCCACGCTTGAGAACCTAAGTGTTGAGAATATTGTTGTGTGGGAATGAGACTCGTTCTCATAATCCACGGTTTTCGTCACAGGTAAGTAGGTAAGTTAAGTCCAACCGTTAAGCTTGGACTCGCACTTGCACATGCCATGCCATGTAGGATCGTTGGTTACGGTTGATTGTGGATTGATGTCTTGCGAGTACATTCCATGTACTCACCTGGCTTTTCATGTGGCCAGATCCTCCTACCCCCGTCGCCGAGTACCCCTTGTACGAGAACTAGATCCGGTATCCAGGCAGAGCCCTGTGGAGTTAGGCCCTCTTCGTCGCACGCTTCCGCCAATCCGCTGACGCCCTCTGATGAAGTCATGTTCGATAAATAATGTACAAACTATTGTGTGCGCTAGGGCGCAGCCTTGTAATGAAACCCTTGTAATACATCGTCGGTTTCCGACCCCTTAATAAAGTGGTTATGTTCTGTTATCAAGTTGTCATATATTCAGTGCTCCTGGGACTGATATATGGGGTAACTCGATCTCCGGATCGGGGTGCCACATCAAGGCTAAGTGAAAGATGATCAACACCCAAGTTAATGGCCTAGTGAAGACGTGACAAAGAGTGTCTCTCCCATGTTGGTGTATGGGGGAGCAATATGTGAGTCTTCACCGAGCGGAGCGCAATCAAGAAAGTTGGTCCAACTTGAGGGAGTCAAGATCGTCATCATCTAGCTCAAGTGGATTATGCGCAAGGCAAAGGTATGATCTTGATAGTTTTTCTATTTTACCGGTATCATGATGTTAGTTGAGAGACCGGGTTATAGGATAGATAACCGTACTATCAAGAGGGGCTCTCGACCGAGTATCTTGATCGTATCGTTCGTGGAGAGCTCAAATCTTTGCATACTTGGCATCATCTTTATTGGTTATTTATTTGACTCTTATCATGGTGTGGTCTTGGTGCTTGTCGTGCTTATCATGACAAGGCCAAGTTCACCGAAAACGGTTTTCGTATGCGTATTCTCTTGAGTTTTCGGTGTTGGAGATTTTGCCGGTCCATCCATGCGGAAGTTTTCACTCTTCCATTTATTAGAAAAATCTCCCGTGCTTGGTTTCAATATTTTCACTTTTATTGGGTAGCATTTGTCGTCCTCTTTCCAACAAAACTGGTTTCACCCAATTCAGAGTTTATTTGCAAAAGTTTTTGCGTTTTTGGTATTTGACATTTTCTAAACTTAAAAAGGGAAAAGGAGAAAAAGGGGGTCCCTGGCAGGCCGGCCCTGCCGGGCTGAGGCCGGCAGCGAGGCCAGGCACTTCGGCTGCCCCGTTGGCCCCCAGCGTGTCCGATGCCGGCCCAAGGCCGGCCCCCCAGGCCGGGCAGCTCGGGTGCCCCGCCGGCCTCTGGCTCCTCGCGGCTGGGCCCTGGCCAGTCCATAAGGCCGGGAGCCTTGACATCCTCCCCAGCCTCCTGTGTCGCAGGCCGGCCCAAGGCCGGGGTGGAGGCTGGCCTCCCTACTGCGTTGTTCTGCCTCCGGTGCTCCCCTGCCGGCCTGGCCGGGCTTGTGGCTGGCCCAAGGCCGGGCTGTCGGGGGCTGGGAGGTTTTCCCCCAACGGCCACTTTTCGTGGGCCACTATAAAAAGGGGCTTCTTCCCCAATGTTTTTGCACCTCTTCTAGCTCTCTCTCCTCCATTGTTGACATTTTGAGAGCTTGACTTCTCTCCATCCCTCCATGATTCTTGCCTCCATTTAGAGGGAAAAGAGAGAGGAGATCTTGATCCACTGTTCCACCAAACCATATCTCCTCTAAGTGAGGGGAACCCTTTGGATCTAGATCTTGGAGTTGCTCTGTGTTCTCCTCCTTTGTTCTTCCTCTCTTCTCCCCCATAAGCATTAGTTGATTTTGGTGGGATTTGAGAGTGAAGGATTTGAGCACTTGTGCTCTTGCAATTTCATTAGTTGCATCGGTTTGTGCTCTCCACGAGGTTTCGTGGAAGTTGAAGTTTGAGAAGCTTGTTACTCTTGGGTGCATTGTGTTCCCAAAGAGCTTGTTCCTCTTGGGTGCATTGTGTAACCTAGATGGTTGGTGGTGTCACGAAGACTTCGAGTTGTGAAGCTTCGGGCAAGGTTTGGGAGCCCCCGATTGAGTTGTGGGTGTGTGCCCCAAGTTTGTTGTAAAGGCTCCGGATTCCGCCTTGAAGGATTCCGATAGTGGAAGGTGAACCGAGCCTTTGTGGTGAGGTTCATCGGTGAATAGGGTGAGCCCTTTGTGGCGTTGAGTAGGCCTGTGGTGGCGAGCTCACACCCCTCCAATGAGACGTACTCCCTTAACAAGGAGGAACTCGGGAATACATCCTCGTCTCCGCGTGCCTCGGTTATTTATATACCCGAGCTCTTTACTTATGCAATTTACATTGTGATAGCCTTCGTGCTTGAAGTATTATATCTTGATATCACCTTGTTGTTATCTTGCTTAGCATAAGTTGTTGGTGCATATAGGTGAACCTAGTATATTAGGTTTTGTATGCTTGATAAATTAAACGCTAGTTTTATTCCGCATTTATCAAGCCCTAATCGTAAAAAAAATTAAATCGCCTATTCACCCCCCTCTAGGCGACATCCTTGTCCTTTCAGATAAAGCTATATTGCTACCGCCGTATATCTAATACAAACAATATAGGTAGCACACAACAACAACATCAAATGTAATATATATATATATATATGTGTGTGTGTGTGTGTGTGCGCGACATGATATGGTCTCCGCGGCTTGATCTCCATCGAGCGCTCCGACACCGCACCGGGTCATTGTGCATCCACGCCAGCAGTTAAATATTTCGCTAAATACTTACCTTTACCACATCATATCACTCGCCCCTGCAAAATAAAGTTATACGCCTCTACTTTATCTTTTGAAAATTTTACGTGGCTGAGGGGCTTTCACAAAAAGAATCGCTTTCTAACTTATGAACCTGCAACCACAACACCGATTAAATAATTGTCTCTATTACACCCCTTTCGGGGCCCTTCGTTGAAAATGCCATACTACCATTGCTAGAGAGACAGACACCCGCCAGCCGCATATATGGTACAATCCATATGTCAATTGCGGAACCAGTCTCGCGTAAGAGTACGCGTAAGGTCGGTCCGGGCCGCTTCATCAGGCAATCCAATAGTATAACAAGTACACGTGAGAGGGTAACAATTATATGATCGAGTGCCCACATATTTCTATGTGTTCTAACCGTACTCTATATCTACGCATAGATCGGCTCTAATACCACTGAAGGGGTTCGTGTGCAGAAAACAAAAAATTCCTAACAACGCGAATCATAAACTAGCCAAGATTTATTTCTATGCAGATATAAAGTAACGGAGGGAATCGGAATTCATACCCTTGAAGACCAAAAGAGTTACGTTCCGATTAACATTGGCGATGGAGTCATACGACGCCAACCTCAAGGTCGTGTAGTCGTACTGGTGATGAATGCCACAAGTGTAGCACCTTCGAGGAATTACACATGTACGGTGTAGGCAACGATCCCCTGGCTCCGGTCCAGCGGCAGTAGCGGAAGATGAACATCTCGAACCCGAAGCACTGATTGCTACTGATGAAGAGTTGGGTGGTGCCCCAAGCGAAGGCAGAGATGTAGCAAGCAGCAGTTTTCCCTCGATAATGAACTGAGGTTTATCGAACTAGTAGGACCTTGAAATCAACAAAAAAGTGAATGTTGAAGATCTCTGGCGCTTAATCTTCAACAGACGTGGACCTGCACACACTCAACCAAAATACTTTGCAACCAACGACGGAAAGGTTGTCAATCTTTCCGGTCTCACAGAAAACAAAGCGGTTAATTGTATAGTGAAATAGATGAAATATGAAAATGGACCAGTGTAGTAATGATGATGAATAAAGGTTGCAATCAATGTAAAAAGATGGACCGGGGTCCATGGGTTCACTAGTGGAGTCTCTCAAGTAAATAGAACAATCATATCATGGGTAAACAAATTACCGTTGGGCAATTGACAAGATTATAACACAAACTTAATCTAGCTATGACAAAGAGAATATGATAATATTTAAGTAGGCATTACGACAATGAACAAAGACTGTTGAGTCCAACTGCATCTTTGTCTAAAAAGTCCACCGTGGGATTGCTATCCAGCATGTCACCCATCGGTATTAAGTTGCAAGCAACGGACATTTGCATTAAGTAAAGAGCATGAAGTAAACAATACTAATATCAAAAGAGACATTAACACCGCTGTTTTACCCTTAGTAGCAATAGCACACCCTCGCCCTTAGACGTTTCTGTCACTCGTGCCCAGGAACAAAAGGAGGCATGAACCCACTATCTAGCATAAATACCCTCTCTTGGAGATACACACAATCACTTGACCAAAGTAACTATGCACATCGGAGAGCATGCAAGAACATAAATCAACATATAAGAATCATGCACAATCTGATCATAACTTTATAATCCATCGGATCCCAGCAAACACATCACATAGCATTACAATAATCGATCTCGATCATGTTAGGCGGCTCACAACATCATAAGACATGAAGCACAAGAGAGAGAGAGACTACCATCTAGCTACTTCCATGGACCCATGGTCCAAGGTGGGACTACTCACAAATCATCCCGGAGGAAGGCATGGCGATGAATAGCCCTCCGGGATCGATCTCCCCTCCGGTAGAGTGCCGGGATCTGCTTCAGATTCACCCCCAAACTAGGGTTTGAGATGATGGTGCGTCGGGATGACTTCTCTGGAAAATAATGGCCGTCCCATCGTTTTTAGGTTTAAAGGGAATTTATAGGCGTCGTAGGGGGCCGAGGAGGTGCCCCGAGGGCAGGGGCGTGCCCCACCCGCGGGTCCTAGGGGGGCCACGGCCGCCACCCGCCTATGGCCCCTGGGTGCCCCCCAGGCTGCCCTTTGGTCCTCTGGTTCCTTCCGTCACATAAAAAATCTCCGTAAATTTTCAGCACAATCCGACGATATTTCCTGTGGTGGACTTTCTGAAATACAAAAACAGCAAGAACAGGAAACTAGCACTAGGCATCTTGTCAATAGGTTAGTCCAACAAAATGCATAAAAATGATTAATATGATAATAAAAACATGTGACAACACCACAAAACTAGCATGGATCAATAAAAAATTATAGATATGTTTGACACGTATCAGCATCCCCAAGCTTAACTCCTACTCGTCCTCGAGTAGGTAAGTGATAAAAAAAATAATTTTTGATGAGACATGCAACCAACACAATCGTGATCAAGATAGTAATGTAAAGCATAGGATGTGAATGAAGTGATACAAAACAATTGTCTATAGTTGATAGCAAGAAAGCAATGAATAACCAAGTTGAATCATTCAAGCAAAACTTTTCATAAATAGTACGTTAAAGACATGAAAGCAATGTGATCTACATATTTGATTAATTCACAAAGGTAATAGTTCCATAACAAAAGCGTTTGAGAATCAAAACAAAGAAGATGTAAGTTTTAGCAAAAAGTTTCAACTTTCAACGGTAAAGTCAATATAAAGATTCATGTTTAATCTGACGATGCAATATGATCAATGATACCCAGGGTCAATGCTAGATGTTTGCTTTGGTGGAGATAGAAGGAAGAGGAAAACTGACTCAACATTAAAAGTAAAAGAAAGGCCCTTCACAGAGGGAAGCAGGGATTAGTCATGTGCTAGAGCTTTTTATTTTTATGAAACTGAAGTAAAACAATTTTTGAGACATACATGCTTTCATCAACGACTTCACAACAGAGAAGCTATCTAGTCCCCCATAACAAGCAAGGCTTTTAGACTTGTGAGAGCAGCTAGTTTTTAGAGGAGCGAGTACGCTCCTCTTTCTCCTTGGTTCCACCACTGTCCAATGTTTAGAGCTGATTTCTCAGATTTTCATTGCGCGGAGGAGAATGGTGAGTTATATTTATATTTTTGCTTAAGCTGCTCTCGGGTTGATTCAAGTGAAGATGTAATCCATCGACACCGAGTGAAAGGGGGGAAATGACCTTGCTCGTCACGAGTTATATCTAGCTCTCCACTGCTCCCTCATGAGCTTAAAAACAGAGGCACAAAAAGAGAGTATTTTGAATTTTTAAAGATAGCACATGACAAATTTACTTGGAATGGCAAGAAATACCATGCATAGGTAGATATGGTGGACTCAGCTGGCAAGATAGTTTGGCTTTGGGATTTGGATGCACGAGTGAACCATACACTCAGTACGAATTTTTGGGCTTAGCAAAGAAGGTATTTGAGGAAAACATCTAACATTAACCGGTAACAGAGTAACATAAGACATAAATCAATCATAACCATAAAAACTCCACACCGTCTCCCTTGTTGACCAAACAATTCTTTTGATGGAAAGATTAGCTTTATGAATTAACAACTACGAAACACCACACAGTTTCAAGCTCTTAACTGTATTTCTACACTAATCAATTTCCACTCAAATAACCAGCAAGTTTAAGCATTCATCTTAATATCTCAATAACAAATGAGAAGTATCAAGTATCCACACAATGATCTACAATACTATGCAGGCTTTCGTTTCATTCCACTATCACATGAATAGCATTTTGTCACTTTGACAATTCAAGGAATTTATCAATAACAACTCTCCAACAAATATAAGTGAAGAACAAGAGAGTTAATAACAACTACTAGCAGCTCTAAATAAGATAAAAGCTAAAAGTGAGAGCTTACTAGCAAACAAACAGTAGCTAAGAATACTCAACAAAATATAAGCGAAGCACAGGAGTATTCAAACGAAAAAGCGGAGCATGTCTCTCTCCCACACAAACAAAGAAAGGATCCAACAAGCATATGACCAGCAAACAAACAAAACTGAAAGTAAAAGGATGCTCCAAGCATAGCACATATTATGTAAAGTGATAAAAACATAGTTCAACAAAGACGACCTCATGATAGTCGATGAAGAAGAGGGGATGCCTTGGGCATCCCCAAACTTTGACGCTTGATGGTTCTTGATATTCAGAGGGGGTGCCATGGGGGCATCCCCAAGCTTGAGCTTTGATCCATCTTCAATTTCTTCATTATCCTCTCCTTTGGAACTTAAAAACTCCCTTCACACAAAACTTCTCATAAACTGATTAGAGGGTTAGTGCTCATAAATTAAAAGTGCACATGTGTTCAACTCAAGACAAATTGCAAACAACTTTATTAGGCATTAGCTACTATTCACTAAGCCTCAATGTGGCACTCCACCCCAAGAGTATCACATTTGATGATAGTAAAGAGACGAATACAAAATAAAAGCAGAATATGTCAAAATCTGAACAGTCTGTAAAGATCGAATTTTTCGAGGCACTTCTGTAGCTCAAATCAGAAAACTCAAAACTAACGAAAGATAGATAAAAGTATCAGTCTTGCTGTCTGAAAAGTTCAGAAAAATATAAAATTCAGAGATTTTTTGGATTTTCGAACAGTGAAGGACAGAAATATGTTTCTGGACAGCAAAACAACACCTCGCACTTTCAATGCATTAGAGGCTAAACTTGGCACAAAAACCAAAAAAAAGATACAATGAGGTTGCTATAGAGGCAACAACTTCATGACTAATGAAAACTGAAAGGAAAAAGATAATGGGTTGCCTCCCAAAAGCGCTTTTCTTTAACGCCTTTTAGCTAGGCGCAATGATTTCAATGATGCCTTAATAAAAGTAAGATTTGACAAAATAGAGCATCAAGATACAAATACCAAACATATTTAAGCCTAACCCACTTCCTATCTTGTATGAAAATAATTCATTGGAGCATAAAGCTAGTAGCCTAGGAAGACAAAGCAAGTGCAACTTCAAAACTTGCAACAAAAAGAGAGGTGTCTTAGTAACATGAGAACTCCAACAACCATATATTTTCTTCTCTCATAATAATTTTCAGTAGCATTATTAACAAATTCAAAGATGTAGCTATCACATAAAGCATACTTTTTATTATCATAAATATCAATTGGAGGCATAGATAAAGGAGTATCATTAAATTCATCACAAATAACAGTAGGAAAAGCATTTGACAGTTTATTTTTGTCTTTATTGAGCCATGGAAGTTGTTGCATATCATACAAAGTAAGAGTTAAAGAGTTACTTTCATTAGAAGGTAGCTCCCTCCTTTTGTTCCTCACTCTCCTCCTCTTTTTCACCTAATGGGATCTTAGTTTCAGCAATTTCCTCCTCCATAGGTTCCTACAAAGCATCGGTCTCTCCTTTTGGAGGAGAGACTTTCTTACCATATTCAGTAATATAATAATTATCATTGTAATTCTCAAAGCAATATTTTAGTATAGTAAAATTCTCAGTTTGATAACGAGCATTATCAATGTTCTCCAGCAAAGAAGCACTTTCATAGGCACCCTTAAAAGCAACAAATTCTTCAATCTGTTCAACATCAAAGAAATCAAAATTTTCCCTAGCATAAGAAGCAAAGGTTTCATTTTCACTGTCCGGACATTGGAAGGGGAGGTGTGGAGTGCGCCTCCCACAAGAACATTTTATATTATAGAGGAAACTTATATTTTCAGCATACAAGTTCACTTTTTCAGAAATTCCCAAAGTTGTTTCCCTTTTTGTGACAAGCGGTGTTCCTTATAGTATTTTTGCTGATCTTCTGTGAAACCACAACAAAGATCTAGTTTCAAAGAAAGTAGCCATTAAGAACAACCAAAGAACTAAGCATACTAATAAAACAGGATAAAAGACTATACTAATTTTTTTGGGTTTTAAAATTTTGCAACAAGAAAAATAAACTAAACGAGAAATAAAGCAAGCAAGACAAAAACAAATTAAAGTGATTGAGAGTATGAGACTCCCCTTGCTGTAGCTCCAAAGTCCCCGGCAACGGCGCCAGAAAAGAGCTTGATTGCTACTGATGAAGAGTTGGGTGGTGCCCCAAGCAAAGGCGGAGATGTAGCAAGCAGCAGTTTTCCCTCGATAACGAACCGAGGTTAATCGAACCAGTAGGACCTTGAAATCAACAACAAAGTGAATGTTGAAGATCTCTGGCGCTTAATCTTCAACAGACGTGGACCTGCACACACTCAACCAAAATACTTTGCCCCAACGGCGGAAAGGTTGTCAATCTTTCCGGTCTCGCAGAAAACAAAGCGGTTAATTGTATAGTGAAATAGATGAAATATGAAAATGGACCAGTGGAGTAATGACGATGAAAAGTGATGAATAAAGGTTGCAATCAATGTAAAAAGATGGACCGGGGGCATGGGTTCACTAGTGGAGTCTCTCAAGTAAATAGAACAATCATATGATGGGTAAACAAATTACAGCTTGGCAATTGAGAAGATTATAACACAAACTTAATCTAGCTATGACAAAGAGAACATGATAATATTTAAGTAGGCATCACGACAATGAACAAAGACCGTTGAGTCCAACTGCATCTTTGTCTAAAAAGTCCACCGTGGGATCGCTATCCAGCCTGTCACCCATCGGTATTAAGTTGCAAGCAACAGACATTTGCATTAAGTAAAGCACATGAAGTAAGCAATACTAATATCAAAAGAGACATTAACACCACTGTTTTACCCTTAGTAGCAACAGCACACCCTCGCCCTTAGACGTTTCTGTCACTCGTGCCCAGGAACAAAAGGGGGCATGAACCCACTATCTAGCGTAAATACCCTCTCTTGGAGATACACACAATCACTTGGCCAAAGTAACTACGCACATCGGAGAGCATGCAAGAACATAAAATCAACATATAAGAATCATGCACAATCTGATCATTACTTTATAATCCATCGGATCCCAGCAAATACATCACATAGGATTACAATAATCGATCTTGATCATGTTAGGCAGCTCACAAGATCATAAGACATGAAGCACAACAGAGAGAGACTAACATCTAGCTACTTCCATGAACCCATGGTCCAAGGTGGGACTACTCAAATCATCCCGGAGGAAGGCATGGCGATGAAGAGCCCTCAGAGTGCCGGGATCTGCTTCAGATTCATCCCCGAACTAGGGTTTGAGATGACGGTGCGTCGGGATGACTTCTCTGGAAAATAATGGCCGCCCCATCATTTTTAGGGTTAAAGGGAATTTATAAGAATCGGAGGGGGCCGAGGTGGTGCCCAGAGGGCAGGGGCGGGCCCCACCCACGGGTCCTAGGGGGGCGCAGCCGCCACCCGCCTGTGGCCCCTGGGTTGCCCCCCAGGCCGCCCTTTGGTCCTCTGGTTCCTTCCGTCGCATAAAAAATCTCCGTAAATTTTCAACGCAATCCGAAGATATTTCCTGTGGTGGGCTTTCTGAAATACAAAAACAGCAAAAACAGGAAACTGGCACTAGGCATCCTGTCAATAGGTTAGTCCAACAAAATGCATAAAAATGATTAATATGGTAATAAAAACATGTGACAACATCACAAAACTAGCAGGGATCAATCAAAATTTATAGATACGTTTGACACGTATCAAGCACCAATATCACAGCGGTGGTGTATGGTGGAGAAACCTCTCTACCATGTGCAGTTCCGAAAAGGCGGAACCACGCTCGAGGTGAGAGAGAGTTGGATGGGATTGAGTGCCTTTGGGAGGAGGGGGTGCACCCATATATATTGGTAGAGGAGGGGTGCCATCCTCCTTGGCTAGGCCATGTGGGACTAATCCCACATGCCTAGCCGCACCAAGGGGGGGTGATGACCCACAAGTATAGGGGATCTATCAAAGTACTTTCGATAAATAAGAGTGTCGAACCCAACGAGGAGCAGAAGGTGCTGGCTTGTAGTTTCATGCAAGGTTTCACTGCAAATACTAACAGACAAGTTTTTATGGGTTTTTATAGTAACAAGTAAATAAAGTGCGAGTAAGTAAAAGAGAGCAATAATAATTGCAGCGAATGGCCCAATCCTTTTTAGCACAAAGGACAAGCTGGTGATGTTACTTATAATGGCTAAAACGCTCCTGAGGACACATGGGAATTATGTCAAGTCACTTTCGCTTCATACTGCTTGTGTGGGTGAACCTATGCTAATGAACCACCCTTACTTGGACTAGTACACACTTGTGATTGCACTTCCCTACAAGCATCCGCAAATGCAAGGAAGTATTTAAGAATTAACTAACCACAACTTTAAACTCGGAGATCCTACACTCCCTCATGCACTAGTTTACCGGTGGGGGTTTAGGTTTCTATCAATCCACCAACCACCACACAAGCAAACTAAATACACGATGCATTCCCCTAGGCCCATGAAGGTGAAGTGTCATGTAGTCGACGTTCACACAACACCACTAGAAGAATAGCACCACAACTTAAATATCAAACCATTAAATACTACTCAGCATAATTCCTCTACTTGCAACAAGACTTCCCCATGTCCTCAAGAACTAAACAAACTACTCACGAGACATCATATGGATCATGATCAGAGGTGATAAATGGATGAATAGCAATCTGTTCATAAAGTATTTCACCGATAAAACTCAATAGCATCAGCTACACAAGGCAATCAACACCGGAAAAGTGATCCCAATGAACTACAACAAGTATAACCCTAGATGCAACATCGGAACGAAGTGGAGCTGTGGAGATGATGGTGTTGTCGGTGAGTATGATGTTGATGATGATCCCGATGAAGCCTGTGGTGATGGCGATGACGATGGCGACGATTTCCCCTCTCAGAGAAGGAATTTCCCCGGCAGATTTCTCCCTGCCAGAAAGCTTTTCTCTCTGTGGTTTCTGCCCCCGAGGCGGCGGTGGAATATTTCTTCGAAGCGTCCCCCGTGATTTTTAGGTCAAAGTGATCATATACGCGAAAGGGGGGAAGCCGGAGGCGGCACTGAGGCTCCAAGTGGGACCCAGGCGCGGCCAAGGATGGGGCCGTGCCTGGGTGGCATCTGGTCACCCAGTGGCCTCCCTCAGGTCGTCCTTCTGCCTCCCCAAATCTTCTGGCGAAATAATAATTTCTGAATTTTTGTGGAATTTCTGGAATTGCAGAAGTTTAGTATCTTGACGGTGCTTTTTCTAGCTGATTCCGGGCTACGGCGCTGATAGGGCAGAGGTAGTCCGATCTTTCGATGAGATGTGATATGTCGATTTTGGTGGAGTTCGACCTTGGCGATCCGACTTCTACGCACATGTACGCAGCGCCAATGCAATCGCTAAACCAATCTCCGGGAGTTACCAATCCTGCAAACGCACGATCGGCCTGATCTAAAGATCTAGTTCTTCTTGCAATCGAGAAACAAGTAAGAACCAATAATGCAATCAAGAATTGCGGATGGAAGATGAACTTTATTGATGAAGGTGGGATCTTGCAAGTGCTACAGGAGGTCTAGCCGACACTCGTGTCTATGGCGAAGACTAGCAAAAGCTGAGTTCTTTTTAACTAAACAAAATCTGAGTCTAAACGACGACCTAAGGAGGGTATATAAGGAGGAAAGGTGTGGGATTTTGTCCAGCCATGGGGTGGCGGACGAATCCTACTGTAACATCCCAAATTTATAATAAGAATTAACAAGACCCAAAATTCAGAACCAACAAAAACTTTTTGAAATTACTTCACTATTGATTGTGTTTTTCTGTATATTGTTCTGTTTGACCTTGTGTGACTTGATGTATATGCTTGTTTGACTAGTGAATATTAATCCAAGAACCCAACCCAAGTAAAAATATATTAAACTTGGTACTCATGTTATGACAAGAGTAGATTCCATATATCTTTCCCAATCTTATTTTGGCCAAAGTCTATTTTAATGATGTTTGATTTTAGCAACCAATGAAATACCCTTTAGTTGAGAAAGTAAAAGTATTTCCAAAATTATGTGTTCCCAAAAATATGGAGATCTATATGTTATCTCCTATCTAATTATCAACCTTGATATTTTGCATGTGAATGCAACTCCCATTTTATAAACTCTGATTTCCACTCCGTTTTAAAACAACACTAGTGGGAAATATATTACCCCACCTATTTCCTTTCTCAAACCTTTTTGAAAACAATTAAGTTATGGGTTGAGACATTTCTTTAAAACATTATGTTGTCCTACTTGAGTGTGCTCATTTTTATAATTGAGTATTGTTAATTATGGAAATGGTGGTGTGATTAATTCATGTGGTTTGAATTGTGTGGTCATGGTTGTGATGTGATTGCTTGTATTTGGTTGCTTGATGAGTGTGATTGCTAAGCAAAAGTATGAAGAAAAGAAAAGAAATAAGAGCAACACAACAACACATAAAATAATGGGACAAGTGCCACACAAATTTCTCTAAATGAGAAATAAATATTTTCTTTTAAAATCAAAAACCAGTGGGGTGACATAGTGCTCACTCCCACTTTGCTCTAATATCTTTTCCCTCTTCAAAATATATTTTCAAAAATCCAAAATTTAAAATTCTATTTCTCTCTTTATTCATTTTTAACCACAAAATGTGCTATGATACACCTATCAACAAAATTCCATCATAGCACTAAAAATCCATATTAATATGTATGAAGCCAAATGTGGAAACCAATTTCAAAATTTTGAATTTAATTTTGGTTGGGAAATTTGGTCGAACAGGTGGTGGGCACCACCCTGTTCTTCCCCAAATCCGACGAACTGAGGATCAAATCGATGGATTAGGGTGTTTGTTCTTCGATTCCTTGCACCCCACCACCTCTCTCCACCCCACGGACCTGCCCAGCACACCAATTTCGCACGGGAACCATCCAAGACGCCGCGGTGATCATCGCCACCCAGGGAGCACGGCGCACTGTCGCCATGCCGCCCCTGTCGCCGACGCATAGGCGGCACCGTAGCCGCCCACCTAGCCCTAGCGCCGCTCCCTGCCTCTCCCAGCAATGCACCGCGCCCCCTGGACGCGGGAATCGGCCGCCCCCCGACACCACACGCCCGTGCCCGCGCCGCCCGAGCGCACACCGAGCCCGCCAGGCCGTCCCCCCCTGCCGAGCTCGCGCCACGCCGCCCACGCTCCCATTCCTGCTCCTTGGCCACCCCACACCGTAGCCGCCCTCGTACCACCCCTACGGCGAGCCCATGTGGCCGCTGCACCGCCCCAGCACCGTGTCCACCATGGACCGGGCTTCGGCTATAAAACGAGCCGCCCCGAGCTCAAATTCGCCCACACCACGCCACCCCAACCCCTCTCCCGCACCACACCACCTCTAGCACACCGCCAGGAGGGCGGAGACGCCGCTGCAGAGCCGCTGCTGCCGCGGAGCCTCTGCAAGCTCCGCCACTGCCCGAGGTGGACGACGACCAATTCGTGGCCGTGCTGCCACTCCCTTTCTCTCTTTCCCCTCTCTGGCTCTCTGCCACTCATCACCGCCGCTGCACGCTCACGCTCTCGCCGTGTCTTGCACAGGATCGTCGTCAGGAGCTCGCCGGAGTTGCCCCGCGGCCACAGACGCGACGAGGAGCTCGATGCCGACGAACCCGAGCACCCCAGGACCTGCAACTCGCCCCATCGTCTTCCCCTCGCCTCCGCCGCCGTTCTGCACCCTCACCGCCCTCTCCCGAGCCCCCTAGGTGAGCCTCCGTCCACCACCGTGCCGCCGGCGCGGTGGCGCCGCCAATTTTCGGTCGTCTCCGGTGATTTGAACGTGGGCCGTTGGATCTAGATCCAACGGCAGCGTACCGGTTCGGCTGTTTCTGAAAACTGCTAAGTCTGGGAAAACAGNCGTCGATCGCGAGATCAACGGCCCAGGCTAGTTCCCGCCCTGTTCAAATTTTCTGAAATCTGCTAAGTGTTGAAACTGTGTAGATTAGCCACCTTTGCATGCGAATTATGAGGAATCTACTTCACAAAATTTTTAAATCTTTGCATGGTTAGAAAGAGCTAGTTTCATAGATTCACAGGCATGATTTAGATTTCCAAAATAATTAGTTTAGCTTAATGGAAATATGAGGCAAAGTAGCTATGTTCTGTCTGTTTTCAGAAACTTCTGAAAACAGATTACTGCTTAGGTTTTTGATCCAATCATAGAAATTAATCTTGATTTATTTGGATGTTAGTAGTGGCATGTCATGTTAGTATAGTTAGTGTACTACCATGAACAAGTATTGTGAACCCCAAAATAAAATCTAGATAAAAGATATAACCTGAGGAAGATAGCTAATCAGTTCAGTTCAACACATGAAATAACAGAACATAGCCCTTTTCCCATGTATTTTACTATTCAACCAGAGGTCTAAAATTACCAAACTAAAATGTTATAGCTAGTATAGCATGTCATCTTCACACTAATGCAGTCTATGATCATGTAGGGTAATTCCCTGATTCAAAATTAAAATGACAAATGTGCTAATCGATAAACTTAAAATAGGGAAATTTCTCTGTCAGAAATTTGATTAGAACTTTGAAATTCAATATCTTGAGATCTAGGAATCTAAAAATAGCAAATGAAAATGTTCTGGAAAGCTTATGAAATTATCTAACTAACTAAAGTAGTTTCACCCCATTTAGGTTATTAAATAAATAATGATAATCAAAATGCCACAGAAGGTATAAAACCTAAACTTGTTTGTTTCTGCTACTCTACTAATCCAAATGAGGTCAAACCAACTTTGTTAGCTCACATTTAAGCAATACTAGTTACCACTAAAAGGATTTAATTTTTGAATACAATTAACTTGAGTTGTAGCAAAAACAAGAAAACCAACATTCTGGATTAAAGCATTCATACAGGGAGTTTAATAACCCGAATTGAATTAAATCCAATTGGGTTAGCTTCTACACATTAGTAGCTATCCATAGAATTTTAGTTCACATTTTTGTGACCAACAAAACTCAAGTTATGCAATTAAACACAAAACCCTAATTTCTGCCATATTTATGGCACCATTAAATAATGGTTAATTAAATCAAATTGAAATCAAATTGTGTTGCCTTGTGTGTGTAGTAGCTAATGTGTGATGCTTCAGAGTTGTTGTGATGCTTGATTGAGTAATTTAGAAATGGTATATATTGCTTGTCTATTTTGATGATTAGATCACCTTGTGTGCTTAATATAACTGTCTTGCTTGTTAAACTTGGTTGTATTTAAGTTGAGACCTAGCCTGAGTATCTTGTTAATGCCTCTACATTAGCTTGGTAGAATACTTGAAATTATAGAGATTATTTGATAGCTTAACTTTTGTCTGAAGTATTTCCTATTTAAATAAACATGCTTAATAACAACTTTAATCATAATCTTTAAACGTGAGTAGTGTTGTTGATTGCCAAACTTGTTTGTTAAATAATAATCTTCTCTCGTGATTATTGTTTGCTAGTAATTGCTTGAGGATTGTTGTTGGAGTGTTGTACTGTATGTTGATTGTGTTCTTTCCTTTTTACGACGTTAGATACGAACGCTATCGGAGTGAACCTTGGAAAGGATTTATTGGATAAGCACCGGAGTTTATTTCTTTGATCAATGAGGAGAAGTCCAGGGACATTATGCTGAAAACAGGCAAGCTACTTCGCTGAGCTTGCATTTACATACCTCTAATTTAATCACATGCAAGTTCCTAAAGTAGTGGTATTAATTTTCTGAAAAGCCTTTTTACAAAGGATATGAAAAATGCCTTATCACCCTATGTAGAATGTAGAGTAGACACCTAAAACTATAGGATGGGAAAAACATGGTTATTCCAAACTCCTTTTTTAAAGTACCTAGTTGATGATGAAATGCCGAGTTATCGGTGTTAAAGTGGAGAAGTGAAAAGGGGAGTTGTTTATAAAGAAATGCACATTGTGTCCTAGTACTTACGTCGACCAGCCGATAACCTGTGCGACCACATCTACCCAAATATGGGAACGGGCGTAGTCATATAATTTGCTCGTGTTAGTACTGGATACCTCATCGACGGAGACGACTCCGTTATGCATGAGGGGATGAGCATGGCGACTCTAACCCCTGACCCGGGTCTCGGCAATCTGATGGATTGAGGGATTGAAGGTCCACCTTTGGGTCGCCGGGCAAAACTACGAGTCCTTACATCTAGGTTCCTTGACGAAGGATCCTGTACTAGGTGTTGAAGGAATGGTGAAATCGTAAGGGCAGGGTCCTATACTAGCATGAGCAAAGGACAGGCTATGGCCGGTGGCTCAACTTCGCATACAACTTGTATGGCGGGACGTGGCAGACACGATGAGCTACCGGATGGGTGTGGGAAAAGCGTGCTACCTCTGCAGAGGGTAAAAACTATTCGAATAGCCGAGTCCTCGGATATGGACAGTTGGGAGGCCCTACTAGACCATGTGCATGTGCAAAAGTTTTTTTATAAAATATGCAAGAGATGGAAAAGTGGAAATGTTGTTACCCAACTATACCAGCTAGAGTGGTATGAGTTGTGGAGGTACAAAGGGACCATGATGAGTCATGGTCGGGAAAAACGAGGAGTTTTGGATAAATAATAAAATTGTGATTCTCTCTAAAGATAGTAGTAAATCTCTTCTTACCTTTTTTAACAAAGATATAGAGATAGAGTAATAACTAAAAGTGCTATAGGCAACAACTTAAAATTGGTGCATACTCAGTAGAGGAGTAGTTTGCGAGTACAAATTGTACTCATAATGGTTTCGTCCCTGGCTATTGTCTTAGCCAGATTTTAAGGAAGAGTAGCTTGAAGGAGGAGAAGGAAATGACGTCAATGCGAACTAGGGCGCTTCCCAGTCAGTTGCCTGTAGGGTTAAGGCGAATGACTTGGGCTCCACGTTGTTTGGTGATTTTCCGCTGCAAGTACCTATTGAAGAGTATGACTTCAATCAAGTAAGTATATTCCTTCGGTAATTATGGATGTTCCTTGATTACCAGTTTGATTGTGCTCAGCGACACACTGATCATGGGATCGCTGATGTAGGCACAAGGGTATTTCGGACAGCTAGTCCGGGGTCCCCACAGACTTGGTATCAGAGCAATCCTGACTGTAGGAGACCTTAGTTAGCATGGACGTTAGTTAGGAAAGCAAATATTTTTGACAAAAGTATATTACTACCAAAATATATTTTTATCTAGAGAAGTCCTAAAAATGGCTTCGCTCTTCTCATCTTCTCAAATATTTCAAAGTCTTACCCCTCTATTTTAAGATTTTCAAAGGCATTCTTCTATTATCTTACCTTCATTCAAAACCTACATACATACTCGACGATGAACCCAAGTGAGACCTAACTGACCAGTAGCCAGAAGGAGAAGAAGGTTCCATCCCAAATCCTCGACATTCAACCTCAGGGTGGTTGATTGCAAATGCCAAGATCGTCAGTGTCAACAAAGCAACAAACCTCCGAAGACCTCAGCTCAACATAAACAATTCTACTTAAGTTGCAACCTCGACGACCTCAATTTCTCCAGCGGAAGACTAAGGCGATAAAATGAAGACTTCACCAACCATGTTCGACAAAGACCCCTAGGAAAAACTCATGATAGGAACTTTGGTTACCCCGACTACCACGAGTATTAGGCGTCCGTTGGTACTAGACGTACCTTGTGTGCACCTTGCTTGTGTGAACTCTGCTTGTGTGTTGTTTGCAAGTTCTCCGTGTGTGTGTTGTTTTTCTTGTGCGTTCACTATCACGCCTTGTCGGCAGCACAAAGTAATCTCAAACTTCTCTTCTTTAACTCTTCGCCATAGTTGTACCTTGTTGCGGATGTAAACCCGCCAAGGAAAATCTTTCTAAAATAATTTTCCCTCTCATCTCAAGATCTGACAGTTCCGCAAGATCCAAAAGACCCCCGATCCTTAGCCAAATAGCCGAAAAGTTTTGTAACCTAACCGGCAAGTCAGACCATGGACTTCATGCACCATCTGGAGCAAGTGCGTCAAGATCTTGAAGGAAACTGCAATTGCATGTCAACCTCGTGAAGACACGAGCCCCCACCTCACAAAAAATTAACTTGTGAAATTACAAGGATACCACACCAACTTATCATATCTAGCTTTAGGTTAACGTCTGACTCAAGTCCAGGATAATACCAACTAATCTTCTAGGACCACAAACCTTGACATGAAACAAGGACATAAGGAGACTCATTCAGAATTGGTAACTAGAGGAACTCAAGGAGTGCATAAGAGTTTCTATGAAGATTCGAGCTCAGAGACCAATGGTAATGATGGGTTTCAAAGAGGATCATGTACCTACCCGCTTGACGAGCAGTTAGTGGCGCTTTAATCCCTTGCGCTAACCTTGTTAGGTTTGACCCACCCAAATTTTGTCCCGTGAAATAAAACCAAAGAAAAACCTCGACTAACTCCTACCTATCACCGTAAACTTGGGAAAGATGGATGAGAACCCTAGCATGCCGCTGATTTTCTGAAGATTATATGACGCCTCAAGCACAAGACCCATCCAAGGGAGATTGCCACCAACCAACCCGAAGAAAACCAACTTTAAGGATCGTCGACATGGAGTGACCCCAGGAAAAAGAACACCACTGACGTCATCTGCAGAAAACAATCTTAGTTCAACCCGGCTCNAACTGCTAGGTTTGACTCACCTAAATTGTCCCGTGAATAAAACTAACTCCTACCTATCACCGCAAACTTGGGGAAGATGGATGAGAACCCTAGCCTGCCGCTGATTTTCTGAAGATTATATGAAGCCCCAAGCACAAGACCCATCCAAGAGAGATTGCCACTAACCAACCCGAAGGAAACCAACTTTAAAGATCGTCAACATGGGGTTACCCCAGGGAAAGGACACCATTGACGCCATCTGCCGAACAACATCCTAGTTCAACCGGCTCAACTAGTCGAAACAAGAAAGACAAAGGTACCTGTTGGAAAACAACTAGTGTGAAGGTTCTTCACTAACTTTTTCTAAGGTCCATTAAGCAGTGACTTTTTGAACAAACTTACCAAATTCTAGATTAACATCTAACCCCAGTTCGTGATGGTACTAACTGGCCCTATCTAACCACAAGTTTTAACAAAAAGAGAGGAATATAGAAAGAATCACATATATTTGGTAGTGAGAAGATCGCCGTCATCAAGGCCAAGTCGACCAACACTCAAGACCATGTGCGCAGAATTGAACCAGGAAGCAAGCACCATCAACGTTATATATCGAGCAATCATCCGGTTCAACTGGCCTCGACCAATCACACCGAAGGACGATTCAAGAAAGCACGAACATCGACCGCTGACATGAAGCTCTTTCTCTAACTTTTTAAGGTTAACCGAGAATGCGCCCCTCGTACCCTTGTTAAACAGCAGACCAAACCACTTACCTTTAGGGTCCTTGTACTGACTTTTAGATTCCTCTGGAAACTCGATAATCTAGACTGTACTTCTTAAGATTCTTAACAACGCTTCATGAAGCTCAAGAACCAAGGAAGTCAGCAATAAGTTCCTCCTTTACTCAGCTGAAGAAGGACAAGCCTGAAGACAAATAACCAATGGAATACCCAGAAGAATCAAACGACGTAAGCACCTGCTGTGGACAACATCCACCACCAAGCAAGTCCAGACGAATTTAGACGTTTATAACATCCTTTTTTCTAACTAGAAACCGGAGAGAGTCGAGTACGCAAACTCGGCGCATCCTGAAAACCACACGTCCCCTCCTGCAACCCTCGTAAGGCGACAATATCAGGAAGTGATATCTGCACCAACCCCAAGCACCAAGGAGTGACAACCGAGACGAAGATCGTCAAGAAGAACAATGCCTCCAAGTCAACTCCAGCTGCAAACTTCAGCAAAACCGATTAAAAACCACTTTTAAGGGGGGAAGACCTGCAATCAGCGTACAAGAACATGGTAATAATTAGTTCCTTGCGCCTCAGCCTCGTAGAAACTGGAAACAGCCAACCAAGACTATCCATCAACATCGATCGTCAAGTCAACCCTATCATCCAGGATCTAAACCCATCAGAGAAAATTATCTACGAGGAACGACCTCGCAACATCAATTTGTCAATATCTCATCTGGTGATCTCACTGAAGAAGCAATGACCTCGGAAGAATAGCCAGCCCAAAACCCGTGCCCTCGTACTCCCCTGTACCCCCGGTCAAATCTCGGGACGAGATTTATTTTAAGGGGGGGAAGGATTTGTAACATCCCAAATTAATAATAAGAATTAACAAGACCCAAAATTCAGAACCAACAAAAACTTTTTGAAATTACTACACTAATGATTGTGTTTTCCTTTATATTGTTCTGTTTGACCTTGTGTGACTTGATGTATATGCTTGTTTGACTGGTAAATATCAACCCAAGAATCCAACCAAGATAAAAACATATTAAACTTTGGTGATCAGGTTATGACAAGAGTAAATTCCATATATTTTTTTCCAACCTTATTTTGGCCAAAGTTTATTTCAATGATGTCTGATTTCAGCAATAAATAAAATACCTTTTAGTTGAGAAAGTAAAAGTATTTCCAAAATTATGTGTTCCCAAAAAAAATAAAATGGAGATCTATATGTTATCTCCTATCTAAAGCCAACCATGATATTTTGCATGTATATGCAACTCCCATTTTATAAACCCTGATTTCCACTCCATTTGAAAACAACTCTAGTGGGAAATATATTACCCCACATGTTTCCTTTCTCAAACCTTTTTGAAAACAATTAAATTATGAGTTGAGATATTTCTTAAACCTCATCTTGTCATAATTGAGTGTGATCATTTTTTTTAAGATAGTATTGTGAATTATGGAATTGGTGGTGAGATTAATTCATGTTGTTTGAATTGTGTGGTCATGGTTGTGATGTGAGTATTGTGTGTTTGATGTGTGTGTTGCTTAGTAAAAATATGAAGAGAGGAAAAGAAACAAAATAAAAACATTAACACATAAAGTCAGCTGACAAGTGACAAACAAATTTCTCCAAGTGAGAAATTAATATTGTCTTTTAAAACCAAAAATCAGTGGGGTGACATAGTGCTCACTCCCACTTTGCTCTAATATTTCTTCCCTCTTCAAAATATAAGTTCAAAAATCTAAATTTACATTTCTATTACTTTCTTTAATTTTACCAAATCACAAAATGTGCTATGATGCACTTGTCAAATAATTTCCATCATAGTACCAAAAAAATCACCAACACCTATACTTAATCCCCACAGCAATTGCACACTTGCACCTCACCTTTTTCCTTAGCATTAAAATGCAAATAGTGGCAAATAGTGCAAAATGGTGCCTCCACCCTATATTTCAATGGCAGCCCTAAAACTTGTCCCCAACATGTCCAGCACCTTACCCAGCATCCCCTACACCTGCTGGACACAACCTTAGCTGTCCCTTACCCTAAACCCTAGCTAGAACTAGCAATGGCATGGACATGCCACCACCATGCCAACTTGCTCCCCACCCGCAGCAAGGCAGCAAGCCAGCATGTCCAGGAGGCAGCCCTTGTCTCCCTAAACCACCCCGTGGCCACCCCATCGCACCAGGCCCCTCACCCTGCCCGCACCCGCCGGTGCACTACCGGCCGACATACTGTCGAGCAGCTTGCAGGCGCGCACCGTGCGCAGCCACCCCGGCCGGCACACACCCGCCCGATGTGCCCCCGACCACCACGGAGCGTGCCACACCTCCCCCGACCCGCAGGCACCGCGCCCTTGCCTCCCTCGCCCCACACGACGCCGACCATGGACGGCCGCACACCGCCCGTGTCGCCCGCGCCCATGCCGCGCCACCCCAATGCCCTCCTCGAAACCGAGCTCCCCCGCCTATAAAAGCGACCCCAAGGCCTCCACCCCTCACCACACTCACCACCGCACCCCACCCCCTCACCTAGGAGCCACCCGGAGAGGAGCTCGGAGCTCCACTTCGAGCAGCTCGGCCGCCAAAGCCGTGCCGCCGCCGTAGCCCATCTCCGGCGACGCCACCGGCGTCCAGCTGCTGCCCAAGGACCCCGCCGTCGCCCCCAAGCCGCCCCCGAGCCTCTCGCCGCCGGCAGGTGCTGCCCCGGCCGCCCCCTCTCTCTCCTGGCTCTCAGCTCCGTCGGGCTGAGGAAGATGGCCGTGGGCCGTCGATCGCGAGATCAACGGCCCTGGTTGATTCCCGCCCGTTTTAATTTTTCAGAAAACTGCTAAGTCCTGAGAAAACAGATCCGGTTAGCCATCTTTGCATGCATTTTCTGAGAAATATGCCCCACCAAAATTTTAAATCTTTGCATGGTTAGAAAGAGCAAGTTACATAGATTCAAATTAAAGTTTTAGTTTTCAAAAATAATTAGTTTAGATCAATGTGAACATGAGGAAAAGTATCTATGTTCTGTCTGTTTTCAGAAACTTCTGAAAACAGATTACTGCTTAGGCCTTTTGATCCAATCATAGAAATTAATCTAAATTTATTTGGATGTTATTAGTGGCATATCATGTTAGTATAGTTAGTGTAACACCATGAACAATTATTGTGAACCCCAAAATAAAATCTAGATAAAAGATATAATCTGAGGAAGATAGCTAATCAGTTCAGTTCAACACATGAAATAACAGAACATAGCCCTCTTCCCATGCAAATTGATATTCAACCAGAGGCCTAAAAATATCAAACTAAAATCTTGTAGATAGTATAACATTCCATCTTCACATAGATGCAGGCCCTGATCCTTGTTGGACATATTTCCCATTTGAAATAAAAATGACAAAGGTGTTAGTTTTAACTGAAAACTCAGAAAGATTATTTTGATACCATCTTTGGGAGATGTTTGCTAAAACTTGGTTTAACCAAAAATATCAAACTAAAATGGTATCAGAAGTACCTCAACTATTCTAACCAATGCCACTGGTTTTATTCCATTTAGTGTTGTGGTTAAGTTAGTAGAAAATTATCAAATCAGTTAGTTGCTAAACTTAAAAAGGGGAAATTTCTCTGTCAGAAATTTGATTAGAACTTTGAAAAGGAATATCTTGAGATCTAGGAATCTACAAATGGCAAATGAAAATGTTCTGGAAAGCTTATGAAATTATCTAACTAACTAAAGTGGTCTCACCCCATTTAGGCTATTAAATAAATAATGATAATCAAAATGCCACAGAAGGTATAAAACCTAAACTTGTTTGTTTCTGATACTCTACTAATCCAAATAAGGTCAAACCAATTTTGTTAGCTCACATTTAAGCAATACTAGTTACCCCTAAAAGGATTTAATTTTTTTTATTACAATTAACTTGAGTTGTAGCAAAAACAAGAAAAACCAACATTCTGGATTAAAACATTTATACAGGGAGATTAATAACTCAAATTGAATTAAATCCAATTGGGTTGTCTTCTAAACATAAATAGCTATCTATGGAATTTTAGTTCACATTTTTGTGATGAACAGAACTTAAGTTATGCAATTAAACATGAAACCCTAGTTTCTGCCATAATTGTGACACAATTAAATAATGGTTAATTCAATTAAATCGAAATCAAATTGTGTTGCTTTGTGAGTGCAATAGCTATGTGTGATGTTTGAGAATTTTTGTGATGCTTGATTTAGTAGTTTAGTAATGGTATGTATCGCTTGTTTATTTTGATGATAGATTATTTTGTGTGATTAATATAATTGCCTTGCTTGCTAAACTTGGTTATATTCAAGTTGAGTGCTAGCTTGAGTGACTAGTAATGTCTCTACCTTAGATTGGTGAGATATTTTGAATTACAGAAAAGAGTTGGTAGCTTAACTTCTGTCTGAAGTATTTCCTGTTTAAATAAACATGCTTAATAACAACTTTAATCATAATCTTTAAACGTGAGTAGTGTTGTTGATTGCCAAACTTGTTTGTTAAATAATAATCTTCTCTCGTGATTATTGTTTGCTAGTAATTGCTTGATGATTGTTGTTGGAGTGTTGTACTGTATGTTGATTGTGTTCTTTCCTTTTTACGACGTTAGATACGAACGCTATCGGAGTGAACCTTGGAAAGGATTTATTGGAGAAGAACCGGAGTTTATTTCTTTGATCAGTAAGGAGAAGTCCAGGGACATTATGCTGAAAACAGGCAAGCTACTTCACTGAGCTTGCATTTATATACATTTATGTTGATCACCTGAAATATTCAATAGTAGTGATGATTTTGAAAACCTTTTTACAAAGACAAGAAAACTATTTTGCCACCCTATATAGAAATATAGAGTAGATATTTCAAACTATGGGATGGGAAAAATATGGTTTATTCCAAACTCCTTTTAAATTACCAGGATGAATGTGGAATGCCGAATGGTCGGTATGGAAGTGGAAAAAAAAATTGGTGAATGGTGATGTTTATGAAAAATGCACATTGTGTCCTAGTACTTACGTCGACCAGCCAATAACCTGTGCGACCACATCTACCCAAATATGGGAACGGGCGTAGTCATATAGTTTGCTCGTGTTAGTACTGGATACCTCATCGACGGAGACGACTCCGTTATGCATGAGGGGATGGTCATGGCGACCTACCCCCTGACCTGGGTCCCGGCAATCTGAGGGATTGAGGGATTGAAGGGCTTCGTGCTCGCCGGGCAAAAACTACGAGTCCTTACATCTAGGTTCCTCGACGGGGGATCCTGTACTAGGTGTTAAAGGAATGGTGAAATCGTAAGGGCAGGGTCCTATACTAGCATGAGCAAAGGACAGGCTATGGTCGGTGGCTCAACTTCGCATACACCTTGTATGGCGGGACGTGGCAGACACGATGAGCCACCGGATGGGTGTGGGAAAAGCGTGCTACCTCTGCAGAGGGTAAAACTATTCGAATAGCCGAGTCCTCGGATATGGACAGTTGGGAGGCCCTACTAGACCATGTGCAAAAGTTTTGATAAAATGTGCAAAGTTTTGGAAAAAGGTTTGAGATTTGAAAGAGAAAATGATGTGAAGGATGTTTTATGCAACTATGCCAATGTGCTGGTATGAGTTGTTGGAAATAATTGGACCATGATGAGACATGGTCGGGAAAAAGGAGGAGTTTTGGATAAATAAGCAAAATGGTGATTTTCTGGGAAAAACGTTTTTAAAAAGGGACTTCTTATTTTAACAAACAACTATTTTTCGGGAAAAATGTTTTAAAAGAAAACTCCGTACGAAGACAGTTTTATGAAAAAAAAAAGAATCTAAAGCCTTCTTTTCGTTTTCTTTAACAAAGGCTATAGATATTTTGAAAAATATACAAGGTTTATGAAAAGTTATAAAATTTCTCTTATTTTACTTCAACCAAAGTTATAGAGTTTTCAGACAAAGTTTTATTGAACAAAAGTCTATCATTCTCTTTTCAATAAAGATTAGAGTTTTCAAAGCAAACAAAGTTTTACCCAAACTATAAACAAAAAAAGAAAAGGGTAGTGCATGCTCTTTCGGGGGTAGTTTGCGAGTACAATTCCCTTTGTACTCATAATGGTTTCGTCCCTGGCTATTGTCTTAGCCAGATTTTAAGGAAGAGCATCTTGAAGAAGGAGACGGAATTGACGTCAATGCGAACTAGGGCGCTTCCCAGTCAGTTGCCTGTAGGGTTAAGGCGAATGACTTGGGCTCCACGCTGTATGGTGATTTCCGCTGCAAATACCTATTGAAGATTATGACTTCAATCAAGTAAGTATATTCCTTCGGTATTTATGGATGTTCTTGATTACCAGTTGATTGTGCTCAGCGACACACTGATCATGGGATCGCTGATGTAGGCACAAGGGTATTTCGGACAACTAGTCTGGGGTCCCCACA